>CM076571.1:84734334-85083661 GCA_034641835.2 Pinus albicaulis | reverse complement strand
GGGATTTGAGGTCATGATGATGTGGCAGAGGGCAAGTGAGAGGTCAAAAGAGATTACCCAAACCCATGGAGGCAAAAATGACAGAATGAGATGTCCCCAACCCGACACGAATGCAGACAAATGCCATGCTCAAGAGCGACATACTGCCAACATAACTAGAACTTGGTTCCATTTTTTCCCCACCATTTCTGGAGAGTATCCCAATTATTTTTTAAAACAAGCTTGAAAGGGATAGCATATGCTTGCAATGTAAGTTTGTCCTTCGGACAAATCCAACCTAGTACATTTGACGAACCCTAGGAAGGAGGAACTCGAGTAACGTCATGGTGACGAAGTCGGATGTCATCAAGTTTTAAAGAGTCTGACAAAGGGAGAACTCAGCATCTTTTCATTTTAGAGAGTTTGAAAAGAAGGCAGAAAAGAAAACTCCAGCATGGCCCTTTTCGTAAATAGTCTCTCAGATCCGAAAAGGTAGAAAATAATATCTGAAAGAACCTCTTAGTCGCGATAGGCTAAGGTATTCATTTTTCGTAAATAATCTATCCCAGCCCGAAAAAGGGGTAAATGTATACTAAATAGATATCGTTTCGCAACCATTTAACGAGTTCAAAACGACAAGAATCTCGGCAATCTTTTCAATTTTTAGAGAGTCAGAAAAGAGCTGAAAGATGACTCCAGGAGTGACTTTTTCGTGTTTTTACCGAGTCCGAAAAAGTATAAAATATAACTCCTTACTTCATCACTATCGCATGAAAACCTATCGCTGCAAAAGAGCCACGTGTAAAACCCATTTCTTGAAATAATATAATAAAATAATCGAAAAATATGTCTTAAAACCTAATTAGGGTTGTGAAAAAGTTATAAAATGCCAAAAATGGTAAAAATAATTATTTTTCACTTTTTACCTCTTGTGAAGCAATAGTTACCCATTTAGCACTGTGATTTTGCGGCGACGATAGCGGATGATCCGGTAGACCAATCTTGAATCCGTCAGTTCCAGGTAAGAGCCGACACCTTTCCCTTCATTTTGAATCGTTTTTCATGCCTGCAACCCTTAAGTTTGATTTCTGAGGGGGGAAATTGGAAAATTTAGGGCACGGCGGTTGGCGCGAGTTTCGGGCACGAACTCGCGCCAGTCGCCCATTTTTCTTAATTAGGGCACGCCAACGGCGCAAACCATTTTTATGTTCAAAATGCCAGTCAATAGGCCCAAATTTTCACAAATTCGATTGTTTAATTAGGCTAACAATGTCCATGTAACAATGTTTGCAAGTATAAAGCGGCAAAATGGTAATAGAATGGAAAGAATGGGAACACAGCGAAAAGGATGAGCTTGCCATGGGAAATCAGAGATGCATGGAAGCTCTCAGAAACTGTGGACTGAAGAAGTTCTTCTTAACACCGTGTCTCCGAGCTCAACCAGAGCTGCTACAGTATTTGATCAACATATGGGACGAGAATCAAGAAAAGTTCATCCTTTGAGATCAGGAACTTGAGATTGATGTCTCTGATGTCTATTTCATAACAGGATTATCGCGGAGGGGAGCAGCACCAATCCTAACTGGCACCCGGCCTTGCATGGAGAATATGTCCATGGTGATTGACACGGCCTCTGCCCAGTTGTAGATGGTCGGTGTCAAGCAGTCTACACTCTAGCATGTCTCTTTGTTTCTAAACCCACTCTAGGGCTAGAGGGATCATCTCTATCCGCAAAGAGGATTTACCTGCTTAACACTAATACATTCAGATATTTGTGGCACGATGTCCACTAGAGCTCTTAGTGGTGCCAAATACTTTGTCACCTTTATTGATGAGCATTCCAAGAAAACTCGAATCTATTTCTTGAAGACCAAAGATGAGGTCCTTGATCGTTTCAAAGAGTTTAAAGCTCTCGTGGAAAATGCGACAGGGAAGAATATCAAGGTGCTTCGCTCAGATAATGGTGGAGAATATATTGATAAAAACCTCACAGATTTTTGCGTGAAGGAAGGCATCAAAAAAGAATGGACAACTCCAAATAATCCTCAGCAGAATGGGGTAGCGGAGCGGAAAAACATAACCATAGTTTGGGTTGCAAAGGCTATGTTATATGACCAGGATTTGCCCATATTTTTATGGGCTGAGGCATGTAAGACGACGGTGTATATTCATAACATAACTCCTCATAGAGCATTGGGGAAGAAAACACCAGAAGGAGTCTTCACAAGGAAGAAGCCAGAAATTAGTCACTTGAGGATTTTTGGCAGTGTTGCTTGTTGCCATGTGCCAAATGAAAAACGTACCAATTTGGATCAAACTGCAGAGAAGGGGCTTCTCGTCGAGTATAGCGAAACCTCAAAGACATACAGGATATACATTCCTAGCAGTAGGAAGATTGTAGTGAGACGAGACGTGAAGTTCATGGAGGACCGAGCTTTTAGGAGATCTCGTGAGATGCCTGCAGGTGATCAGAATCAATCAGCAGAAGCTCCTTTTCTCCAACAACAGGGGTAGCCAGTAGGACCAGCAAGAGGACAGTCACAGGGATCGAGTACAGTGACTAGTACCAGTATTTCCTCGGGGTAAGGAGGTCTGGGGAGTTCTCAACAGACGGAGCAGCACGGATAGGATGAGGAGGAGTTGGTTGAAACTCCCACCACTAGTGGTCGAGCCAGCAGAGAAGTTCTTCAGACATTGAGAGATGCAGAGGAGTATATTGGAACTCCTAGGACGAACAAAAGAAAACGCAGACATCCTAACAGGTACCAAAACATTGATGGCTCATGTTGCAGAACCTTCTAGCTTTTAGGAAGCCGCACAGCATCAAGTGTGGGTAGATGGCATGGTAGAAGAGTACAACTCTATCATGACGAATGATGTTTTGGAGGTGGTGCCAAGACCTGAAGATAGGTCAGTTGTAGGTTCTAGATGGATCTTCAAGATCAAGTATGTTGCAGATGGAAGTATAGAGAAGTACAAAGCTAGGTTTGTGGCAAAGGGGTATGCACAAAAAGAAGGGATAGATTATGAGGAGACCTTCGTCGCAGTTTCCAAATATACCTAAATCCGGTCAGTTATATCCCTAGCAGCTCAAATGGGATGGCAGATTCACCAGATGGAGATCAAGACAACATTCTTGAACAAGGTGATAGAGGAAGAAGTGTACATAGAATAGCCAAAGGGCTTCGAGACTCATGAGAGGCGCACTCATATGTGCAGACTAAATAAATCTCTATACGGTCTTAAGTAGGCTGCCAAGGCATGGTATGGTCGGATTGACAGCTATTTGCAGCAGATGGGATTTGTCAGGAGTGACGCAAACCCAACCTTTACTATTTTATGGTAGAGGGTGAGCTACTCATCCTAGTTTTGTATGTAGATGATCTCTTTTTGACAGGAACATCAAGGCTCATAAAGTACTACAAGAGGAACCTGGAAGCAGAGTTTGACATGAAATATTTGGGGTTGATGCACTATTTCCTAGGATTTTAAGTGTGGCAGAAAGATGGGGAGATCTTCCTTGGGCAAGGAATATATGCTACAGATATTATGAAGAGGTTCAGAATGCAGGATTGTAAACCCATGTCTATGCCCATGATCACCAACTAGAAGAAGATAGATGCATCAAATGACAAGGATGTCGACCCTACCTTGTATAGACAACTTATTGGATCTCTCATGTATCTGGTGAACACTAGGCCAGATATTTGCTTTGCAGTCGATACCCTAAGTCAGTTCATGGTAGAATCGAAGAGGGTGCATTAGGCAGCAACAAGGCATATTCTGAGGTATGTACACAGCACAATCGAGTATGGGTTGAGATATACTCGAGGAGATGACATCAGACTTTGTGGGTTCACAGATGCAAATTGGGCAGGAAGTTTAGTGGACAGGAAAAGAACCTCTAGGTACTACTTCAGTGTTGGATCAAGGATGGTTTCTTGGGGTAGCAGGAAGCAGAAGTCAGTAGCACTGAGATCTGCAGAAGCTGAGTATATGGTAGCCAGCACAACTACGTGCGAAGCTATATGGCTTCAAAAGCTGCTAGTAAGCTTGTTCAGGTAGAGGATGGAAGCGACCAGTGTCTACTCTGATAATCAAAGTTGCATAAATCTCTCTGGGAATCCAATGTTTCATGACAAGTCGAAGCACATAGATATTCGATGTCGTTTCATCAAATATTGTGTACAACGTGGAGCAATCCAGCTACAATATGTTCCCACAAAAGAGCAGGTTGCAAATATACTCACAAAAGCTTTAGGTAAAAGCTAAGTTCATCTATTCAGAGAACAGATGGGTATGGTGGAGAACCTGTTTCAGTAGCAGGGACAAACTATTTAGTTGCAGCAGCAGTAAATGAGAGGGAGTTGCAGTGCAAAGGTAGTGTTGGCAGCAGTTTAGCAGGGTCAGCAGCAACACAGATGCAGCTCATATTAGAGCTGCATAGTAGTCGGTGGGCAGTAGTAGCCAGACATCAGCAGCGTGACAGAAGATGATGCAGAAACAGGGTGTTGTGGCAGCAAGTGCAGCACACATTCATCGCTAAGAGGGAGTGTTATTTTTATAGCATCAGATGTGTTCTAACCACGAAATCTTGTGGAGAGGCTAGAATACATGATTTCTCCAAAACCCAAAAATCGTTTCTGGAAATTCCGCCTAGAATTATCTCAAATAAATTATTAACAGATTTTTAAATATTTCCTAAGTCTAAACTTAGGGAATATGGTTAATTAATCATTATTAATTGAGATAACATGAGAATCATCTAAAAACTTACACGGAACGACAAAGAGTTAATCTAGGCCATCGATTACGTTTTAATCTTGGTCGTTGGTGCTCCAACAGAAGATTATAGGAAGAAGTCGACAGGTAGATGCAAGATACACCAATGCAGATACTTAGTTGCCCAAGCAATTCGAGTTTCTCAGTAGCAGAAGCTCAGTAGAGAAGATAGAGCCATAGGGTGAGTAGCAGGTGGAAGAGGAGGGCAACAGTATTCCGAGAGGAAGGTTTACAGTCCTCGGAAGAGGCAAAGGAAGGTCGAAATTCTCATAGGGCCAACATAAGCTCTGAGCAGAGGGTGACGCGGGAGGCTCTGCGCAGAGGGTGATGCAGGAGGCTCTGCGTAGAGGGTGATGCAGGAGGCTCTGCATAGAGGTTTGGGAGGTAATTTCAATGGCAAAAATTAGTTGTGGGGTCAGAGAAAATTCTCACAATATTTAGGTAATTTCAATGGCAAAAATTAGTTGTGGGGTGAGAGAAAATTCTCACAATATTTTTGCCAATATTTTCCTCAAATTAGATTGCTAGCTAGGCATCAGAATTGTTGTTGAAGAATTATAATAAAACCCTCATCTACTGCACTGGTTTTCCCGCATTGGGTTTTTCCGGGAACATTTGTCCAAAAATAACTATGTTAAAATTCTTGTGTGTGTGATAGAATTTCTGAGTTTCTAGTATTTTATTTTTCATTGTATTTTTATGGTGAAAATTGCAGTTGTGATTTTATTCATTGTTTGTCGTAGAAAATAAACTGCATAATTAAATTTACAGTTAGAAGAATAATTTCTAGTTGCTACAATAGATGAAATTTTCATAGTTGATGCATCTAGATGGTTGATGTTGGAATAATTAATCATTGATGTACAATGGATGCCATATGTATCTTGATCTATGTGTCTTCTACAACTAATTTGGTATTTTGGATGTTTTTTTTAATATAAATGCAAAAAAAAATTATATATATAGTAGACGCTTTCAAGACGCTTCACTTCCTAGATTTTTGGGAAATGATGCTTTTGCTCCACTTCGTGCAACATTGATCCTAGCCATATTTTTCATTTTGTGGTACATTTCTTGTTGAGAGTGGCCAAATTATACTTTTTCTTTTCTTTTTAGCTGCATCATCCTCTAAGGCATCGTTCTAGGCCCAACCCAAGGTGTAGACAAGGGTAGGGGGAGGATAACCCTATGTGGACCCAGTGGACACATACGGACCCAGATGGGAAAAGAGATGAATGGGGCTAAAATGAGTGGAAGGGAGTGATGTATATGGTGTCGAGAAGTGGGACCACGCAACGAAAATCGGGATTTCCCATGTAGTGCCAACCCTAAAGCTAATGGCCAGTAAAGGAGATCCCACGGGACTAGGATACAAGGCTAACCATGAAATCGAGCAGTGGAGACAAGAGTACAGACCTATCCCACTCCTTCCGCTGAATCCCCCCACTTATCCATGCCCAAAAGTGTCCATGACAAGTAAGGAAAATTACCCAACTATACCAATGAAAAGCCATACCTTCGGGGTCGGGAGGCCCACCTTCAAACATACAATCATAACAAATGGGAGAGAGACCACATGGTTGGCTCAGTTGGCCGAGACAATGGCACATCGAGCTCTCTAGTGGCGGTTGGTTACTAGCTAAGGACCATGTAGGTGAAAAAATTTCTCCTATATACACTACCCACAGGTGGTGGGTAGCATCTAGCTCATCTAGGTCATGAGCTCTTGAAAAGATACACAAAGCTCTTTGAACGGGACGTCATGAGAGCACCAACAATCTCTTGGTACCACAAACCTGTTACTACACATCAAATATCGACCACATGGGGTAGCATGTTTTTGCAGTGTCTTATGCTCACCCATGCTTAGCATTAGGCCATAAAATCAACAAGAAAGTAAAATTATTTTCCATGCAAATTTAATCTAAATGCAGCTAATATATCATGATAATATCATATGATGTTAATTCTAATGAGAAAATCATCATGCAATGTATCCTACCCTAACATGCATACAACAAGGCTAATACTAAGTGTAATCATAAAGCCAGTGCAACCAACATATCATCAAATCGATATACATATGTATGCCTATATGATTACTCATGCAGTAAATCCCAAAGCCAATGTAGACACAATCATGTGAGGGATGGTGTGGGTGGGAGGCAGGAAAATATGATACCCATGTGACATAGAAAGGAACCCTAAGTGAGGGAAAGGAGGTCAATCCAGAAGTGCAAATCCTCTCTTCTAAGCATAGGATAGAATAATGAGTGATCAAACTCAAGAACTCCCTATCACAATCATTTCTCACAATGTTATGCTTAGTAGATGCCGCAAGGTCATGATGGGAGGGAAGAGGGAACTCAGGAAAAGAAGGGGCACAACAATCAGGTTGATCAATGTGATGGTCACATTGGATAGGGGCAACGATGTTGAGCTTATAATCCTGAGGGCGTGAGGGGGAATAAAGGGTACATCTTACAGATGACTCTTCCTCAACCTCACACGAAAAGGGGGGAAGGGATCACTATTAGAGATGGTATGGGCACGGTTGGGGCACAATAACAATGCAGCTAAGTCATTGGGATCTTGGAGAAGACAAGGGAATCAAGGCCTTTGTCAGTGTCATTATCGGTATCATAAACAGGGCCTACTATTTCCAATAAACTTCCTTCATGCATGGGAAAACATTGATCCTCCTTTTCCATTGTGTGAATAGATATATCGTCATGAGTAATGTACTAGAGAAAAGGAGAATTAATTTCAACCTCATCTTCCTTGTCGGTATCATACATAGGGTCATTGTCAAAGTGATGGTTGAAATCCAATTTTCCCTTGTTTATATAGAGGAATTCAGAAATGTCGATATCACAGGAATCCATAATAACCATATCCTTTAGCGTCTTTCCTACATCATCACATCCATATTTGTGGATTTCAATGGAGCTAGCATTCATATCAATTCCCAAATCAAGACTTCTCAAAATTTCTTCACCTGCTTGGTTATCTTGATTTTCCTCAAAATCATCCTTATTACTAGGCAAGTGGGAATTCTCTTCTTCCCTCTTCTCTTGGAGAACAATAGATAAGGTATTTGTTACATGAGATTCGTATAATGCTTCTAGGAAGAAGGCATTAGTAGGGTTCTCTTTATATTCACGTTTCATTTTATAGAGCTTCTCCTCTTGCTTGAATAAATGGAAGAATAAGTCTTTAGCATTATATTCCCTTACTAACCCCTGCATGACCTACTATATTCATCCATTCTTTCTTGCAAGATCTGGAGGTTTTCGAGATCAAACTCTTCTTCGTCATCACAGGAGATGTTCCCCACCTCATTGTTATTGGCTTCTAATTCTATAACTGATATTTTCCCATCATCCTCGCTTTCTTGATCATCTTGGTCATCCAAATCCTCATCTAGTAATGAGCCATATTTTGCTTCGATCTTGTGAGACGAGGGAATGAATGCACCAGTATAATAGGCAAGCTTAGAGAAGAGATAATATGTGGGGCTTTCTTCATACTCTTGCCTTACGCTGTGGAGGTTTAACCTACTTTTGTTATAGAAATTGAGTATGAAATCTTCATTCTTAGACTCTATCAAATGATCACAAAGCTTAGCCCACAAATCCAATCTTTCCCACAGGGCTTGGACTTCTTTGGAGCTAATGTCATGGATACTTTCTTCAGCCATTTTTCATGATTTTTCATATAATGCCAAAATGGAGTCGCTGGGGTGAATTAAAATGCCTTGATAGATGCTTGCTTCACCCTACAAGCATTAACTTTGAAGTTCAATGAAGAACTAGGGCTTTGTTCTTCCAATGGAGTTGCCAAGAATAATATGTCAATAATGTCGTATGGGAAACAAGACACACGTCTCGTGTCCCGGCAACGGCGCCAAAAATGTTACCGCTCAATCTAACAGGGGTCCTAGGAGGGGATCCTATGGAGCAACTACTAGGTTAGAGGGCGACAATAGAGCGATAGCCCACTTTCACGTTAGCTAAGACTCCCTGCTCTTTACGAACTTTCACCAATGGGAGGAGACCTGGTATAAGGGAAATCACTAGATGAATATATTAATAAGAATATAAGGACTGATTTCTAACGCCTATTCACAAGAGAGGCTCAATTAAATGGCTTGCTTACTTTGAAAGCAAGGTGATGGGCTCTTTGGGAAGGGCTAAAAGGATTCTTGAGCCTAGGTTTGGAAGATATTCCTTAACAAGGGGATTCCTAGACCTAAAGGTACTTGAAGGGAATTGGCCTTTATGTGATCTTTGTGAAATTAGAGTTGTAAAGTTGTGTGACCACAAAGGACCAAGTGAACCGAGAAATAGGTCAAGGGCATGGAGTTGATCAAACAAGGAGAGGCTTGACCTAATTATGGAAGAGGAGGAAAGGATAATTTTTCTTTGATGCTTGAATACAATGATCCAAATGACGACACTAGCCAAAGGAAACCTAGGGCAAGAAATGGTTAATGAGCTAAGGTTTGCTACATCTCGGGATCCCACCGTTAGAATTGCTTCAAATTTGGAGGGCCTCTAGAGGAAACCCTAGCGCAGTTATGGACCAAAAATTGAGGTGTTTCGATGGCTACAATAAAATTTATGTGATGCCCTATGTGACCTATTAGGGTTAGGCCTAGAGAGAGAAAGAAGATGCAAGAAAAATAAGCGTTTAGGTGACTACCAGTGGATGGATTAGTGCCTTTCCTTTGGAAGAGATGGAATCAAGGTCAATTTGTGATATGGAGAGGCTATACCCAATCAAGGAGGTCTTTAGGCAACTTCGCATGGCAATTAGGGCATGAGAGCAACAACCTAAGGACTTTATACTTCGATGTGCAATTATTGATGACTTGTCAAGATGTATTCAACAAAAATAATCTCTAAGAACATTCACCCATTCATATATGACACAAACAATGATGCAATGCTTCAAAAGATCAAAATTTCCACAATTTTGCATAGAATAGAAGTAAATTTCAGACCTAGATAGTGAAAATCCCAACAACATTCATGTGACAAAGTAAATAACAAGAGTAAACATGAAAAAGATCACTTACATATACAAATGAGAATATCCAATCATTAAATTATGCCAATAATGAAGCTCCAAGACCAAGAAGATAGAATCCAAACATCAAGATTCATCCATGAAACCAAACTCGTCCTCCAAAAGCAAATGCGAAATTCTCCAAGTAGCTACTAAACCCAAATCCAAGTGATGATGATAGAAATGAATCACCTCTCATCTATTTATATAATCTCTAATGAGTTTGATTTTCTTAATTGGCCTAATTAAGTCCCAAATAATAAAATAATGTGCAATAATAGCATCCCTTGGTGACAATCCTACCAAGATAGCTCAATAACATAAGAATAAGCCTCTCAAGAGGGCAGAATGATCAATATAACGAGTCGTTGGGCCACTCAGGGGCCTAATAAAATCCAAAGTGTGCCATGATATGAAAATGGACTCCAAACATAGTGGACAAAGGGTTGGCCCCTTGTTTTCCAAGCAAGTCCCTGTGGTGCTCCCAAGTGGGTGTGAGGGGCATAAGGACATCCTCATGGGTCTCCAAGTGGATCGAAAATTCCTGTAAACCATCCGCAAGGGCTAGGATGATGACATAAGTCCTCCCTTTGTCTCCTGCTGTGAGACACATCCTCATTTGGACCCTGGAACATCTACCAAGTGTATGGTGCAAGTGTGGAGCCAACTTGGCATGGTGAAACAGGTGCATCATCCTCATCCAAAAGGTGGAACATGAGAAACAAGTGAGTGGTGTTGGGGATCCATGAATTACTTTTTGCTATGGTGGAGGCCCATGGCTCTCAACACTCACCCTACAAGTGCCAATGTGGCCCTCTCGAGGGTTAAGACCCCATATTGGGAGACCAAGCCCCAAATGGAGACCCACCTGCAATACTGTATAATATCCAATGTGTCCCCCTGCCCTCCAATACAACAAATCATTAGAATAATAAAGTAAAAGTGCTTACAATTCATGGAATAGATTGGGCACTTCATGGTGGCATGCCCTTCCATAGTGCGATTTGGCATGTGCAAGTGTCTCCAAGCTCAATAAGTGGGTTTTTCAATGACCCTATTAGGTGATTTCAAGCTTTAAAGGGGGTGACATGTCAATGGTACATCCAACAAGTGGTAGGTGTCAAATGATATAGTGATGGAATGGAGTAGGAATTAGGGGAATACTCCAGGCCACATGCCATGGTACAAGGGTAGCTATAATAAGGGAAGCCCACACTTGGGCATATGAGTGTAGGAGGGAGAAAATCGTGGTACTTGAGTTACCCCGGCCTTTGTTTTTCCACCCTTCTCCATATGCTTTTTGCCTTTGGTTTTTTTTTTCTTCATGCTCGGAGCTCCAGGGGATGAGAGCATGATGTGTAAGATGAAGCAGTAGGTACCACCTTTTGAGGTGGGGCATTTAATTTCCCACCAAGGGTTGGGACAATCATGGGTTCCTCAATGTGGAGGGGGGCTCATATAGGGTCCCATAGGAACCAGGGCGATGGCCATGGATAACGGGTAGAGCTCATGCTTGGCTTTTTCCCATGTGCCAAATTTTTATGTCCGGGCCATCTTTTGCATTTTGTGGTACATTTCCTATTGAGAGTGGCCAAATTATGCTTTTTATTTTCTTTTTAGCTGCATCAAACTCTGGGGCATCGTTCCAGGGCCGACTCAATATGTGGATAAGGGGAGGGGGAGGCTCACCCTATGTAGACCCAATGGACACATGTGGACCTGGATGGGAAAAGAGATGAATGGAGCTAAAATGAGGGGAAGGGAGAGATGTATATGTTGTCGGGAAGCGAGACCACGCAACCAAAATCAGGATTTCCCATGTAGTTCCAACCCTAAAGCTAATGGCTAGTAAAGGAGATCCCACGAGACTAGGATACAAGGCTAACCACGAAATCGGGCAATGGAGACGAGAGTATAGACCTAGCGCACTCTTTCTGCCAAATCCCCCCACCAACCCATGCCCAAAAGTTTCCATGACAAGTAACGAAAATTACTCAAGTATACCAATGAAAAGCCATACCTTCGGGTTCGGGAGGCCCACCATCAAACATACAATCATAACAAATGGGCAAGGGACCAGCTGACTTGGGTGGCGGAGACAATGGCACATCGAGCTATCTAGTCGCTGCAAGGGGTTGTTGGTTGTCGGTTGAGGACCATATAGGAGAAAAAATTCTCCTATATACACTACCCACGAGTGGTGGGTAACATTCCTTATTTCCACCTCTAGTTTCTCATGAGGGGAGCCCAAATGTTTTAAAAATATAGAGGGCCAAAACATTCGAGAAACCACAAGAGTCCTTCAATTTTTTCTTTATATCTTCAATGTAAGTATTGAAAATGAGAATTTGAAATAAATGTCAATCATACCTTAGATCATATCACAATGGAGTCACTAAGATGACCTTTCTTCATAAACCTTCACAGTTGATGGTTATGCTCACCTCTATACCCAACAATGTCTTCAAAATTTGTAAGGAACAAGGTATTTGTTCCTTCATGGAGTAACCATTTGAGAAGATCTTTAATAACACTCTCACAAACGTCATTTTATTAGGAGAATGGGCTTTGTCACTGGCAAAGACATCAAAATTGTTACTTCCCAAATTGTACGTGCATGATGTAGAAATTTATAGTTTCCCACCCCGGTTTTCAGTTTTCGCCTTATTACTCCAAAATCGTTAAATGCCCTTTCCCATAACCATACATTCAACAACTGGAAAAATAAATTTTGCTGAAAACACAAATTCTGGAAAATTTTTCAGAATGCTGTAAATGCAGAAATAAAATAACAGCAGTAACAAACAGTCATTCAACACATCATAACTCAGAAATTTTTGGTCAAGGTGACCCTGGAAAAACCCCCTACAACTCTTGGGAAAAACCAGTTCGAAAGCTCCTTCTTATTTCTGGAAAAATGCTTTTTACAGTGAGAGAAATATTCAGCAAAAAATCAGCAAGTAAACTTATACAACTTATCTCGTTTTCCGTGCTTAACCACCGCCTCGGAAAATGTGCAAACAGCAAAACAGGAACAGCAATAAATGTTGTACGGATTTTCTCGTTTTTCGTGCCCAAAAATCTGCAATAAATGCAGCGGTACAGCCACCTCGAAATCTGTGCCAAAACAGCAATAAATGTTGCTGTATGGGCCTCGAATAATGAAACAAAAGACGCAGAACTGTTGGGACAGACCGCTCGATTATATAACGAAGACACGACTTGTCAGACGCCGCTTCAACAAGCAAATAAAAATGTACTTTGTCGCTTCGAATCACGGAATCATTGTACGCCTGGAAATCGTGTCAAAAGCGCTGCCTCGCTTTCTAGAAAATCGTGCTGCAACTCGCTCTTTGGAATGTGCTAAACTTCACGAATCACGCTGAATGTGTGTGCCGTCACATCTTTCCTCACTGCCCAGAAATCTCCCTTGCTCTCTTGCTCTCCTTCTCTCAATCTGCTCATGAAAGAATGAATGACCTTTTCCTCCTTTTCCTCCTTTAACCTAACCCCAAGTGACTTTTGGGGAATCCCTAAATCCAATGGCTGAGATAGATTGAGATCTAGGGCTGAGATTAAATGCTCATTTAAATCTCACTTTCTATTTTTTAATCCACCCCACTTTAATAAAGACCCACTTAGTCTTTTATTTCCAAAGTCACTTTTTCCTTTCTAATTTTATATTGACTTTATTTAAAGTCACTTTAACTTTAGTAACTTTATCACTTAAAGTCACTTTAAAATTAGATTTGACTTTATAACTTTATAAAGTCACTTAAGTCACTTTTAAATTAGATTTAACTTTATAAAAAAATTATAAAGTTACTTTAGGAGAAAAATTAAATTCTTTTGGACACTTTTCCCTAGGCCAAAGATCAAAGCCTTAGGGAACCACCTGTCCTCCGGTACCAAATTTCAACACTCCCTCTTACCGAAGAAGGTGTTCCTCACCACACCCATCTTGTCTCTGAAGTAGACATGCTTGCCCCGTGGTAAGGCTTTGGTAAGAATATCTGCAACCTGCTCATCAGTGGGAATATACTCAAGCTTCACAGCTCCTTTCTGAACATAGTCTCTGATGAAGTGATATTTGATCCCGATATGCTTTGACCTGTCATGAAATACTGGATTCTCCGTGAGTTTAATGCACCTCTGATTATCACAGTAAATCACTGAAGGTCTCAACGGCTGACCAAATAAGCCAAACAACATCTTGCGAAGCCAGATGGCCTCACAACTAGCTAGACTGGCTGCCATATACTCTGCTTCCGCTGAACTCAATGCTACTGACTGCTGCTTCCGGCTGAACCATGACACAACTGCCGAACCCAACCCAAAACAGCACCCTGAAGTGCTCTTCCTATCAGAAGCACAACCTGCCCAATCAGAATCAGTGTAACCTGCCAATCTCACTCAATCCCCCTGCCTGTAGTCCAGACCATAATCCACTGTCCCCTGCAAGTACCGCAAAATGTGTTTTGCAGCCACCCAGTGAACCTTCCTAGGCTCACACATAAACCGACTCATCGTGTTGACTGCAAAACAAATATCTGGTCTAGTGTTGACCAAATACATCAAGGAACCAATCAGCTGTCTGTACAATGTGGGATCCACCAACTCGGAATCCGAAGCATGAAGCTTCTTCCAATTGGTGATCATCGATGTCGACATGGGTCTACAATCCTCCATGTGGAATCTGCCAAGGATGTCCACAATATACTTCCCCTGTCCCAGGAAGAAATGCCCCTCCTCCTGCCACACCTCCAAACCCAAAAAATAATGCATCAAGCCGATGTCCTTCATCTCAAACTCCGCCGCAAGATCTCTCTTGCAGTGCTCTATGAGTCTCTCTGCACCTGTAATGACTAAGTCATCCACATACAGCACCAGAATGAGAGGCTCCTCACCTATCACAATATAGTAAAGGTTCGGATCTGCCTCACTCTTTGTGAAACCCATCTTCCGCAAGTAAGTATCTATCCTGGAGTACCAAGCTCTGGGAGCTTGCTTCAGGCCATAAAGGGCCTTCTTCAGTCTGCACACATGGGACTCCTTCCCATGCACCTCAAAGCCCTGTGGCTGCTCAATGTACACCTCCTCCCGTATGAAGCCATTGAGAAATGCGGTCTTCACATCCATCTGGTGGATCTTCCAACCCATCTCTGCTGCTATCGATATAATGGAGCGGATCGAAGTATATCGAGCCACGGGAGCGAAGGTCTCCTCATAATCAACTCCCTCTACCCGGGAGAACCCTCTAGCCACAAACCTTGCTTTGAATTTCTCAATGCTGCCATCTGCAGCATGCTTTACCTTGTAAAGCCATCTGGAAGTAACCACGGATTTGCCCTCAGGCCTCGGCACCACCTCCCAAACATCATTCTTCATGATAGAAGAATTCTCCTCCTGCATGGCCTCTCTCCAGACCTGCTAGCTAGCTGCCTCCTTACAGTTGGTAGCGTCGCAGTCGGGCGATGCTCGGCAGCTACCGCCATAGCTACAAAACCCCTGTGTGGTCTCCCGTCTTCTCGACCGGCCTCTAGGCTCGGAAGAATGCATGTGGCATCTCTCAAGGTGTCCCGAAGCCACTTGGGCTTCCTCTTCGAGTGCACTTCTCTGGAGAATAAAACTCCTCCTCCTCAACATCGAGCCCCGAACTCCCGACCGTCCGTCCGTTGTCCTCCCGCCCGCACTCGAACCCCGTAGATGCTGAGGTACCGTGTGAACTGTCCATCAGTGGACTCCCCAGTGAACTGCTCTGTGGACTGCTCTGTGTGCTGCCCATAGCTCCACCCCTCTGACTCTGCGAGCCACTCCCCACTGACGGACCTGACATCGTCATAGATGTGCCTCCGGATCCTCCTGATCCCTGCCCACTGGATCCCTGCGACTGACTCAACTGCTGCTGAGGGTCTGGCTGATCCAGATACTCTAACTCCCGTGACCTCCTAAAGGCCATGTCCTCCTCGAACTTCACATCCCGCCTGACAACAACTTTCCTCTGCGCAGGAATGTAAATCCGAAAGGCCTTGGAGGTCTCACTGTAGCCCACAAAGATACCCTTCTCTGCGGTGGGTTCTAGTTTGGTCCTCTTCTCCTTGGGTATGTAGGAGTATGTAATGCACCCAAAGATACGAAGATGACCAATATCAGGCTTCTTCCCAGAAAAAGCCTCCTCCGGAGTCATGTGCCCCAAGGCACGATGCGGACTCCTGTTCTGCAAGTAAACAGTTGTGTTGCAGGCCTCTGCCCACAAAAACAATGGCAACCCTTGATCATGTAACATGGCTTTGGCAGCCCCTCCGATGGATCTGTTCTTCCTCTCCGCAACCCCGTTCTGCTGGGGGTTGTAAGGAACAGTGAGCTCCCTCCTAATGCCCGCCTCCGCACAATAGTCAACAAACTCTCCAAGGGTGTACTCTCCTCCATTGTCCGACCTCAGGGACTTGATCTTCCGACCTGTCTGTGTCTCCACAAGAGCTCTGAACTCCTGAAACCGCTTGAAGACCTCACTCTTGGTCTTCAAGAAATAAATCCAGGTCCTCCTCGAGTGATCATCAATGAATAAAACATAGTACTCATATCCACTCAAGGAAACATGAGACATCCGACCGCTCACATCGGAATGAATCAAATCAAGTATCCCAGTCGCTCTGCTGTCACTGCTGGGAAAAGGGGATTTGGCAAACTTGCCCATCGCACATCCTTTGCAAGTATCAAAGTGATCAGTACTGAACTCTGGCACACCTGTAGTGATCTCCCGCAAAGTCCTCAAGGCTCCATGATGCATGTGCCCCATCCCGCGGTGCCACCCGAGACAACTCCGGGAACCGAGCCGCCGCCGCACCGCCGCTCACGTTGCAGAATCAAATGCAACTTGTACACCTGCATGGCTTAAACTCCGTGTCACCTAGTTGAATCCACTGAGCCTGGATACACACGGCAATGTACATCCCGAACAAGACTCCTCATATCCTCTATCCTCCAAAGCTGAGACGGATATGAGGTTCTTCCTCATCCCTGGCACATAAAGAACATCTGACACCTTCAAGGGAGGTTTGGACTCCCTCTGAAATGTCAATGTTCCCACACCGATTGCTCTAACAACTCTGTCATCACCGAGTACTACCTCTACATCAGTGCCACTCTCTGAAAGCTCTGAGAAGTACTCACGGACTCCTGTCATGTGACGTGAAGCCCCACTGTCCACATACCAGATACCCGAAGATGCTCCGCTAATCGAGGGAAATGCATGCTCCCTCTGAACCTCTATGGCAGATGATCCCGCACTAGAGGACTCACATGCAATGAACCCAAACTCCCGGTCAAAACGATCTGCAAAGTCCTCAACCTCTGCTGAAGCTGCCATGCTCTGGTTCTTCCCCTTCTTCTTCTTCTTCTCCGGACACACAACTGCATAGTGTCCCATCTTCTAACAATTCCAACACTTCACTTTGGAATAGTCCTTCCGTGTGTTATCCTGTTTACCTTTACCTTTGCCTTTGCCCCCACCATTGCTTGTGGAAGCCTGCTTCTTCCCTTTGCCTTTCTTGCGTCCTGCCAACAGTGCTACATCCTCATCCTGCTCAACTGGCTTGGCTGCCCCAAGCTGACCTTTCCTGATCTCTGTCTGAATGCAATCATCCCAAAACCTCTCCCATGTGAGAAGGGTCTCACGTGCACAAACTCCATCAGCGAAGTTCATCCATGAACGGGGGAGGCCATTCACTGCAATCCGCACCAACTCAGTGGGTGGAATGGCCTCTCCAATCGCTGCCAACTCATCTCTCACATTAGTAATCTTTGTGAGATATCCAACTGCACTATCATTACCCATCTTAATGGTCTTCAGCTTCTCCTTCAGGACCATTTTCCGGTTCTCATTGGTACTCTGGTAGAGATTGGACAATGTTGTCCACATCTCATGAGCATTTCTCTTCCCTCTCACATGAGGAATGCAATGGTCTTTGATTCCGTCTAGAATCAATCTCTTACTCTTGTTGTTCTTTTTATTATATGCTGCCAACTGAGTAGCATCAGTAGGCACATTTACAGGGTTCTGTGTGGTATGCACCATAATGTCCCAGACTTCTGCCTCTTCAAAGATACTCTGCATTCTCTCCTTCCAAATGCTGTAATTGGAATGCCCATCCAACCTATCCTCCACCCTCAATCCCAAAGACATCCTGCTGTCCTAAAACTGAAAAATAGCACTGCTGTAGTAAAGATAAAACTGTTGTTTGTGAAAAATCAGCTTGCTGGAATTTTCTGAGTGAAAAATCAGCAGGCTGTAATTTTCCTCCTTGCTGTCCCAAACTGCTCTTCAGCACTCAAGCTCTGATACCATGTAGAAATTTATAGTTTCCCACCCCGGTTTTTAGTTTTCACCTTATTACTCCAAAATAGTTAAATGCCCTTTCCCATATCCATACATTTAACAAACTGGAAAATAAATTTTGCTGAAAACACAAATTCTGGAAATTTTTCAGAATGCTGGAAAATGCAGAATTAAAAATCAGCAAGCATAAAAACAGTCATTCACACATTTGACACAGATATTTTTGGTCAACATGACCCTGGAAAAACCCCTACAACTCTCGGGGAAAACCAGTTTGAAAGCTCCTCCTTATTTCTGGAAAATGCTTTTTACAGTGAGAAATATTCAGCAAAAAAATCATCAAACAGACTTTTACAACTTATCTCTTTTCCGTGCTTAACCACCGCCTCGGAAAGTGTGCAAACAGCAAAATAGGAACAGCAATAAATGTTGTACAGATTTTCTCGATTTTCGTGCCAAATAACAGCCTTAAATGCTGCTGTACGGCCTGCTTAGAAAAGCGTGCAAACTGTCCAAAAATCTGTTGTACGATTTATGCCTTGAAATGCATGCCAAAGGTACAGCCACTTGCTGTACGACCTCCCTCAAATCTGCTCCTCGAAATCTGTGCAAATCTGCAGTGCAAATCTGCTATACGGCCTACTGTACGGCCCTCCTTCCTCAAAAATCGTGCCAAAAATCTGCCTTGCTGTGTGCTAAAGCTGCTGAACTGTCTTGCTGAAAATGTCTTGCTGAAAATGCTGCCTTGGAATGCGTGCCAAGCTGCTGCCTCCTTCTCCTTACTGCCCAGAAATCTCCCTTGCTCTCTTGCTCTCCTTCTCCCAATCTGCTCATGAAAGAATGAATGACCTTTTCCTCTTTTTTCTCCTTTAACCTAACCCTAAGTGACTTTTGGGGAATCCCTAAATCCAATGGCTGAAATAGATTGAGATCTAGGGCTGAGATTAAATGCTCATTTAAATCTCACTTTCTATTTTTAATTCACCCCACTTTAATAAAGACCCACTTAGTCATTTATTTCCAAAGTCACTTTTCCTTTCTAATTTTACATTGACTTTATTAAAGTCACTTTAAAATTAGACTTTAGTAACTTTATCACTTAAAGTCGCTTTTAAATTAGATTTGACTTTATAACTTTATAAAGTCACTTTAGTAACTTTATCACTTAAAGTCACTTTTAAATTAGATTTGACTTTATAACTTTATAAAGTCACTTTAGTAACTTTATCACTTAAAGTCACTTTTATATTAGATTTGACTTTATAACTTTATAAAGTCTCTTTAGGAGAAAATTTAAATTCTTTTGGACACTTTTTCCCTAGGCCAAAGATCAAAGCCTTAGGGAACCACCTGTCCTCCGGTACCAAATTTCAACAATATGATCTTCTAAGTGACAAACAAAATTGTCGCACAGAGAATAGATCGGACCATCCTAAATCAATCTTCTATGGAATCTTACGGTGACTGGCAACTTGTGACAACTTGTGACAACTTGTGATCACATGAGCAGATTGCACCGACATTAGTATTCTTCGGAACATCAGCTTGTTGATTATGTTCTGAATACATAGCTCAGTCGAGTTGTTTGCTCCTGTGATTTGGATGTAGATAGAGAAATTTTTTGGTTTGACTTTTTTTATTTTCTTCTGGCGAGGATGTTATTGAGTTGGTTACATAACATTCACTTAGACTGTTCCTCGTCTGAACTACAACATCTAAGTTTGTATTTTCTGCAACTTGCTTGTCTTCTTCTTGAGTTGTGACATTTACTGTATCAATGTTCATTTTTTCTTCAACTTGAACTTCTATATTTGGAGATTTCGATGCTTCATTTTCGACAAGTTGTTGCACCTTGTTTTCCAATGACTTCTTGTCTTTCTTCAACTTCTTAATTTGCATTAGTAATTTATCGTTGTGGTCCTTGAGGCGAGCAACTTCTTCATTCTTGTTAGTTGTGATTTTATCAATTTCCTTCTGCATATTTTGTATCACCTTTTTACCTTCTTGGAAAATTACTTTCGAAATTTCTTGTACGTCTTCAAGCGTCACGAAATTTGGCTTAAAGTTAACGTCCTGCAACGTTATTTTCTTCTTTTTGTAGGAGAATGTCAAAAACTTCTTTTTCGTATTAAAGATGAATGACACTAGTGATTCCATCCAGAGCGAACCCAAAACTATATCACTATTATTGGAAAATAAGGTTTTAAAGGTGAATTGTGAGACAAAGGAATACTCCCCAATACTTAGGTGTAAATTCTCTATGTTGTATTGTTTATCATTTGCGTTAAATGAATTTAATTCAGTTATATTTGATTCAGGGATCACTAATTGGTTATCACATTCGGTACTAACATAATTATTCTTTCGAGTAAAATCGATAGATATGAGAATCTCTCTTCCCGCAAGTGACCCTTTGATTTCAATTAGCACATTGACACACATACAATAATTTTTAGGAAATCTTCCCTCTTTTACTTCTGTTTTGGATGCCATTTTGTCAGATAACTTCGGGGTTCTTTTTTTTTAAAGTGACCCTTTCTAATATTTATAATAAAATATTATTATTTTCCTCTTCAATATTTTGTAATGAATCCTTCACTAATATTCATTCAATCTTTGGTAATGAATCCTTCACTAATATTCTTTTTTTTAAAAGAGGCTCAAATTCTTTTATATATGTTTATATTCCTTTTTTAAATAAAATCTTTAGAATATAATGATTTATCTCCTTTTCCACTTTTCCAATACTTAAACCTTTAATAACCTCTTTTTCCTTTTATATACCTTCGAGCTTTAATAATGATTCCTTAATATTTTAAGAAATCCTTAATAATATTTTTCCTTTCGATTTTTTTGAAAATTACTTCCTTGATTTCTTTTTATGAAATCTTCTTTAATTACTAAGAAGATGTTTGACATTCATAATACTTTTTTTTAACAATTGATTTTTTTTAACTCTTTTTTTTTTAAAGTTACAACCCTAGTGAAACGTGGTTTTTCACATATATTCACCTATAAAATATATGTCCACTTATTTGTATCTGACTTGGTTAATTTTCTACACGTAAAAGTAAACTTACCATTCACACAAAGATTTTTTTTTCCTTTTGTTCTTATTTTACCTTGCAAATACCATGGGCAATTACCATGGGCTTCTAAAACCACGAGCTTGTAAACCACTTAAAGAATAATCAAAATAACCTTATCTACTCTTTCTTCTTCCTTTTTCTTTTTTATTTTTAAATTGTCTTGGTATGTACGTATATGTACTACTTTATATATATCTCTTTTTTTCTTTTTTCCTTTTTTTTTACTTTAATATATCTATATATATCTATATATATATATATATATATATATATTGCTTTTGCTTCTTTTTTTCAAAAATTTCTCCTTTTTTTTCTTCAAATTTTTAATTTTGTCCAAAGGCCTACTCGTGAAATTTCTTCAAATTTTTAATTGTGGTCAAAAGCCTACTGGTGAAATTTCTTCAAATTTTTAATTTTGGCCAAAGGCCTACTGGTGAAAATGGAAAAACTCCAAGATTGGTAGCAAAACGCTTTGACGACAACAATGTTGACGAATTTTTTATGGCCAAAGGCCTGGACCGAGGAGCATAGCTCTGTGCCGCGATGAGCAGCCAGAAGATCGAACTCCTCCGATACCAAATGAAGCGAACAAAGTTCCTTCTCAAGTTAAATACTCCAAAACACTTGGAATACAAAGATATCCATGAGGATACAAAAATTATATTATAAAAGGTATGAAGAATGAGATATTGAATGTTACAAAAAAGGCCTGCTTATATACCTACACAGGTGCCTCTTCACGAAAGGTCATGTCTCATCAGACATGGCCTTTCAACCTAATTACTAATTTAACTAATTAATCATTATTTACATTAATTTATTCATTACACATATGATCGGAGTCAAGGAGTACTTCTCAAAGTTATCAGAGAATGATACTGATATGGAGGTAGTACTTGGTGATGACAGCATTGTTAGAGTAGTCGGTGTTGGAACATTAACATTTGATAGGGAACCCAAACCTCCCTTGAAAATGTCAAATGTTCTATATGTGCCTAGAATGAAGAAGAACTTGATATCCGTTTCAGCACTTGAGGACAGCGAGTATGAGGTGTTGTTCAAGAATGGGCAGGTGCTCATATATCCTAAGGGAACTCCAGCAGCTTCAACTAGAGTGATTGGAGTGTGCCATGCTAAGGTGTATAAGTTCTCATTCCAGCCCCTGATGGCATTGAGTAGCAGTACCAAGGATAGGACAACAGCAGATCTAGCAGTTCAGAGTTGTGTGAGATTTGGCATCGCATGATGGGTCACATGTATCATGGGGCCTTGAGGACATTACGGGAGATCACCATTGGTGTGCCAGATTTCAGTTTTGATCACCTTGATGTATGCAGAGGATGTGCTATGGGGAAGTTTGCAAAATCTCCTTTTCCCAACAGTGATAGTAGGACGACAGGGATCCTTGACTTGATTCATTCTGATGTGAGTGGTCGGACGTCTCACGTGTCCTTGAGTGGCTTTGAGTATTATGTCTTATTCATTGATGACCACTCCAGGAAGACCTGGATTTATTTCTTGAAGACCAAGAGTGAGGCCTTCAAGCGGTTTCAAGAGTTCAAAGCTCTTGTGGAAAACCAGACAGGCAGGAAGATCAAGGTACTAAGGTCGGACAATGAAGGTGAGTATACTCTTAGTGAGTTTGTGGATTTTTGTGCCAAGGCAAGCATTAAGAAGGAGTTCACGGTTCCTTACAACCCCCAGCAGAATGGGGTGTCTGAAAGGAAGAACAGATCCATTACAAGGGCTGCCAAATCCATGCTTAGGGGTTACCGTTATTTTTGTGGGCAGAGGCCTGCAACACTGTTGTTTACTTGCAGAACAGGAGTCCACATCGTGCCTTGGGGAATGTGACTCCTTTTCAGATGGAAGAAGCCTGATGTTGGGCACTTTCGTATCTTTGGGTGCCTTACATATTCTTATGTCCCCAAGGAGAGCAAGACCAAGCTAGAACCTACTGCAGACAAAGGCATCTTTGTGGGTTATAGCGAGACCTCGAAAGCTTACCCGATTTACATTCTTGCAAAGAGCAACGTGGTTGTCAAGCAGGATGTAAAATTCGAGGAGGAGAGAGCTTTCAGGAGGTCACGAAAGTTACATTATATAGGTCACCAAACACTCAGCAGCAACTGAGTCAGTCACAGGGATCTAGTGCACAAGGTGCAGGAGGTCAAGGATCAGGAGGTACATCTATTACAGTGTCAGGTCCATCAGTGAGCAGTGGCACTCAGAGTAAGGTGAGTGGATCTTCGGGCAACATGGAGGGCAGTCCACAAAGCAGTTCACAATATAGTCCACTGATGGACAACTCGCATGGTACATCAGGTTCTACAAGCACAGGTACAAGTATGGGGTCAGTTGGTAGGCCTTCAGGAGTTCAGGCTTCTAATGATGATGAGGATTCTCACTCTAGTGGAAGAAGTAGTTCCAGGGAAGAGGAAGCCCAAGTGGCTTCAAGACACCCTGCGCGAGGCCACATCTGTTGCTGGTCCAAAAAGACAAGTTAGAGAGAGTAGACCACCTGAGCGATTCTGTAGTTACATGGCATTGGTAACAAGCATTGTTGACACCAAGCCTTCTAGTTATGAGGAGGGAGCCAGCCAGCAGGTCTGGAGAGAGGCCATGACGAAGGAGTATTCTTCTATTATGAAGAACGATGTTTGGGAGGTGGTGCCTAGGCCTGAAAGTAAATCAGTTGTTACTTCCAGATGGCTCTACAAGATAAAGCATGTTACAGATGGCAGCATAGAGAAGTTCAAGGTTCGGTTTGTGGCAAGAGGGTTCTCACAGATAGAGGGAGTTGACTATGAGGAGACCTTCGCTCTCGTAGCTCGGTATACATCTATTCGAGCCATTATATCGATTGCAGCAGAGATGTGTTGGAAGATCCACCAGATGGATGTGAAGATCGCCTTTCTCAATGGCTTCATTCAGGAGGAAGTTTATATTGAGCAACCGCAGGGCTTTGAGGTGCATGAGCGAAAGACCCATGTATGCAGATTGAAAAAAGCACTTTATGGCCTGAAGCAAGCTCCTAGAGCTTGGTACTCTCGAATTGATACATAGTTGCAGCAGTTGTGTTTCACTAAGAGTGAGGTTGATCCGAACAGCTCGCATGGTACATCAGAGTCTACAGGCACAAGTACAAGTATGGGGTCAGTGGGCAAGCCTTCAGGAGTTCAGGCTTCTAATAATGTTGAGGATTCTTTCACTCTGGTGGAAGAAGTAGTTTCAGGGAAGAGGAAGCCCAAGTGGCTTCAAGACACCCTACGCAAGGCCACATGTGTTGTTGGTCCAAAGAGACAGATCAGAGAGAGTAGACCACCTGAGACCACAAGTATTGTTGACTATGAGGAGACCTTCGCTCCCGTAGCTCAGTATACATTTATTCGCTCCATTATATCAACTGCAGCAGAGATGTGTCGGAAGATCCACTAGATGGATGTGAAGATCGCCTTTCTCAATGGCTTCATTCAGGAGGAAGTTTATATTGAGCAGTCGCAGGGCTTTGAGGTGCATGGGCGAGAAACCCATGTATGCAGATTGAAAAAGGCACTCTATGGCCTGAAGCAAGCTCTTAGAGCTTGGTACTCTCGCATTGATACATACTTGCAGCAGTTGGGTTTCACTAAGAGTGAGGTTGATC
Organism: Pinus albicaulis; assembly: GCA_034641835.2. Classification (NCBI taxonomy): domain Eukaryota; kingdom Viridiplantae; phylum Streptophyta; class Pinopsida; order Pinales; family Pinaceae; genus Pinus; species Pinus albicaulis. The sequence goes on along the minus strand of CM076571.1, from coordinate 85,058,757 downwards.
TGAACCTATACTTCATTGTGGTAGGCGAGGAGCCTCTCATTTTGGTGTTGTATGTTGATGACTTGGTCATCACTAGAGCAGAGAGACTCATTGAGGGTTGCAAGAGAGATCTTGCTTCAGAGTTTGAGATGAAATATATCAGCTTGATTCATTATTTTCTGGGATTGGAGGTGTGGCAGGAGGAGAGGCATATCTTCCTAGGACAGGGGAAGTACACCGTGGATATTCTTAGCTGATTTCACATGGAGGACTGCAAACCCATGTTTACACCTATGATCACTAATTGGAAGAAGCTTCACGCTTCCGATTCCGAGTTGGTGGATCCTACACTATACAGGCAACTGATTGGATCATTGATGTATTTGGTCAACACTTGACCAGATATATGTTTTGCAGTTAACACTATGAGTCAGTTCATGTGCGAGCCCAGGAGAGTGCACTGCGTGGCTACAAAACACATTCTTCGTTACTTGCAGGGTACTGTGAATTATGGTCTGGACTATAGACAGGGTGATGGAGTGAGACTGGCAGGGTACACAGATTCAGATTGGGCAGGATGTGCTTCAGACCAGGGTGTTGTTTTGGGTTGGGTTCGACAGTTGTGTCGTGGTTCAACAGGAAACAACGGTCAGTTGCATTGAGCTCAGTTGAGGCAGAGTATATGGCTGCAAGTTTGGCTAGTTGTGAGGCCATATGGCTTCGCAAGATGTTGTTTAGTCTATTTGGTCAGGCATTGAGACCTTCTGTGATTCACTGTGATAATCAAAGTTACATAAAACTCACGGAGAATCCAATTTTTTATCAGGTCAAAACATATTGGGATCAAGTATCACTTCATTCGAGACTATGTCCAAAAGGGGGCAGTCAAGCTTGAGTACATCTCCACAAATGAACAAGTAGCGGACATCTTCACCAAAGCCTTATCGCGGGGCAAACATGTCTACTTCAGAGACAAGATGAGAGTGGTGAGGAACACTTTCCTCGGCAAGAGGGAGTGTTAAATTTTGGGTACCAAAGGATAAGTGGTTCCTCATGGCTTTGATCCTTTGCCTAGGGAAGAGTGTCCACTCTATTGTACCTCTTCTCCTATAAGTGACTTTATAAGTGGTAAAGTCGATATAATATTAAAATGACTTTATAAGTGATAAGGTTACGTTCTAATTTAAAAGTGACTTTATTAAAGTCAATGAAGAATTAGAAAGTGAAAAAGTGACTATGGAAATAAAAGGCTAAGTGGGTCTTTATTTAAGTGGGTGAGTGATTAAATAGAAAAAGTGAAAATAATGTGCATTTATTTTCAACGCTTGATCTAAATCTATCTCAGCCATTGGATCTAGGGATCACTCCAAAGTCACTTAGGTTAGGGTAAAAGGAGAGAAGAAGAAGAAAAGATCACATTATTCTTTCATGAGCATTTGAGAGAAGGCAAGAGAGAGCAAGGAGAAATTTCTGAACAAGGAGGAGGTGAAAGAGAGTAGCAAATCTTTGGCATGCATTCCAAGGAGCAAATTCACAACAAATCCATACAAGAGTTTTGGCACGCAACCCAAGACAGCAGTACCATACACCAGTTTGGCATGCATTCCAAGGAAGGGATGGCACAGATTTCGAGGATAAATATTGTTGTACTTTTCCATACAGTCCGTACAAGTCCATATAGGTCGTACGCAACATTTTGGGCACATTTCCCGAGGCAAGCCGTACAACATTTATTGCTGTAATTTTTTTGTTTGAACGATTTTCTGTTGACACGATTTTCGAGGTGGAGTTTATGCACGGAAATCGAGATAAGATGCTGGAATTTTCCTGTGTATTTCATTTTTTCTGTAAAAGATTTTCAGAAATAAAGAAGAGCTCTCAAACTGGTTTTCCCCAAGAGTTGTAGGGGGTTTTTCCAGGGTCACATTGACCAAAAATCCGTGTGCCGTTATAATTTTCTGTGCATTTATTTCCAATCGTAAAATCTCCAAATTTGTATTTTCATAAACAAATTTCATTTCCAGATTTTAGTGTTTTTATCATGCTTGGATTTAACATTAAATGCATGGAGTGATAAGGGAAAACTGATAATCGAAGTGGGGACTGAAATTTTATAGCTTATGTTTGAATCAAGATGTCATGCCCCTTAGCATTCATTTGGGCTAAATTTTAGATGAATGCAGCTTTATATTGTTCCTCCATGAATGGGATGTGGACGGTGCAAGAAGAGCAATTGGTATCTGAGGGAGCTAAAATTCAATACACATAACATACCTCAATGTGGATAATCTCTTGTTGATGAGTGTGTTTCTATAGTGTAGTTGTGCTGGATTATCCCATTGCTTGTTGTCTTTGTGGTAAAAAAGAAGAGCATGGACTAATATAGTTTTGTTGTAGCCTAAATCTAGCCATCAGTTTAAGGATAAAATGTAGATGGCAAATGATAGACGAAAAGCTTTCCTAACGACAACGAAAAGTGACTATGAAATTTGCAATCATGGTCAGAGATAATGATAAATGATTGCCTAAAATGTGTTCAGACATGCCAAAAAAATGTATCAGCGGTTGTAGGGGCATTGGTGGACTTGTTGCTAAGGAACACAAACAACAATTTTGGAGAATCAACAAAAAAAGACGAAAATGCAGTCATGTTGACTCTTTTGTTGTGGGAAAAACATTAATAAATCCCATGAAATAGATTCCCATGGTCTTGAGGGCACCAGCAAATGCTAACACAATCCAAGTTTCTGATTGAAAAGCTTAGATAGACCACAGAAAGAGTACATCTGAATGAAGTCCTCCACATTGTTAAAAGAAAGAAGGTTTTGGAGCATTTTTAAAGCATTTAAGTGGCCCCCATAAGGGTAAGTCTCACTGGGAAAATGTTATCAGGTGAATTCAAATGGGTCACAACACTGATCGAGCTTATATAATAACCCGTCTCACAAAGTTAGTTAACCCTGGTTAAGCACAATTCTAGATTTGCACATACAAAGGGAAGCCTAGCCAATCTGTGTTTGCCTGCTTGGTGATTAACAACAGGGAACTGCGCTGTGAATCATGTTTATTATTGGCACTGTCCACTAGTTGTTTTGTGCAGGCTACACTGACAACAGAGGCTGTGTAGCCATTTCAACGGCAGTGATCTCTGCATTAGACAGATACAGAGATTAGAAGTTAATTCTGCAGAATATGTGTGTTGTAAAGCAAGTGGAATATAATTCCCTCATTTAAGGATCATAAGATATCAAATAAGTTGAATCCCCGACTATGACACGACTGTAAGAACTTAGAAGAGAATGCAGACCTGGCATGGGTAAAGCAAAGAAAGAAAGCTTAAAGGTTAGAAGACCTGCAAGCCATCAATGTGCAACTTAAAGAAGACAATAAGCACTTAAGGAGGAAGTGCAGATGTTTGACCAAAGGATGGAAGAGTTGGAGAAGACACTTGAGAGTCGAGAACTCTACCAAACCAATAACATTGCTAAAGAACCAATTTGATGAATACCAAGGCTCCCTCACAGCTGTCATGGAAGACTGGGACAAGATCATAGTGCAGCTTGTTCAATTGGGAGAAAAGATCATCCAGACAGATAACTGGCAAGAGGAGAGGCTAACTGAGATGATGGGTCAACTGCAAGACTTGGGAAAGAAGAAAGAAGCATTGGGAAAATGTTACACAGAAAAACAAGATTATCCTAAAACATGACTGGCTAAAATGAGCATCTACATCTACACTAGAAAAATGCCACAAATGCTATGAGCCCACAAATTAAAGATAACAGCCAACAAAAAACAAACAAGAAAGCAACTAAACAAAGGAGCAGAAGGTACTAGTCAGGGGTACATGTGATTTACACTCAATATTTCATGCCCTAAATAGGACGACGGTTTCATAAAACCTACTCCACAAAGTTGCGGTTGCTTGAAACTATAGCCATTAAACCCCAAACAAGGTCAAACATCTGTCCTCATGAATATAATATTTTATGAATAGTGTGTGCTATGTGTGGTTAGTAGGTGAGAAGGATTAATATACAAATGGGAGTAAAATTTTAGCCCAACTGGCCCACCAACCCTTTTCCCCTCAAGAAAAGAACATAGAAATAATAGATCAACATTCGTAGCTATCTCAACAACTAGAAACTGAATATATGTCATGAGACTTGATTTGAGGCATACAGCTGCTCATCAACTACATCTCCCTCTGTCTGGGATATTTTATCATGCATTTAATTAATGGACACATTTTGAATAAATCTTTCAAACTACTTTTGGTTCTTGCCTCCTAGAAAGCATTTGATGTGGAAATAGAAAGATATTCTCTATCACCTATCCACTAAGCCATTGTTTCAGTAGTCATTTAACTTTACAAGTTAAAATATTAAGAACCAAATAAAATTGCAAAGAGGGTCAACCATAAGAATCCTTATTTTGATGAATACCTCTACTTCTCAAAGAAATCTGATTTATAAGAAGTATTATACATAAGAACAAATATATCTATATCATTGATCCATGTGTATCCTTCTCCATTCTCTTTTGAAATCACAATTTCTTGATTAGCTTGTTTCCTTATCTATATATCCTTTTGAAGTTGAGACAGCAACCAAATAAAATAAAATGTAACAAAAAACTATAATGGGGAATTTAGAAACTACTCAACTGATCATTCTGTTTTGTCTCATCCTCTGGCTCGTCCTCTGAATCCAAAAATTGTCTTTTTCTGCTTGTTTTCCTGTGAAATCACATTTTCCTGATTAGTATTTCCTTATCTGTAAATCCTTTCGCAGTTGAGTCAGCAATCCAATCAAAAGAATATGCAACAGCAAACTATAGGGAGAATGTTGGGAATTACTGCAACAGATCAGTCTGTTGTGTCGCATCTTCTGACTCATCCTCTGAATCCAAAATTTGTCTTTTTCTGCCAGTTTTGCCATGAATACCAACAGAAAGAGGCTTGTCCAGAACACCATCTTCAACTTCATCTGCAGTCTCGTCATCCTCATTATTAAAAAGCTCAACAACTCGAGATTTCTGTTTGTTTGAGCCAACCTTGAGACCAAGTTGTTTAAGCTTGCGAGAAACTTGGACCGCTGAAATTTTTCCATCAGAATGAAGTGCCTCTGCAATCATATGGCTGCACCTTCTATTGCCTTTGTACCTGTAATTATACATTAGATATAATCAATAAATATTATGAATGAACCTACAGGACAATTTAGATAATGCAAGCTTGCTGATCAAAACATGCATTTATAAAATTAGAAATAGTCTATCGATTGACTTATCTTTTTCTGGCGTTATTTGATACTTTTTCAGTAGAATAAATTTGATATGTACAACATGAACATGGCGAGACAACTATCCACGTGATCCAGCAAATTACCATAATACATCCTTAACTTCATCACATATGGCAAAGGCATTCTTTTAAGACCTTCAATCCTAAGTTCTAACTAACATTTTTGACACAATATATTCAGGCTCTGTTCTCTATTAAGAATAATCAGAAGAACCTACTTATCCATGCTCTCTTGCATAGAAAACTTTGAATTCACAATCCTGCTGTTCCAGCTATACATTATAGAGATGTCATGTCCTTTGACATACACAGTTTAGGCTCCAGAAAACACAGACTAAGAAATGAAGTTAACAAAAAAAAACTTCTGCACCAAAACTTTCGAGGCATGCAACAAGAAACTTACTGCTCAAAGAGCTCTTTAATCTGAGCTTCTTGTTCATCATTAAAAATAAGGCTTTTCCTCTTCTTAGGAGATCTCCTGTTCCGCTCTTTTCCAAGGGTCTTATTCCTAAATAATCTCCAAGAAGGTAGCTTTTTAGATACTGTCTAAACAACAGGAAACGATGCTTAATCTGGTACATATTTCTGAAATAAGGAAAACTAAGATGTATCAAATTAAAAGAGAACTGAATTGCCATGAGTGGCCTTCTGGAAACACCAACAGAAAGAAGAAAAAACTAGCATTAGCATATCTACAGTCAGTGAAGACAATTTCTTACTCATGATGATCAAGTTCATCTAATGGCAGACCAGCCTCATCATCACCAAGGGCTTCAGCAAGATTTCTCTTGTATGACCCCACTGTACTCTTCCCCATGTTAGTGCCATCAGCTTCATCATCACCCAGAGCCCCAGCAAGGCCTCTTTCCTTGGATGAATCCCCTTTGCTCTTCAATTTGTTCATCTCAGACAACAAGTGATCTGTACTAATTAAATTACACTCCCTGCGGGTCTTCCAGAAAAGTATCTCCAACAAAAGAAAAGGCTGAGTCTTCATCTTTTTGAAAAATGTACGTATCAGTTTTGTGAGGAATTCAACAATACTTTTGTATCTGTCTGACTGTAATGTCTTTTGATCAGAAAGAATCTCATAGAATGTACAAAATAGAGATAGCTGCACAAAATATTTCTTAATTAGAATCTTTAAAACACCTTAAATAAGGAATTAAACATTCCAGGACCTCAAGATCATTATAATTGTAATTTAAGGTTAAAATGACCTGGTAAAGCATTGGTGCCAACATGCAATCATCACAAATACGCTGCAACATGCGGATTATATAATGGTTTGTGGCAGGAGAGTTGGTCTTGTAAAATTTAAGCAACCAACAGTAATTCTGAATAATAGTGTTGTCAGCAAAAGAGGAGATGTATTTGGCAATATCAAAATTTGCTTCTATCCTGCCTGCATGGTTGTCATCTTCTGAGATACCTTCAATGTCATCTGGTAGGTTTTCTGATCTATCATCACAGTTCTCTTCCATGCATTCTATTTCTTCTTCTTCACATTCATCAGCATTATTCAAAGAGTTGTTGTGCTGCACTTTTCTATCTCTATCATCTTTGAACAACCTGCCACCTTGCTCCGCAACATCTGTATGCACATCTGAGTTATCTTTCTCTTTATGGAATTCCGCTGTCCCATCTGTTATTTTTTCATCATGGTAATCCCTCATTTTGCTTGCATCTTCAGTGGCATCTTGCAAGCCACTATTGCCCCCAGATTGGACTGTATCTTGTTGACTATCAGCCATCTTTTTCTTCTTCCTCCCTTTCTGAGTTTTTTTGAGAACCTGAAATGGAAGAAGTAAATTTATTAATAATATTGTTGGATCTAAGTTATCTGAAAGGAGAAAACATATACGATTTTGGAAAACATCTTCTAACTTCTAGGAAATGGGAAAATGTTAGTGTGGGTGTGTTTAAAGACAGAAAAATGAAATGAAATTTTATGAATTACCACTAATGACCGAAATAGGTCAATGGAACTCAGGATTAAAGCAAGCACTAATAGCAAAATAAAGAGAAATGATGAGCCCCAGATCTGCCCTCTTTTGCTCATTCTTATTCTGTCTACTTACCCACAATAAGCCCCAAACATTCCAATTTTGCCATTTCAGTTTATCTAGTTATTACTTGTATATTGATGTATTTTGGCAGCTTTAAGAATTGTGATGGATTATTTGATTTGCATGTGTTATTAGATCTGAATGTGCCAAGTATTCCATACTTATCGTCATGTCTTATACTGAATGCAATGTGTTTCTCCATAAGAATTAAGGTAATTTTAAAAAATACAATAAATTACAATTCTATGCTATTCAAAATACAATCCATGTCCTGAACATAAAATGAGAAGGCTTCAAAGTTCACACACCCTCAAAGTACCATCTGCTTCTTTGAGAGCGTCCATGAGCCGTAACATGATATGTGTTATTTCCACCAAATCTGCTAAGTGACTGCAAAACAAAAAAACAAATATAACATGATCATTTGACTTACAATATAGATCATTGTATGTAGTGTTGTAATGAAAATCCTGGACTCTGGTGTACTTGAAAATTTTATCTACTATAAATTATTGTTTTCGCATAAACATTTGAGCTGGGCAGTTGTCAAAAAATTAGCAAAGCAAAGAGAACAGTTTCAGGATCTTAGCTCAGCAAAAGAACTCCAATGTCCACTAGATACAATTTCAAACGGCAATTCCAATTAAGCATGAACATCTCGGCCATAATAAAATTAGCTGTGGACATAATAAATGCTTCCACATAATAGACATCTAAAACATTGTATCTAGCTGCAAGCAGCAATATCACAAGTACAAACTTACCCATTAGACAGAATGCTACAGAGTAAAAATTTAACAGACTTAATTCAAAGTTAACCTAATATCCCAAATATGGTCAGAATGTCAAGGTCTTATTCAATAAGAAATGTCGGTCGTAGAAAATCCCAAATATATAAGATAAAAATGTTCCAAGGGTTTCAATAACAGACATTTCATCAATAAATGGCATTGCTAGAATATAAACATATTTTGGAAAAACAGGAACTCACAGGTCACATTATGTTCGAAGATTCAAAAATACCAGTCATTTGAGATGAAAAGTCAAAACCTCAAAATGCAAGCAATCAATCGAGCACGAGATCTTTCCCACACCAAGGAAACACGATTGCTTCTGACGATCAAGATCCTATTAATATCAATTCCCTTCTGTTTAAATTGACTATATATTAAAACCACAACTCTAGAAGCTATGTTTTAAATTTTATATATATATCAGATATTTAAATATCAGTCCTTTTGCAGAATATCAATATGTTGTATGATCACAACCCAAAACTAACTTCACCTTCGTGGTTGTTTATGATAATCAAAGGATTTTATGAGCGTCCGAAGAAACTGGGAAATTCCATTCTCAGTCTGATCATAGAACACTTTATAAAGAAGTATCCGTGCAGTACGAGCCTCATGTTCTCTCTCTCTCGAACCATTGCGGGAAATTTTAAGCACAAGATCTAACATGTGAATCTGCAAACAAGAAACTTAAAACTTTTAGTCAAGAAAGTCCCAATTTTACACTTTTGCGAAAAAAATTAAATACATGATTGTTTCAAGGAATGAATAACCTGTGAATTCAGATTTTCCAAATATGCATTAATTTCAAAGCAACTGAAACACACACCTGAAATATGTGAATTAATCTCCTATTTATAACGACAATATCCAGACACCTTATAAACTACAATGAGATGAGAGGATAATTTTTTGAATGTCCAACAAATGACCACAATAATAGGTACAGAGCAGGAGTGCAAAAGAAACTCCTATGACTAATCTACAAAAAGGATAAAAAGATAAATAACTAGACAACAGTGATCATAAATAATATAGTGACAAACAAATTTAAAAATGTGGACATCAAGGCAAGTAAAAGCTAGAAGCAAAATAAGGTGAGGAAGAAGAAGATAAAGGGCCAATACATTATCCGATAATTATTTCCAGAAAGAAGCCTACACTGACAAGACCAAGGTGTGTGATCCTGAGCAGCAGTCAACCGTCTGCTGCAACTCTTCTAACGCACAACACCATTAAGAAGAATCTTGTGACGGAGCTCACTGTACTTGAGATGATGGAGGGGCAAGCGGCAAAACTGTGTTGTGAATGAAGCCTACTAGAGACCCTAATGCAAACCAGTCTGCCCACTGCAAGTCTAGAAGTGTGGGTTCTCACCAATCTGGAAGTTGATATCACGTGGGACTCTGCATGTTGCTTATAGTGATCTTCTACTAAGAGGGAAAAAACGGAGTGATTAGCCTAACAAGGTTTGTCTTGGGTGGATCTTGTAGAATTTGCCTCTTAAAACTCTGTACTACCTCAGAAATAGAGTTAGACACTTATAGTCCAAACATTGGAACTAAACATGGATTTTTTAGTAATTAGTAATTACACTAATAAAAATCCAATAATGGTTAGAGAAGCCTGCTACTTGACATTAAGTAAATCAGCCACCACTCCCACTGTTGAAAATGTTGTAAGCTTTACTTTCAGCTAAGGCTGATCTCATTACTATATTTAGGTTTGGTCAAGGCCAACCTAGCCAACATGGGCCCAAAGCCCTTATTGGGGAAAGCACACGAACACTTGTACACAACTATCATTTGTAGTATTCTTTATCTTGTGATCATTCTTTAATTCTCTATAAAAGTGATTGAGTATATGGTACCATGAACTCTAGCTACTCTCTTGTTCTTCACTTCTATTTCTCTCTAGCACTCTTCTACTCGGCTAATTTTACTCGCTCTTAGGGTTGCGCTATTTAATTTTGTCCTAGCGTTATTATTTCTTTTCTCTTATTGCAAAATTTGAGTTTGTTGGTTGGTCCCTGTTGTGGAGCATAAAAGCTCAGTAATAGACAGAAACGTATATATATTTTATTGATAAACTGAATGATGATTTTTTACAATGAGGGTCCCTGGCTTATATACTGCCATGGGTACCTTTCCGGGGAAGGGCATGATCTTATGATCGTGCCCTTTCGTCTAATTACACTAAATAATTTTTACATAACATTGCCTCCCTCTTGAAAAGATGCTTTGTCCTCAAAGCATACGTAACGACAGGTGTTTTTGGAGAAATGCTTCTATCTCCCAAGATGCTTCTTCCTCTGGTAGATTCTTCCACTTGATTGGAAGGTCTGTTATGGTATGTTTGTATTAAGAATTAACTTCCCAAAAGGTATTGTCTCCACTTGGCTAATGCGTGCATAATGGCAGCCATTTCCTTGTTATATGTAGACTTGAGACATTCTTTCTTGTTGAGCTTCCTTCTTTCAAAAGCGATTGGATGACCATCCTGCATTTATACTGCTCCTATGCCAAGACCTGAAGCTTCGCATTCAATTACAAACAGCTATGAAAAATCCGGAGTTGCCAATACAAGTGCATTAGACATAATTTCCTTCAAACCTTCAAAACTCCTTTCTGCTTCCTCATCCCATCGAAATGAATTCTTCTTTAGAAGGTTCATTAGAGGTGCGGTTACATGGGCATAGTTTTTAATAAACCTTCGATAGTACCCAGTCAACCCTAAGAATCCTCTTCACTTGGAGATGTTAACTGGTTTGGGCCATTCTTTTATAGCCTCAATCTTATTAGGATCTACTTTTACTCCTTCCTTGGATATTATGTGTTTGGGGTACTCTACTTATTTTCCGAAGGAGCACTTGGACATCTTTGCATAGAACTGATGTTCTTCTAATATAGTGAGAACTTGCTCCAGATGTTGTAGATGTTCTTTCCATGTTTTACTATAGATTAGAATATCGTCAAAGAACACTAACACAAATTTCCTTAGATACGGACGAAATACCTCATTCATGGTGACTTGGAAGGTTGTCGGAGCATTAGTTAATCGGAAGGGCATTACCTTAAATTCATAATGACCTTCACGTGTTCAAAAAGCAGTTTTCGCTATGTCTTTTAACCTTATCCTTATTTAGTAGTACCTTGATCTCAAATCTAATTTTGAAAAGTATTTAGCTCCATGTAGTTCATCCACTATTTCATCGATAAAAGGAATTAGAAACTTGCTCTTAATCGTTATCTTGTTTAGCCCTCGATAATCTACACATAGTCTAAACGATCCTTCTTTTCTTCGAACTAAAACAACTAGAGCAGCATATGAACTTCTAGTTTTGTGATAAGACCACATTTTACAAAATCCTGAACTAATATCTCAATTTTGGTTTTTTGATGATGTGGATATCGATACGGTTTGATGTTGAAGGGATTTGATCCTAATTTGACTTTGATTGTGTGCATCTTCATTGGAAGGTCTTGGAACACTTTCTCGTGCTTTTGAATTAGTTCTTGAAATAAGGTCTTGGAACACTTTCTCGTGCTTTTGAGTTAGTTCTTGAACTTCAAGCGACTCTTCATTAACCATATTTGAAGTTAACATTTCTAAGCTCAGTAATAAACAAAAACATATATATATATATATGATTGATAAACTGAATGATGATTTTTTACAATGAGGGTCCCTAACCTATATAATGCCATGGGTACCTTTCAAGGAAAGGCCATGATCTTATGATCGTGCCCTTTCGTCTAATTACACTAAATAATTTCTACATAATATGTTGCCTCAAAATCTAACAAGTTTTGTGAGAGACCTCACAAGGGCAAACCAAGACACAAAATGAGAAGGATGCCATTGTCACATTAACACTCCACATAATGCTCTTTAGTGGAATTTTATCACACATGAGGCTTCCTAATTGTTGACGGTGTTGGATACCGCCAACATATAGGGGATCTCCTTGATATAAGGTTCCAACTAGACCTCACACCATTTCGTGTAGGAGTCCAATCCAGAATGCGGTTCGGTTGTCGTTTACTTAAAGATATGCCTTGGCTTTAGCTGTCAGCACGAGAGAGAAGTGCAAAGGTCCTTTTGAATGAGCAAGTAGGTGCACCTTGAGAATGTTTAATTGCAGATGTATCAAGGTTCTTGTTATCATTCAAACTAGCGGGGGTCTTGAAAGGGTATCCTTGAAGGGCTACTACCATATCAAGGGCAACAATGGAGAAATAGCCCATTATCACCTCAGTTATGGCTCTCTACTCTTTATGGACTTTCACCGATGGGAGGAGACTAGATATAATAAGGACCACGAAATGAATAGGATCAATGATAGGATGGGAGGTTATCCTAAAAACCTATTCACAAGAGAGGCTCAGATATATGGCTTGCTTGCTTTGAAACCAAGATGAAAGGCTCTCTAAGAAGGGCTTAGGGAATTCTAAGAGCTAAGGTTTGAGCATATCACTTGTCAAGAAGATTCTTGGCTCCTAAATCCTTGTGGAAACTTAGCTTCCAAGTGGTCTTTGTGAAATTGGCTTCAATAAGTTGAGGGACCACACGAGACCAAGTGGACCCGAGGTTAAGTCAAGGAAATGGGTTTGAGTAACCAATGTTGTGTTCGACCTAGTCAGGGAGGAGAAGGGGATCAAGGAAGAAATTTCCAATGAAATGTAATGCAATGATCCTCGTAAGGTTTCTAGCCTAAGGAAACCAAGGGCAAGAATCTGTCTTCGAGCTAGGGTTTGTGATATCTCAAGATCCCACCATCAAAATCTCATGAAAGTTGGAGGGCTTCTTGAGTACTCACCAACGCAATTGTGGACCAAAAATCATACAGTTTGGATGGCTAGATAGTGAGATAATCAATGCCCTAGGTGACCTATGTAGGCTAGTCCTAGAAAAGAGGGGAAGGTGAAAGAGATAAGCTTTGAGGTGATCACCTATGGAGGACCAGTGTCTAATCCTTTGGGGAGATTGGAGCCATGAGTAATTATGACTATGGATATTGGATTTTCTATGTCAAGGAGGCCTTAAAGAAAACTCTGCATAGCATTAGGGCAGCAGTAAAAGCAGCTTCAAGGACTTTATACTTCGTTAACCCCCTTTGGAGCTTGGAGACATTAGCACATGCTAAAGCCCATTATGGAAGGGCAAGCCATTATGAAGTGCCCACTTGTTGTCCATGGTTTGTAAGCTTTTTAACTCGATTCCTTTAAATGACTTGTTGTACTGAAAGGCTAGGCGACGCATTGGATATGCAGGATTGCAAATGGTTTCCATTTGGGGTTTGGTCCCCCTATATGGTGTCTTAACCCTCCAAAGGGCTACATTAGCACATGTAAGGTGTGTGTAGAGAGCCATGGGCCTCCACAACAAAACTCCAAGTACCCTATTAGGTGGCTTCTACCTTAAAGGGGATAGTATGTCCAAGGTACATCCTTCAAATGGTGGTGGCATGTGATGAAGAGATGAATGGAATAGGGAATGAAAAGGGGCAATCCTGAGCCACATGTTGGGATACAAGGATAGCTAATAAAGGAAAGCCCACACTTGGGTATATAATGTCTAGGAGGGAGCAATCGTGGTGCATGAGATACCCCGGCCTTGATTTTTCCATCCTTCTTTATATGCCTTTTGCCTTTTAATATTTTTCTTTGATTAATTGCTCGGGGCTCAAATGATAAGAGCATGATGTGTAAGGTATAGCAGTGGATACCCCTTTTAAGGTAGGGTGGTTCATTGCCCAACAAGAGTTGGGACAATCATGGGTTCCTGAACGATAAAGGGGGCTCATTTAGGGCCTATAAGAACCAAGGTGATGGCCATGGATATGGGATTGAACTCATGCATTTGGATTTTTCCCACGTACTAAATGTAATTGTCCCGACCATCTTTTGCATTTTGTGGTACATTTTCCTGTTGGATGTGGCCAATTATGCTTTTATTGTTCTTTTCGGGTGCATTAACCTCTGAGGCATCATTTCAAGCCCGACCCAAGTGTGGGAAAGGGGAGGCCCAATGTTGCAAACATCGGCATCAGGATAAAATCGACAAGGGTCCAGAAAACCAAAAAATCAGAAAAATCAAGAAAATATCGGTAAAAATTTGGCAAACATCGGCAAAATTAAGATGCCATAAAAATATCTTTAAAAGATCGGCAAACATCGACTAGGTCAAAAAATCGTGATTTCGAGATAAAATCAAGATGTTATCGAAATGTTCGCAACTCTATGTGGACCCAATGGGGAAATGTGGACGCTAGTGGGAAAAATGATGAATGGGGTTATAATGAATGGAAGGGGAGTAATGTATGTGGATGAGGGAGCGAGACCACGCAACCAAAATTGGGGTTTTCCATGTAGTACCACCCTAAAACCGAGAGGTCAAAAAAGGAGATGCCATAGGACTAAGATCCAAGGGTAACATCCAAAAGAGGTCCAGGGGACAAAAGCACCGACCTAGCCCACTCTTTCCACTGAATCCCCCCATTAATCCATGCCTAGAAATTTCCATGATAAAGCAAACTACAATACTCAATTGCCAAATGACAAGACATGCCTTTAGGTTTGGAAGGCCCACCTTCAAACATACAATCATAACAGATGGGCGAGGGACCACATGGATGGCTCAGGTGGCACAGAAATGGCACAACGAGCTAGTTGGTGGTTGCAAGGGGTTCCTAGCTGCCAGTTGAGGACCATCTCGGAGAAAACATTTCTCCTAGGGATATCACCCACAAAATGGTAGGTAGCATTTGTCTCCAATTGGGATGTTACCTGTCGAAAGGCAGGCGAAGTTACTTGAACGAGAGATCACGAGAACACCAGCAATCTCTTGGTTAACGTAGACCTGTTACCTGCACATATCAATGACCAAACCCACGGAGCAACATGTTTGTATGATGTCTTATGATCACCCATGCTTTATGTTAGGTCGTAAAATCAACAGAAAATAAAATATGCAAGTTTTAATTTAAATGTAGATACTCTATCATGATAAATATCATTTGTCATTAGTTCTAATGCGGAAATCAGTATGCAATGCATCCTACCCTAACATGCATATGGTACAAAAATAATACTAAGTGTAATCATAAAGTCAGTTCAACCAACATATCATCAAATCAATATAAATGTGTCAGCCTATATAATTACTCATGTAGAAAATGCCAAAGCGAATGTGGACAAAATCAAACAGATGATAAGGCCAATGGGAGGTAGGAAAATAAAATGGCCACACATGGATGATTATGTGAGAAGAGGTAAGAAAAAGAAGTAATCTAGTCCATGAGATCCTCTCTTCTAACCAAAATATAGGGATGTCAATGATTAGGCTCATAAACTTTTGATGGATGGAAATCTCAGGCATATTATTTCCATCATGGTCCTTATCATTTATGTCATATTTTATGGCCTCTACAGGACTATGATTAGTAAGAAAGGGAGAGTGATTAGATGGAGAAAACCAAATATGTTGCCCATGATGATCACACTAGAAAGGGGAGATTGTAGATTGATCATGATCCTGAGGGGTTGCCCAAGGAGATAAATAATATTCAATGAGGGTTTATCCTCGACACTATACTTCGAAAGGGGAGGGATCAATTTCACTTGAGATCATATGAGACCAAGTGCAAGAATCACTCTCAAAATGATGAACAAGAGAAGGGAGCAAAGAGGAGGGTGGAGTGTTGTATC
Source organism: Pinus albicaulis (assembly GCA_034641835.2). Lineage (NCBI taxonomy): Eukaryota > Viridiplantae > Streptophyta > Pinopsida > Pinales > Pinaceae > Pinus > Pinus albicaulis. The sequence goes on along the minus strand of CM076571.1, from coordinate 85,042,904 downwards.
CAATAGGTTTCTATTCCCGAAAATCATAACGATCAGGGGATTTGAATATAGCATCATACATAGGAGAGGTGGGAGCCTTATTGATTTCCTTAGTATCAAAGATTGGGCCTCTCCTAAAAGGAAAATTGATCACTTCCAACTGTCGCTCTTTATGCAAGGGAAAATAAAATTTCTCCTTCCCAAGGGCATCAATGGATATGTCATCATAAATAATGCATGAGAGAAAGGGAGGACCAATCTCAGCCTCATCCTCCTTGTCGGTGTCGTAAATGGGAGCACAATCAAATTGAGGACCAAAAATTTCCCATTTCTCCCTTTCAATATGGAAGTAATCTCCAATGTCATCTTCTACGAGATTAATGGGGTCACCTTCCTCAAGGTTCTCAGAAGGAGAGTCATCAGGACTCGCGAGTAATGTCCTCGAGAAAGGTAGGGTTAGTCTCAACTTCACCCTTCCTAACACACGTGTTTCCAAATCATCCTTTTCGTCATGTGGACCCGAGGAGGACTCGTCTTCCTGCTCATTACTTAGATTCTCAATGTCTTGATAATGCTCAATGAAGACTTCCTCTTGGATGCTAAATGTGGGGCATACTTGAAAATGTCTAAAAAAAGCCATCTACGAACTCCTCAATGGATGAGATGCTCTTAGGTACATCATCATGCAGCCATGAATTATGATCACCAAGAGATCCCATGAACAACAACATAAGGACATCTTGGCAAACAACCTCCTCTCTTGAAGCATGTGCATTAAATCTTTCTACATGGTCAATTGCGGAGAGTGGATCACCATCAAACATAGGCACCCCGAGCACCATCCTTCCCGTGACATGATTAGGGTGCCCAAGGATGCTAGCAATGACCAAAGCGAGAAATTTATCAAAGAAAGACAACTTATTTGAGATATACATTAAAAATATGTAAGAGTTGACAGGGTGAATTTAAAGATGCCTAGAAAAAATTCTTGCGTCACCCTACAAGCATCAACCTTAAAGTTCAATGAACAACTAACGCTTCGTTCTTCCAATGAAGTCGCCAATAATGTTGTGTCAATATGTCGTATGGGGAACAAAACACACGTTTCGTGTCCCCAACAACAGCACCAGAAAATATTACCGCTCAAACTAGCAGGGGTCCAAAAAGGGGATCCTTGGAGGGCTACCACCAAATCAAGGGCAACAATGGAGCAATATCCCATTGTCACCTCAATTATGGCTCCCTACTCCTCTTTACAGACTTTCACCGATGGGAGGAGACCCAATATAATAAGGACCACGAAATGAATAGGATCAATGATAGGATCAGAGTTGATCCTAAAAGCCTATTCATAAGAGAGGCTCAGATATATGGCTTGCTTGCAATAAAAGAAAGATGAAAGGCTCTCTAGGAAGAGATTAGGGGAATTCTAAGAGCTAGGGTTTGAGTATATGACTTGTAAACAATATTCATGGCTCCTAAAATCCTTGTGAAAACTTGGTTTCCAAGTGGTCTTTGTGAAATTGGCTTCAATAAGTTGAGGTACCACACGAGACCAAGTGGACCCAAGGTTAAGTCAAGGAAATGGGTTTGAGCAACCAATGATGTGCTAGACCTAATTAAGGAGGAGAACGGAATCAAGGAAGAAATTTTCAATGAAAGGTAATGCAATGATCCTAGTGAGGTTTCTAGCCTAAGGAAACCAAGGGCAAGAATCAGTCTTCGAGCTAGGGCTTGCAATATCTCAAGATCCCACTGTCAAAGTCTCATGAAATTTGGAGGGCTTTTTTATTTCTCACCAACGTAGTTGTGGACCAAAAATCAAAGTGTCTGGATGGTTAAATTTATAAATAATTGATGCCCTAGGTGACCTATGTAGGCCAATCCTAGAAAATAGGGGAAGGTGAAAGAAATAAGATTTGAGGTGATCACTTATGGAGGACCAGTGCCTAATCCTTTGGGGAGATTGGAGTCGCGAGTAATTATGACTATGGATATTGGGTTTTCTATGTCAAGTAGGCCTTAAAGACAACTTCGCATAGCATTAGGGCAGCAGCTTCAAGGACTTTGTACTTCGTTTTGCAAAGATGAATTTCAACAATGAAGCATCTCTAGGAACATTCACACTCATTATACATGGCCCATACATGAAGCATCACTATCTAGAAACAAAATTTCCACAACTTCGCATAAATGGATGAAGTAAATTAGCCCTAGTATAGCGAAATCGCAGTAACAGTGTATGTGACAAAAATAGAAAGAAAAAATGGCATTAAATTGCACCTACATGTATTAAGAGTAGATCCAACCATCAAAAGTTTGCCAATCAAAAAGCTCCAAGACAAGAGAAAATGATCCTCATCAAAATTCACTCCATGCTCCAAAAATTTGTCCTCCAAGAAGGATAGTGAAGTTCTCTAAAGAGATACAAGTCTCATCCAAGTGATAATGCTAAAATGAATTCACATCACTTGTATTTAATACACTTCTAATGAGTTTGATTTAGCTAATTAGGCCTACATTAGCCAATGCAATAAAAAAATGAGAAAAATAATTAACTTTTGGTGACAAGACCACCAGACTAGATCATAAACAAAATAATAAGCCTCTCAAGAGGTCGAATGATCAATAGTACATGTCGTTGGGCCTTCTAAGAGGCTTGATGAAGTCCATAGGTGCCATAATGAGAAATAGGACTCCCAAAAGTAGTTGACAAGGGATTCGCCCCTTGTTCTCCAAATAATAAACCTGTGGTCCTCCCAATGGGTGTGAGGGCACACAAGTAACCTCATGGGTCTCCAAGTAGATCGACGATGCTTGTAGACCATCTATAAGGGCTCAGATGATGGTGTAAGTGATGCCACATCATCATATAGGTCATGGGTCATCTGCTAAGTGCATGGCACAACTGTGGGGTCGGTTGGGAATGGTGAACGAGGTGCATCTTCCTTGTCCAATAGGTGAATCTCTAGCAATCTTTGAGTGTCTTTGGGGATCCATGGAGTGTTGCCTACTGTTGTGGAGGCCCATGGCTCTCTACACACGCCCTACATGTGTCAATGTAGCCCTCTCGAGGGTTAGGATCCCGTATAGGGAGACCAAACCCAAAATGGAGACCATCTACAATTCTACATAAGATCCAATGCGTCCCCTAGCCTTCCAGTCCATGTTATTGGAACCGAACCGGTCATCGAACGGGAAAACCTTATGGACCATGAACCGGTCGGAACCAGACCGGAACCCGAAAAACCAGATTATCAAAAAAATAAAAATTAAAAAAAAAACACACATACACATACACACACAAAATATTCATATTTTAAAGAAAAAACAGATATATTCATGTGCATCCATATGAATCCAAACCATTTATAAACAAAGATGCAAAAGTTCTCATTTATATAGCAAGTAATAGTGCATACAACCAAAATAGCACTTGGTGCAAAATATCGTTGAAACAAAAATGTTACAAACATCAAGAAGCGGGCTCTAAAAGGCCTTTATAGTCAAAAATAACATCATAGATCATAGTACTATACTACAAGCTACAGCGACAACAAATCAAATCATCAAATCATCAATTATCAATCATCATCAGAATCATCCTCCTTATCCTCATCTGAAGAATGAGTAGCATCCAGGTCTGCAATGGGATTATGCCCTGATTCCCATGGCCCTTGATTTACCCTCTAAAATTTTGGAGAAAATCAGCTCCAAAATCCTTTGAAATCAACTATGTAGCAGCCCCAACAAAATTTTAAAAAATCTTCCACCAGTTGCAAAAACCACAGAAGAAAACCCAAAGATCTTTGGGAAAAAAAATATTTGAAGTAGCTCGAAAATCTGCCAACCCAAGAACTCTCAAAGACTCCAATTAACTCTTCAAATTTGCAAAAATCTCCCTTAGAACAACCCCACAAAAAACTCTTTGAACTCTTCTAGCCGAACTCAGCTCAAGAATTGCAAGGGACTCAAATGAATAATGTCAGTGAAAGAGGGGGTGGGGGTGTTTAAGTAGCTTTAGGGGGGGCCTAGGGTAGTAGCGTTAGTAACTAGGATAAAATAATAAAAAACCAAAAAAACAAAAAAAAAATAATGCCCACGCTTGTGAACTGGTGGAACCGGACCGGTACGTAACCCGCTGATTTGGTGCTGAAACTGACCGGTTCGGTTCCGATAACATTGCTTCCAGTATAACAAGTCATTTAAAGGAATCAAGTTAAAGATCTTACAAACCATGGACAACAAGAGGGCACTTCATAATGGCATGCCTTTCCATATTGGGCTTTGGCATGTGCTAATATCTCATTGTCTTCAAACTCCAAAGCGGGTTAACCAAGTACCCTATTAGGTGGTTTCTACCTTTAAAGGGGACAATATGTCCAAGGTACATCCTTCAAATGGTGGTGGCATGTGATAAAGAGATGAACAGAATAGGGAATGAAAAGGGACAATCTTAGGCCGCATGTTGAGGTACAAGGGTAGCTAATAAAGGGAAGCCCACACTTGGGTATATAATATATACGATGGACCAATCATGGTGCATGAGATACCTCGGCCTTGATTTTTCCACCCTCTTCATATGCTTTTGGCATTTTATGATTTTTCTTTGATTAATTGCTCAGGGCTCAAAGGATAAGAGCATGATGTGTAAGGTATAGTAGTGGATACCCCTTTTAAGGTAGGGCGATTCATTGCCCACCCGGGGTTGGTGTTGAGATTTGTGGAGTGATGGGATAGCTTCGGATGTGCTCTAGCTCCCAAACTTTGTGGAGGGGCTAGAATACATGAGATCTCGAAGACCCAGAAAGGAATTTGAGAAATTCCATCCGGTTTGAGAGAAAATTAATTAATTAATATTTTTAATTAAGGACCCTAAGTCTAACTTAGGAAAATTAAAATATTAAAGGTAATTAATTTACAAATGACTTAAGTCACACAGATCAAGCTTTCTTTTAATCTTAGTCATCGAATCAAGATTAGATCACGGTCGTTGGTTTCTCAACAAGAAAAGTATAAAGGAAAGGCTTGGGGCCAGTTGGAGAACACACACACGGAAGCAGAGCACTGAGACTAAGCTGGAATTCTAGGGCGTGGTTTGCTAAGAATTTCCAGAAGTGTTTCAGCTGCAACGAGAGGTAGTATTGGCTAAGGGGATGATATGATCCCAGACCCAAGAGTCAGCAAGAGGCAGAGAAGCACCAACCAGAGCAGCGCAGAGGGAGCAGAGGCTACGCAAGCCTAGAAAGAGCAACGCAGAGGGTTTCAGCCGCTACGCAGGCCCAGAGAGGGCAGTGCAGAGGTAGCAGGAGGCCACTAGAGCTTACGCAGGGCCATCCAGGGCAGCATAAGGACTGTATCACCCAGTCTAGGGTTACACAACCCTCTCCTGAGCAGTGCGGGGGCATCAAAAGGCTAGCAGAGCTGACGCAAAGGGCTTTAGAGCAGCATTGGCATTTCTAGAGGCTGAAAGGGGTTGAGTTCTGTAAATCCCATTTGAGGGTGTTAATCAGTCCATTTTTCCGTCTCCGGAACAGAGGTATTACTGCAAATCTTATATTTCTCTGTCGGGTTAACCAGTAAGGTGCCCAGATTAGTTGTACTTAGATTCTACTTAATAATATAAACCCTCCAGCAGCCAAAAGACCAGTTTTCTCGCATTGGGTTTTTCCGAGGACAGTTGTCTAGAAAATCTTGTGTCACTTTGTTTGTGTGCATGTATTCAGTTTTAGATTTGTATCTGTGAAGAACTGTTAATGCGTTTACTTCGATGTTAATGCTGAAATTTCAAATTAATAACTTGATTAAGTAGGACAAGTATAACCAAATTTAACAGCAAGGTTTTTGCATAAGTGATATTCAGAAATTTTCACATGGTATCAAAGCGATTGCAAATCTAGGTGGATCACCAGCAAGAAGACTGAAGAATCCTTGCTGCAGAAAGCTAGACTAGAGAGGACAGCGCAGCAGAAAAGGGAAGCAGAGCCACACAGAGGCCAGAGTGACGCAGTCCCCACGCAGTCTACACTCAAGCCCACGTCCTTACTACGCAAAAGCAACACAGAGACAATGTTGGGACTGTCTGCTCACGCAGAGGGCAGCCAAGGTGACGCACTCTTGAGGTTGTGGCTGATTCAGAGTCCCAGAAGCAGTGCTACAGAGCTTCAATAGTTGTTGGTGGGTTTAAATTTCTAAAGGTATAGAAATTAGCCTAAGCACTAGTTGACAAAGAGCGGGAGGGGAACAACTTCTCAAAATATTTCCAGCCAAAGAAATCTGCAGTTTGATCAAAGGATCAAAGAGCGTTGATTCATTGAGATTTCGCTGACTTCCAAGAGAGGAAGTCAGTTGTCAGAGGGAGCAGAGGGTGCCTTTCTCGCCAAGGAGCCTAGATCCGAGTTTCTAACATAGAGAGAAAGATTAGTTCAGACAGATTTACTGAGCAGATGGCACCTCACGGACTATGTGATCATGATAGGTTGGACAGCCTATCCAACTTTGCAGTCTGGAAGGCCAGAATCCTACTAGTCATGGAGGCATACGGTCTAAGGGAGCATGCATAGAAAGTCCTGCCCACGCCAACTGATGCAAAGCTCCTGGAGAAGCATGAAGAAGCAGTAGCACACACCAAGCGCTTCATCATGGACGATGTGAAAGATCATGTAGTGCCTCACATAGCTGAGAAGACAGCGGCTCATGATATGTGGGTGGCTTTGACTTCACTATATGAAGGAAGATCTGTCCAGAGGAGAATGCTTCTGGAGAATCAGATGAGGGTATTCATGATGGCCAAGGGAGAAGAAGTCGAGCCCTTTCTTTTTAGATTACAGGGGATCAAGGATCAGTTGACTGCCATGGGAGTGAAAGTGGGGGATGATGTGATGGTGAAGACTGCACTCAATGCGGTCATAGAGGACTGGGAAACTTATGTCCAAAGCATCTTGGGCAAAGCGGACCTTCCCAACTGGGATAGTGTGTGGGCAATCCTCTGTCAAGAAGAACTCTGTCGATTCACCAAGAGACAGTACAGCACCGGATCAAGTAAGGTGAAGAAGGAAGAGGAAGAAGATGCAGCCTTGGCATCAAAGACGCATCAAGGGAGGAAGAAGCGTGATCTATCCAAGATCAAGTGTTTCCATTGCGGCGAACTAGGACATTTCGCCAGCAATTGTCCTCAGAAGAAGAAGGACAAGTTAGCTTCTACTTCCAGTGCTATTGTGGCGAATGATGGCTCCGAAGATGACGTAGCCATGAGAGCTCATGAACCACGAAAGTGGGGTGACATGGATCTGTAGAGCACCTATAGAGTAGTGGCAGGATCCTTGAGTAGCCTAACTCTTGGATCACATTCGTGCTATGGGAGCCTTAAGACAGTAGCGAGACAAGTGGAGCAGTGGGTGCAGAGAATCACAGATGGAGCAGAGGCAAAGCTGGATGCTGAGAGGGAGTAGCGCAGTGCAGACGCAACAGCAACGTGGCAACACAGCGCAGAGGGGTTGATATGACTTCAACAGCGCAATGCAGGCTAGCATATGCAGAGCAGAGCTGCAGCAGCGTAGAGTCTTCTGGAGGACAGCACAGCGCAGCAAAAGCGTAGGGGACTTCAGCACAGGGGCTGATGTGACTTCAACAATACAAAGGAGGTCTGCTTACAGAGTGCAAAGTTGTGGTTGTTCAGCAGTCTCCAGATGACAATAGAGATCGGCAACATATGGAGCTTCAGTGATGAGGATGCAGCCCAACTGACTTGTCTATCAAAGATGGGCAGGAGTTTTTCAGTTGTTTCTCTCAGCAACTGAGTTGCAATGCAGCAGTTGGCAGCACGATGCAGCAGATTAAGAGGGAGCTACTGTACAGATGTAGCAGTGGCAATGGCAACGTCATGGGCAACAGTACGGGAGAGCAGCAATAGCGCAGTGATGAAGGGCAGCAGACCAAGCATCAGCGCAGAAACCCACACCAGAGATCAGTACAGAACTTCGGGGCGAAGTAGTATTGCGCTAGAGCACTTTCCTCGCTAAGAGGGAGTGTTGAGATTTGTGAAGTGATGGGGTAGCTTCGGATGTTCTCTAGCTCCCAAACTTTGTGGAGGGACTAGAGTACATGAGATCTCCAAGACCCAGAAAGGGATTTGAGAAATTCCATCCAGTTTGAAAGAAAATTAATTAATTAATATTTTTAATTAAGGAACCTAAGTCTAACTTAGGAAAATTAAAATATTAAAGGTAATTAATTTAAACATGTGATGGAAATGACTCAAGTCACACGGATCAAGCTTTCTTTTAATCTTAGCCGTCGAATCAAGATTAGATCATGGTCATTGGTTTCCCAACACATAAAAGTATAAAGGAAAGGCTTGGGGTCAGTTGGAGAACACACACACGGAGGCAAAGCATTGAGACTAAGCTAGAATTCTAGGGCGTGGTTTGCTAAAAATTTCCAGAAGTGTTTCAACTACAGCGAAGGGTAGTATTGTCTAAGGGGATGATATGATCCCAGAGCCAAGAATCAGCAAGAAGCAGAGAAGCAGCAACCATAGCAGTGCAGAGGGAGCAGAGGCTACGCAAGCCCAGAAAGGGCAGTGCAGAGGGTTTCAGCCGCTACGCAAGCCCAAAAAGGGCAGCGCAGACAGTTTCAGCCACTACGCAAGCCCAGAAAGGGCAGCGCAGAGGTAGCAGGAGGCCACCAGGGCTTATGCAGAGTCAGCCAAGGTAGCGTAAAGACTGTGTCACCCAATCTGGGGTTACGCAGCCCTCTCCTGAGCAGCGCAAGGGCATCAGAAGGCTTGCAGAGCTAACGCATAGGGCTTCAGAGCAGCGCTGGGGTTTCTAGAAGCTGAAAGGGGCTGAATTCTGTAAATCTCGTTTGAGGGTGTGAATGAGTCCATTTTTCCATCTCCGAAACAGAGGTGTTGCTGCAAATCTTATATTTCTCTATCGGGTTAACCAGTAAGGTTCCCAGATTTGTTGTACTTAAATTCTACTTAATCATATAATCCCTCTAGCAGTCAAAAGATCGGTTTTCCCGCATTGGATTTTTCCGGGGACAATTGTCCTGAAAATCTTGTGTCACTTTGTTTATGGTGCATGTATTCAATTTTAGATCTGTACCTGTGAAGAAATGTTAATGTGTTTACTTCGATGTTAATGCGAAAATTTTAGATTAATAACTTGATTAAGTAGGAGAAGTATAACCAGATTTAACAATAGGGTTTCTGCATAAGTGATATTCAGAAATTTTCACAGTTGGGACAATCATGGATTCTTGAATGATAAAAGAGGCTCATCTACGGCATATAAGAACTAGGGGATGGCCATGGTTATGGGGTAAAGCTCATGCATTGGGCTTTTGCCCATGTTCTATATGTGTTTGTCCCGGCCATCTTTTGCATTTTGTGGTACATTTTCCTGTTGGATGTGGCCAATTATGCTTTTACTTTTCTTTTCAAGTACATCAACCTTTGGGGCATCGTTTCAAACCCAACCCAAGGTGTGGGCAAGGGGAAGGGAAGGCCAACCCTATGTGGACCCAATGGGGAAATGTGGATCGAGGTGGGAAAAATGTTGAATGGGGATATAATGAACGGAATGGGAGTAATGTATGTGGAAGAGGGAGTGGGAACTTGCAATCAAAATCTAGGTTTCCCATGTAGTTCCACCCTAAAACTGAGAGGTCAGTAAAGGAGATGACACGAGACTAAGATCCAAGGGTAACATCCAAAAGAGTTCCAGGGGACAGAAGCACAGACCTAGTCCTCTTTCCACTGAATCCCCCCATTAATCCATGCCCTAAAGTTTCCATGATAAGCAAACTACAAATCTCAATTACCAAATGACAAGGCATACCATTAGGTTCAGAAGGCCCGCCTTCAAACATACGATCATGACAGATGGGCGAGGGTCCACATGGCTGGCTCAGGCGGCGTAGAAATGGCACAACGAAGTAGTTGGTGGCTGCAAGGAGTTGTTGGTTTCCAGCTAAGGACCATCTTGGAGAAAAAAAATCTCCTAGGGATATCACCCACAAAATGGTGGGTAACAGTTCTCTTACTGTGAAGGGGAAAATAAAGTGAGCATCTAAGAGAGAAGTGTTGATTTTTGGTAGCATCGGATGTGCTCTAAGCCCCAAATTTTGTGGAGAGGCTTAGACACATGCATTACAAATAACTCAATAATCGTTTGGGAAAATCCACCCAAAAACAGTTTTATAAGAAAAATTAATTATTTTTAATGAAGATCCTAAGTCTAACTTAGGAAATTAAAATAATTGTTCAATATTAATGCAAATTGTGGGTGAATCTTCTAGATAAAGCAGATCAAGTCTAATATATTATATAATCTTAGTCGTTGATTAGAAATCTAATCTCGACCATTGATTTGTCGACGAGAAGGCTATAAAGGAATACTTGAGGGTCAGTTGTAAATCACACCGAGAGGATCTAGAGATCGAATTTTTTTTACGAAGCAGTGCTCGAAAGAAAATCAGATCTAAGTGATTCTTGATTGCAGTGAGGGGCAGAGTAGTTCCAGTTGGAGATTTTCCTAAGGCAGGAATACATCGCAGAGAAGACAGAGAGCAGATCAGCAAAGGCAGTGTAGCAACTACACAGAGGCAATACAGTCCCACGCAGAGGCAGCACTGCAGCCTTGAGGGGATCCATAATTCAGCTGTGGGTCAGCTAGATCTAGTGCTAGAAAGTCGGGGAGTGAGACCGAAAGGGGCCAGAAGGGCAAATCCAGCCAGCCAAAGACCAGCTACGCAGAAGCCACGCAGTCCCCACGCAGAGTGACGCAAAGACTGCATAGCACAGTAGAGGGCTTGTCATCCGGGGTTTTTTAGTTAGTAGGGTTTCCATAAATCAGTGTGAGATTTCTCTCACTAACTCTTTGTCAGTCATATTGTCTACAAGGATTGCCAGAAAGGCATCCTAGATTTGTATTCATAAAATTACTGCATAATATATAAACCCTTAGATTTGCTGCACCGGTGTTCCCGCATTGGGTTTTTCCGGGGATGTTTGTCCAAAAATAACAGTGTCCTTGCATTATTCTTTCTTGCTCAGTTTCTGTTTCCACAAATGTATTTTAATGGGTAAAGGTTGCTTCAGTAATTACTTCGATATTTTAAGAAGTAATCTTATAATAACTTGTTAAATTAGATATACAAGTAGGAGAAGTAGTTCAGCGTGTTGCAGTAAGGATTCCAGGTCTAGATCTTGGAATTTTCACAAGTAATAGTATTACGCTAATGGAGACACACGCGAAAGAGAAAGGCTCATCTAACATCAAGCGAGAAATAGTTCACAAGGATGCAACGATCATTATAAACATAACACATTTCCAACAAGCAGCACTGAAGTCACCAAAATAGATCAATTTCTCTAGTACTGATGAAAGCAAACATGAACCATAAACATTCAAAAAAGAGTCTTAGAAACATTCACAATCCATGTGTGAAAACGTGTGACCTTTGGACTTCTACAACCTTTGGAATTCCAAACGACTTTTGGAATTAGATATGACTTTTGGTATTACATGTCTTTTGGACTTCCACGACTCTTCAATTCATACATGACTCTTGGTCTTCCACTTATTTGTCTTTACAATGATTAGAATAATACATTGTGTGATGAGAACATGACATATCACTATCTTTGATGACTGGGACTAATAGTGACTAATGACATGGACTTTCTCTAGTTGTGACATGGTTGCCACTTGTATCTTCATTCTTCAAGCAACTTCGATCATTGATGTTTCTACTCTCCAAAGGGTCTTTGATCAAATGGAGTCTTCAGGGCGCTTTGATCATCAAGATTCAAGTGTGATCTTCGTTCTTCACATGCCTCCTTTGTTTGTTCTTCTTTGCCCGAATCTTCCACGTGTGTGTTTGCCATGTTGTTCTTTGTATACCTGTATCTGCAATCACTCATGACAAGCAACCATCAGCCTGAAAATCTCCTATTCTACCATGTTTCATGCAGATTTTATGTTCGTGCCTTTGCAGTGCACTCAGGAAGGACAAAAGGGGCTTGTGGGCGTATGGACGCACTTTGAATTGCTGAAGGGCTAAAGGGGAAAGGCTTTGAGCCTTCAACATCCGCTCATGCGCTCAAGAGAGGGAGACAGTCAAGGTAGGGTGCATGGCGCAAGTCCAAAGGACGAAGGGGAAGGCTTCGGGCTTCCCAAGTACGTTATGCACTCAAGGGAGAGAAAGGGTGCAAGCCGAACTCATGAAAGCCGAAGGATGAGGTTTCGTGCCTTCAAAGTGCGCTCATAAGCTCAAGAAACCAAGAAGGGCACATTGCGCAAGTCTGAAGGCTGAAGGAGGAAGCTTTGTGCCTTCAGAGTGCACTTATGCACTCAAGAGACCAAGGAGGGTGCATGGCGCAAGTCCAAAGCCTGAAGGAGGAAGCTTCGTGCCTTCATGATGCGCTCATTCGCTCAAGGAGGACGCATTCCATGGGGTCGAAAGAGTGCTCTCAAGGAGGGCACATTCCTTCAGGTCGAAGGAGCTCTCAAGGAGGGCGCATTCCTTTGGGTCGAAAGAGTGCTCTTAAGGACGCCACATTCCTTCAAGTCGAAGGAGTTCTCCCAAGGAGGGTTCATTCCTTCAAGTCGAAAGAGTGCACTCAATGAGGGCACATTCCTTCAAGTCGAAAGAGTGCGCATAAAAGAAGGCTTGGTTTTTGAAGGGTGCAATTCGAAACAAGGAAGGGGAAAGATGGATTAAGGAGTACGCCTTGTTCTCTAGGAGGGCACATAGCACATTTCCGAACAATGAAGGATCCCCAATCAAGGCTTCAGAGTGCGCTCATGCATTCTTGGCCTCAATGGGTTTGCTTTTAAACCAAAGATTTGTGTAAGTCTAGGATATAGGAAAAGGTGCGAACATGATGAGTTTAAACATAAAACCATGTGCGACTCATGCCAACTCATTGAGAAAAATTAGACAAGCTTGAACAATGATAAATATACATCAAAACGCCACTTTGTACACATTCCCCAAGTACCACGAGTGAAGTGTGTGCGACTGCAACCCAAAAGTGTCGTTTTACAACAACAAAGATGTTATGACCAAAAAACTTAGACAAGCTTGAACAATGATAAATATACATCAAAACGCCACTTTCTACACATTCAACCAAGTACCACGAGTGAAGTGTGTGCGACTGCAACCCAAAAGTGTCATTTTACAACAACAAAGATGTTATGACCATGAAATGCACCTAAAGATGTTCTAATCAATGCGATGACACTTGAGATGATTAAAGAACACTTGAAACTCATAGAATAACATGAGGCGACACTTGGTGATCAAGGCAACACTAGATTCGACGATGATAGTAGGCTCTACAATTCGAATGTAGTGAAATTTTGGAGGATGTTGTCGCAATGACAACACCAATATAGATCACCTAAAGGTATTCTAGGTTGATAGGATCAAAGTGATAATTTAGGAAGTTTGATAAAGGTACTTCTCACATGGAACAACACACAATTCTTTGTAATAAGGAACAACGTACCTATGAAGAAGCTTAGGAAATAGGGGTTGTACCCTAGGGTTCCAAGATGTAGCTCAACAATGCCACATCTAGACATACTAGCAAAAGGAAAAGGTTTGTTTTACTAGATATGATCAGCTAATGGCGACAAACCTTCAAATAGCCCTAAGTTAAAGCTTTAGTGTAGGATTAGGGTTTTATAAGGCCTTGAATTACCGAGGGTTGATGACATCAACCTTAGTGAGAAAGTTTTTACCTTGCAATATACTAGATTTTGATTTTGTAAGGTCAAGCAAGGCCGGGGAGTGCCAAATCAGCTCCAACATTCATTTCGTAGTTGAATTCATCCTTAACCCTAGCCCTAGCGACTTTCCTTGAAGGGCCAAAAATAGAGAGAGAGAGAGGGAAATATAAAGTTTTAGGAGTTTTTGATCATCAAGATGGTTGCCAATTCCTTTCCCCTACTTGAGTGATGGAGTCTTACGAACTTTACCATGGAAATATCAAATTTCGGAAGGGATTAAGGGGGAAAGCCCTAGTTTTCACTTCCTAACCCTAACTGTCATTTTATGAGGAGAGAAATTCACTATAAAAAGGATCTCTATGAAGTTTTCTAGGGAGTTCAAGGATACAACATTCAAACGTGCAATAATTACCAAGCATTTCAAGTAAACATATGCATTTAGACAAGGAAGATAAAAACCCTAGCAATATTCAATTACATGCAATAAATATAAAAGATATTCAGCAAAAATACTCTCAATACATCCAAGAACATCCCTTCTTTCAATCCCAAAATGACGTCTATGTTATTTTTCCACGATACTAGAGTCTAGGTTAGGGCCCTAGAATCACTGACACTATCAATCCAAATACCACAACAAACTATTTTGCACAACGGAATATAACCAACAGTAAATTAACACGTGCACAATATAGACAACTTTTTACAATTTCTAACAACCCAACTTCATTATATTAACAAATTGTAACACAACTATCTACGGCTCTCGTACCAAGGATAATGGCCCTCATACATCCGCTGATACAAGACTACAACTCGAACTAGGTGTCAACAACTATGACAACCAAACTACCCGAACAAGATACACTGACCGTCTAGTCGATGTGGCGCACTCTTCCAGCTCCTCTTGGTTATTCTGAACACACCAGCTCAGTCCTTTGGCCCCCGGTTTGCAGCAACACCTCTTTGCCTCTATCAATGTCCCAACTCCTTTAGGTCACTAAACACGGCCCCAATCTACCCTCTAGCTGACCATTTTTCCATCAACGCATCAACACATAGGATCTTCTGCCGAGTTATTCACAACTCCATTTGTGAACAACTTTAGACGTCCCATTGCTACTCAACTCCTTTGGGACTTCTTTCCCACTAGCTGCTCCTTATTCCTTCAAGGACTCAACTCTTAGGGACTATCTTCCCGCTATTGTCTTCTTATGCTGCCCGATGAAGACAATCCTTAGGGCATGGAGGGTTGCCCACTTCTATTGTAGATGTCCTTCTCTAATGCCCAATCTAGGGGTAGTCAAATAGCTCCCTTTAACCTCCTTTTTCCCTTCAAAGATCAATCACTGAGCATCCAAGTTTGCCTCTCCTAGCAGTCCAAAAGTCATTTGTCCTGCACTTAGAGCTCCCAAGTCCATCCGCTTGTTGCCCTCCTTACAGCCTTAGTATGACCTTATAATTTTGTCCAAACTAGACTATATCCTCTAGAAAATAACATCAACCATGGATGAGAAACTTCATACCTTTTCTATTTCAATTCTTCTAGACTACTGCTCCACTACAAATTTGCACTATCGGCCCTGGTTAGGGTTGTGGTAGCAATTGCCACATCCTACCAACACAGCCTCAAAACCCATGCTCTCCCTTATTTTCAACAAAACCACTATTTGCAATGTGCATTGACCCTTATTACAGCTTTTCCCTTAATGCAGCCACTTGTTAGGGTATTCAGCCTTCCAATATGAGGCTACAAAGAAGCTCGGCCCTTGTTCTAAGGAGACACAGAACCTCGGCCTGTTGAAACAGAGACACCTACAAAACCGTGCTCATATCAACGCATAAACTAGCTCCAAAACTATCTGAAATTGTCCTCCTATACTGCGGCTAGCATCTGCATATGAAAATTTCAAGTCTGAAATCCTATTGCAGCAATTGGTATTATTTATTCTAATTGTTAATTAAATTAGCAGTTTATTGCTACGGCAACAACGAAATAAACACACTGCAATCTTCACAAAATTACCATGTAAAATAATAGCGCAAGAAACTAAGAAATAATCTAACACGCACATAAAAATGGACACAATTATTTTTGGACAAATGTCCCAGGAAAAACCCACTTGGGAAAATCGGTGCAGCAGCTAAGGGTTTTTATTATTATGCATCAGCGAAATAATTTGAGTACAATCTGGATGTCGAAAACTGGAAATCCTATAGAGAAAATACTAGCAAAAATTATCTAAGGGAAATTACCCTCACTCCGAGCAATCCCAGCACTTGACTGCCCCTGAAAAGCAAGTCGTCCACCTAGCCCTATGCAGGCCCTGCATCACCTTTGCGCAGTCCCTCAAACGCTACAGCCTGGAACTTCTACAAATCAAGCCGTCCTACCTGTTGCTAACTGGGAAATTGTCTCTTCGGCACTCTGGAAATATATTTTGTCCTCTAGAACCAATAACCAGCTTCACCCCAGTAAATCAAACTATCTTCTGAAGCTTCTGTGTAGCCTCCTAGAGAAATTTCGGCCTCTCTACAATGTACTCACTGGATCTAGAAAAATCTTCCTCTGACTTCTTTGTCTTTGTCGCTCTCTATCTCTGCTTCCTTCTTTGGCTCGAACTCTTCTGGCAAATATTGTTGCTCTCTGGAAAATCGAACTTTCTAGGGAAATCGATCTCTAATGTGTCTTCCCCATCTACCCATCGACTTCTTATAATTTTCTATTGGGACTCCAAAGGCCAAGATTAAAACTTAATCAAGGGCTAAGATCATATCAGAGTTGATCCGTATGAGTTTCAAGATGATTCACACCTTATCTCAATTAATATTGATTAATTAACCAAATTTCCTAAGTTTAGACTCAGGAAATATCAAAAAATAGGCTAATAATCTAATTGAGACACTTCTAGGTGGAATTTCCATAAACAATTTATGCATTATGGAGAACTCTTGTTTTTTAGCCTCTCCACCATGTTTCGAGACTAGAACACCTCCAATGCTACAAAAACTAACACTCCCTCTTAGCGAGGAAGGTGTTCTAGTGTTGCACCATTGTCACAACACCTTGTCTCTGTATCACCCTATGTCACGTTGTTGATGTTTCGCCACTATGATTGTCTACCACTGCCCACCAAGCACTACCCAACTCTGATGTTGCATTCGTGTTGTTGCTGACACTGTTATACTGCTTCCGACTCTCTCTCATATGTTGTTGTTGCAAATGCAACAACTGCAACTGAGAAACATCCTAAATATTCAATCAATTGTCTTTGTTGCATCTGTCTCCTGAGTCATGATTGCTACTAGCTACTACACTGTCTACTGAAGAATCTGCGTTGTTGCTGACTCTGCATTGTGCCACTCTGCATTGCGCTCCTTAGCACCTGACTGCTACTAGTCTGCAACTGTCACTCGGGAATCTGACTACATCATTATAAGTATGGGCATCTTATACGTATAAAGTTGAAATGCTTTTATGATTTTGATATGGCTAACTTCATGCTTCTATAGATTTGGTTGTACTAGCTATCTAAGTTGTGCAGGTACACAATCTTCAACTTGGTGGAGATGCTCGATGTGACAAGCATGATAAGGATGATAAAAAACTATGATGAAATGGTTGGAAGCCGCGAAAGATTCTCCGATGACGAAAAGAAGTTGATCTCCCTCAGGAAACCTGCATAGAAGAGATCTCCCTAAGATTAATGTTGAGATTTCTTTTTTATTATTTTTGGAGAAAATCTCATGTAGGTGATAACAATAAGATTTGTTGCTACATTGACTCCATCAATTTCTGATGAGGAGTTAATGCATCCTATATTTGTTGTGAGAGAATTTATGAGTCTGTTTCCATTCACCACTATAAAATGTAAGCCTGTAGAGGCAAGTGAGCATGATGAGGAATGTGAGGTGAGTGGAAGAGATGAGCAGATGAGAAACTCTGCTATTGTATTTCTCCAGTTGTTGAATGAGATTGTCGATGCCCTGTTAGGTGGATGTAGCCCAGATTGGTTGGGTGAACCACGTTAAAATCTCTGTTTTTAATGGTTGAATGCTGTGTGTGTCTGTGTTTTATTTAAATATTTCCGCTGCTGAACTCTAACATTTGGTATCAAAGTAAGGTGGATTCACTGCTTAGCAGGGTGGATGTTGTTGGAGCTGGAATTTGCGTAGGAGTCGTTGTGTGGTTGAAGTATGGCCAGTCGAAGGCCGCTGTGAAGGGAGCATCGCCTGAGTGAGCCGCTGCTGCTTGCATTAAAAACGGTGAAAGGTGAGACTGCTACACAGGTGAGCTGCGTGGACCACTGTTTGCGCAGAGAACCATAGTCCGTGAGCACCGTGAGGTCTGGTCCGTGGCTGCGTGCATGCCTCCTGCGATCTAAGTGAACGTGTGCAGAGCGTATCGGTGAAGTCTGTTGTTGAATGGAGTGGGCAGCATATCAGACGCATTGATTGACTGTTTGACTAGAGATGTCGTATGCATGGTAAGCGGATCTTCGCCCGTAGCACAGTTTGAACAAAAGTAAGCAATAATTCTATTCATATCGATTTGAAGGGTTAATTAAAATCGATTAGTGTTGATGTTTTTTAAATCGATTCGATTTTGCAATAATGCAATTAAAAAATCGTTGTGGAGTAGAATAACGATTTGAAGTTTAAGTGGAGTCGACTTGAAGGTTTTATAAAGTTGTTATTAAATGCCATTTGAAAAAGAAATCGATTTGTATGAAGTCGTTTTTTCAAAATCGATTTATATTATTTCAAATCCTATTGCATCGACTTGACTCTCAAAACGTTTACATTGAGTCAATGTGTATTTAAAAAGAAAAAATCGATTTGTAATATTGTATATCAATGGTTTACAATCGATTTGATTTTAAATCGATTGGTAATTATTAAATGACATTTGCATATGGTGTTAAGAGGAAAGGCATTTTATAAGGTGAAGGGTTTTTTCATTTTTTTTTTTTAATTTCATTCATTAAAAGTTGCAATTGGAAATTTTTGTGACACGAGCTATTAAGCTATGGCAAAAACACAAAGTGCCCGGTTTGAGATCGAAAAGTTCAATGGCAAAAACAACTTTGAGATCTGGAAAGTGAAGATGTATGATCTACTTGTGCAACAAGGCGTGGCGAAGACGCTGTTGGGAAAATCCAAACAACCTTACACCATGACAGATGATGAATGGAGTGATTTGGATGAAAGAGCACTGAGCGGCATTCGACTGTGTTTGGCAAATGATGTTTTGTTTAACATCGTGTCAGAGAAAACTGCTGCTGGTTTGTGGACAAAGCTTGAAAAGTTGTACATGACAAAATCCTTAACCAAAAAGATTCTTCTGAAGCGACAATTGTACAGCTTGCGCATGAAGGAAGGTACGATGATAACTGATCATCTGAATACCTTTAATACTCTCCTGGTGCAGTTAGAAAGTATAGAAGTAAAATTTGAATCAGAAGATAAAGTTGTAACTTTATTATGCACGTTGCCTGAGTCATGGGATCATTTTGTTACTTCTATAAGTCTTAGTTCATCAGAAACCCTTGAATTTGATGATGTTGTTGGAGCTTTGTTGTCCGAAGAAACAAGGAAGAGGTCAAATTCAAAAACCTCTACATCAGAAGCAATGATGGTCAGAGGTCGTTCTAAAGAAAGACGTTTCAGTAAACACAACAACTCGCGTTCAAAATCGAAAGGGAAGAAGAGTAAGGTAAAGTGTTGGTTTTGCGGCAAATCAGGACACTTGAAGAAGGACTGTTGGAAGAAACAACAAACATCCAAAGAAGAATCTTCAACAGAAAAGAAAGAAGCAAACACGACAGATACAGGGTCGACATCCATTTCAGGTATGAGTGATGAAGTGTTATCAGTTAGTTTGTCTAATCATGATCAACATTGGCTGTTAGATTCTGGTGCGTCAAATCACATGTGCATTCATAGAGAGTGGTTTAAAACTTATAAATCAATCAATGATGGAGTTGTTTACATGGGAAATGATGCCTCATGTAATATTGTGGGAATCAGATGCATCCAAATTAAAATGTTTGATGGGACAAATAAAATTCTAACTGATGTACGACACGTACCTGAACTAAGAAAAAACCTCATTTCACTAGGAGTACTAGACACTAATGGATATAAAGCCTTTATTCAAGGTGGAGTAATGAAAGTTTATAAAGGAATTTTATTAGTCATGAAAGCAAAGAAGGTTGGAAATCTTTATCAATTAGAAGGAAGAACAGAGTCAGATCATGCTTCTATAGTATCTGAAAATGGCAGTAATTCTATTTGTTTATGGCATCAAAGGATGGGCCATATGAGCGAAAGAGGATTAAAAATTTTATCTGATCGTAAGTTACTTCCTAGTTTAAAATCTTCTAAGTTAGATTTCTGCAAACATTGTCTGTTTGGGAAACAAAGCAAGCAGAAGTTTAAAACTGGAAAACATACTAGTAAGGGAATCCTTGATTATATCCATTCTGATGTTTGGGGTCCATCTCCTACAACCTCATATGGAGGATCGCCATATTTTGTATCTTGTATTGATGATTTCTCTAGAAAAGTGTGGGTCTACATGTTAAAGAAGAAGTCTGATGTATTCACAGTTTTCAAACAGTTTAGAGCATTAGTTGAAAACATCACTGAAAGAACCATAAAATGTTTAAGAACTGAAAATGGTGGTGCGTTTACTTCAAAGGAATTTGATAATTATTGCAAGGACGCTGGGATCGAAAGACATAAAACCACTGTATATACTCCTCAGCAAAACGTAGTTGTTGAACGCATGAACAGGACTTTTTTAGAGAGAGCAAGAAGTATGCTTAGTAACGCCAATTTGTAGAAGGAATTGTGGACAGAAGTGGTTTCTACAGCTTGTTACTTGGTAAATCGATCACCATCAACTGCAATAGGATGCAAAATTCTCAAGAGGTATGGAAAGGTTATCCATGTGATTATTCTAAACTGAAAGTTTTTGGTTGTGATGCATATGCTCTAGTTTCGAAACATCAGCATTCTAAATTAGATCCTAAATCAAAAAGATATATCTTTGTTGGATATGGTGATGGGACTAAGGGATACAAGTTGTGGGATCCTACTACTCACAAGATCATCATTAACAAAGATGTTAAATTTAATGAATCTTCACTTGAAAATCCAGATGTAGATGATAAATTGAAACAGGATAATGTACCTAAGCTTCAACACATTCAGTTTGAAACCAGTTCAAATACTGATAATAGTCCAGATGAACAAGTTTTAGATTCAGATCATGAACAAGTTTCAAATGCAAATCTTGAACGTGTTTCAGATGCTGATCATGAAGAAGTTCCTACAGATAATAATCAGCGAATTGGGGAAGTACCAGAAACATCTTTAAGGAGGTCTACGAGAATCAGACGTTTTCCTAAAAGGTATGATGATTATGTTACTTCAATTGCTTTAACTACTAACGATGATGAACCTTTGTGCTATCGGGAAGCTATAGAAGGTTCAAACAGTGGTAAGTGGAAAGAGGCTATGAAGGACGAGATGAAGGCATTAGACAAGAATGCCACATGGGATCTGGTAGAACTTCCTAAAGACAAGAAAACTGTGGGATGTAAGTGGGTTTACAAATTGAAGAAGGGTGTTGATGATACAGAAGACAAGTACAAAGCGAGGCTAGTCACGAAAGGTTTTTCTCAGAAAGCCAGCATTGACTTTCATGAGATTTTTTCACCAGTTGTAAAAATTGTTTCAATTCGGATTGTGTTAGCATTAGTTGCTTTACTTGATTTAGAATTACAGCAACTAGATGTTAAAACTGCATTTTTACATGGAGATTTAGATGAGGAGATTTACATGGAACAACCGGAAGGGTTTGTTCAAAATCGCAACAGGAAATTTGTCTGCAGGCTCAAGAAATCATTGTATGGTCTGAAGCAGTCGCCTCGACAGTGGTACAAGAAATTTGATTCTTTCATGATGAATCAAAATTATATAAGAAGTGAATATGATCATTGTGTTTACTTTAAGAAATTAAGTAATGGCATGTTCACTATCTTAGTGTTGTATGTTGACGATGTGCTTTTAGCAAGCAAAAGCATAACAGAGATCAACAGGTTAAAGGCTCAGATGGCTAGGACGTTTGATATGAAAGATCTAGGAGCAGCAAGACAGATTTTGGGCATGGAGATTTTCAGAGACAGGAGCAATGGTAAGTTGTGGCTATCACAAAAGAAGTATATTGAGAAAATACTCTTGAGGTTTGGTATGAACAATGTGAAGCTTGTTTCAGTCCCTTTAGCTTCCCATTTTAAACTTTCTTCAAGTTTATGTCCTAATACAAATGAAGAAAAGGAATATATGTCTCGAATTCCATATGCCAATGTAGTAGGTTGTTTGATGTATGCGATGGTTTGTACTCGACCAGATATTTCACATGCAGTTGGGGTTGTCAACAGGTATATGGCAAATCCAGGAAAAGAACACTGGTCAACAATGAAATGGGTGCTTCGGTATCTAAGAGGCACAAGTGATTACTATATCACTTATAATAGGAGTAGTGAATTTGTTTGCGAATATGTTGATTCCGATTTTGCAGGTCATTTGGATAAGAGAAGGTCAACTTCAGGGTATCTCTTTACTCTTGCAGGTGGAGCTATTAGCTGGATGTCAAAGCTACAGAACATTGTTTCTTTATCCACTACAGAAGCAGAATACATAGTTGCTTCACATGCTTGCAAAGAAGCAGTTTGGTTGAAAGGTTTGTTTGGTGAATTTGGTAGGTTGCAGGACAACATCAAGTTATTTTGTGATAGTCAAAGTGCAATTCATTTGGCTAAAAATCCGGCCTATCATAGTAAATCAAAGCACATACCTATCAAATACCATTTTGTAAGATAGGTTATCACTGAAAGGGGAGTCTCTCTTAAAAAGGTGCATACAAAGGAAAACTGTGCAAACATGTTCACGAAATCAGTTTTGTTAGAGAAGCTACGATGGTGTCTAGCTTCTCTTGGCTTGCAGAAAAGATTAAAAAAATAATAATAATAATAATGGAACAAGGTATCAGGCTAATTGTTGTCAAGGTGGAGATTGTTGAGATTTCTTTTTTATTATTTTTGGAGAAAATCTCATGTAGGTGACAACAATAGGATTTGTTGCTACATTGACTCCATCAATTTCTGATGAGGAGTTAATGCATCCTATATTTGTTGTGAGAGAATTTATGAGTCTGTTTCCATTCACCACTATAAAATGTAAGCCCGTAGAGGCAAGTGAGCATGATGAGGAATGTGAGGTGAGTGGAAGAGATGTGCAGATGAAAAACTTTGCTATTGTATTTCTCCAGTTGTTGAATGAGATTGTTGATGCCCTGTTAGGTGAACGTAGCCCAGATTGGTTGGGTGAACCACGTTAAAATCTCTGTTTTTCATGGTTGAATGTTGTGTGTGTCTGTGTTTTATTTAAATATTTCCGCTGCTGAACTCTAACAATTAAAAGGGAGTGTG
This sequence comes from Pinus albicaulis, assembly GCA_034641835.2. Lineage (NCBI taxonomy): Eukaryota > Viridiplantae > Streptophyta > Pinopsida > Pinales > Pinaceae > Pinus > Pinus albicaulis. Next base: position 85,019,677 of record CM076571.1, on the reverse strand, counting down.
GATGGAGAGATGCTTCTTGGTTGAGAGGGAGGGCATAGCTTGGTTTTGATAAATGAATTGTGGAGGATGTGTTGTTGCATGAGAAGTACGAAAGGAAAGTATATAATTGAGGAATCTTTTGTCAAATATTCGGTTGATAATCCTATTGAGTTGAGGAGCAACATCTAGAACAACCCCGGAGGTTTGTATTTGATTATGTACACGTGAAAGTGTTCAGAATTTAGAGGGCTAGTGATTAATTCAAAGTTCTCTTCTTGATAATTACTTGTGAGGTTACTTGAGTTACTTATGTCTTCCCTCCGTTAGCTTATTAAATCTTTCATCAAGTCAATTATCAAAAGACACAAGACACAAGAATTAGGCTCCTAGAGCCAAGGCAAAACCTCTCCCTCTTAGAGAGGAAAACCCAAAAGGAATTCTTCTTATAGATCTTCAAATGACAAGTACCATAACCAAGACTCAGACCCTTGACCTATGAATGCCTCCAAGACCTTGTCACTGCTTATGAGTCCTCTTTCAGTGCTCATCCTTCTTTTCTTCATCAATTTCCACTAATGGTATCATCCCTCCAACGAGCATCATCGTGCATATAGGTGACATTATATTGTTGAGCATAATTCCTCCAAACTGTTGTATCAAGGTGGTTGACATCTGATCTGTACTTCAAACTAGCACCATCATTTAGCATCTTTGTAGACCAGCACCGAGTCATTGTTGTCTTGTACTCGAGACATGTAGCATGTTGAACCGAGACAACTTATTCATCACAACACCAAGTTGATGTGCCACTTATTTCTGTTGTAAACCCTTATCACAACCTTTTTAAATCTGCACTAATTCACCTCTGAAGTCCGCACTTAATCAGCCTCTGAAATACGCATTTTACAGCTTCTGAAATCCGCATTTGATCGCCTTGTTGTCTCCTTATAAAACCCACATTGTTTACCACTGTAATCCACAGAGGAATCCGCACTTTCCTCTTAACAATTCTTCAAAGAGATCCGCACTTTCCTTCCTCAAAAACAGTCTGCATTTGCTTCAGACTTGTCTGCAATTTTCCACAGAGGAATCCGCACTTTCCTCTTAACAGTTCTTCAAAGAGATCCGCACTTTCCTTCCTCGAAAACAGTCTGCATTTGCTTCAGACTTGTCTGCAATTTTCCACAAATGAATCTGCATTCACTGTACTTTTCTGCACAGCATAGGTGGGTATAAATAGTTGTTTGCCCCTATATATAAGTTGACCTAACTTGTGAACCGATGTGACTATTTGGGAGCCGACATGACTGTTATGAGGTTGACTTCTCACTACATGTAGTGCCAACTTTATTACATATTTTCCAGTGTTTGAAGGAGAGTTATCTTGAGGTTTGTTAGAGCCTTTCTTTTACAAGTTTCATGACAAGGTCTTGGAGCTTTTAATGATGACAATGCTCTTCATATACATGACTCTATTTACATTTATAAATAGAAGACAAACCCTAAATAGACATCAATAAGAAGTTTATTAACCTATAACAAAATTCTTGCTCATAAAACCCATGAAGCAAGTACAACAAGTATATTTTATTATCTTTGTCTTTTTTTCATAATTACATAGTCAATATAAAAACCGGTCCTAGTTACACTTTTCAACAGAAAGTATATTATTGATTGGGGTTGTGTTTGTACAGGTAAATCTCTCGAAGGTTTTTGATAGCATGTTGATTACCAATTAGTTTGATTAGGAGAGAGTTGCGGTCCTTGATCTACTAGATCAAGGGGTGTTGAAGCTTTATGAGTGAAGCATTGCCTAGGAAGACATCTGGTCAGCACCTTGTGTTGATGTCTAGGTCCCGAAGTTGGAAAGGTGGCATTGGTCATTGAACTCTGACAAGCACCTAGATTTTTGGGTTGATGGTTAGCAAGTAAGCTTGATGGTACCTAGAGAGGCTAAAAGTTTGAGTCCATCTTAATCCCACCCAGATAGATTGCCCTAGTCAGAAAGGCAAAAATATTTTCTCTTATTGATAATTACTTGTGATTTCCTTGAGCTATAATTATCTTTCTTATGTTCTCCTTTTAACTTAGTTCATCAAGCAAGTACCAAAACGATATCATGAAGACCAAAAACACCAAATGTAAGTGCACAACCAGGGAAAAACCCCTAAATAGGGGAAAACCCAGTCAAGAACTCTTCCATCAGTAGATTCATATGATAGTGAGACAACCAAGACCCTAGACCAACAGACCTTCCTCCTCCGCCAACTCAGCCTTCTAATATGATGGAGTAACCTTCAATCTTCTCTTCTTGTTCAACAGCTTCAGCCCAACAACATCTCAGAAATTTCGATCCCAATTACTACAACTACTGCAAAAAATTTTTCCTCCCAGCTTGTTGGAAAATCTATATAGGTGGCAATTAAATGTTTTTCCTCGTAATGACATTAACTTGTTATGTTTTTTTTATTATTGTTTTCTGATCATCAAGATTAATGCCAAGCAACAAAAGAAGAGAACACAAGATATAGGCACGTTGTCAGGGCAAAACCCCTCTCGAGGGGAAAACCCAGTCATAAATTGTTCCTTCTAAAGATGAGATGACCATAACCCTTACAATATAGACTCAAGACTACCTCCATCCATCATAGCATCGAGACACAAACGAAATGCGGAAGCATCACTGTAATAGCATCAACGAAGTCACTGTACTAGCACTAAGATGAGATTATTGTGGTGATTTTAGAGCATCGAACAGAGATCACTGTAATAACCTCTAATCCTGTGAGAGCATACCGAACTGTTGGGAGGCTTGACATCAATCATAGAGATCATCTTGATGCCCTATCCGAACTCCCTGAAACAACACTGAAATGTCTGCCCTCATCCGAACTTGAATCATTGAAATTTTTGACCTCATCTGAACCCTGTGATCACCGAAAAATGTGAGCTCTGAAATTTTGATCTGAAAAACTGTGTCAAATGCGAGGCCCTCATCCATGTATATATAGTTGTTTTCCATACAAAAACAATTCGACATAAGTTGATGAAGAGTTGCGTCATTTAATATTGAGCCGATATGCATATTCATTTATTTGTGTAGGCTAACATGGGATCTTCTTATGGAATATGACTTGAAAGAGATCCTTTCACAAATTTATTTTGACAATAACCTAAAGCCTACAATGGAGGCTTGACCATACATTTGACCCAAGCATGAAACCAATGCTTTAATAAGTCAAATAAATTAATAATAAAAATTATTTTCACTTTCTTTTGAAAATATATTACATTTGACTCAAGTACAATAATGAAGACCAAACCTAGTTACATTTTCCAACACTCCCTCTTAATTAGGGAGGTATTCATATTTACATATGACCAAAGAGGTACATGGAAGATCTCAAACCACATCATCTATGAAGAAGTTTAGGCACCGCAATGCCATGGACTAGATTCCTGACCAGGGAAATATATCCATTGGTCTCTCAACAATTTAGGCACCGCAATGCCACAGACTAGATTCCTTACCAAGGCAATCTATCCGAATGGGACTAAGATGGACTCAAGCTTTCAGCATCTCTAGGTACCATTAGGCTTACTTGCTAACCATCAACCCAGAAATCCAAGTGCGTGTCAAAGCTCAATGACCAATGCCACCTTACCAACTTCGAGACCTAGACATCAACACAAAGTGTCGGCTAGATGTCTTCCTAAGCAATGCTTCACTCACAAAACCTCAACACCCTTTGATCCAGCACATCAAGGACCACAAATATCTCCCGATCAAATTGATCAGTAACCAACATGCTATCAAAAACCTTCAAGATATTTACCTGTACAAACACAACCCCAATCAATAATATACTTTCACGTGTACATAAACAAATACAAACCTCCGGGGTCGTTCTAGATGTTGCTCCTCAACTCGGTAGGATTATCAACCAAATCTTTGACAGAAGATTCCTCAATTATATACTTTCTTTTCCTACTTCTCATGCAACAACATATCCTCTGAAATTCATTAATCAAAACCAAGCTATGCCCTCCGTCTCAACTAGAAAGCATCTCTCCACCTGAACTCCACCTTAATCTTAGGGAGATCTCTTCTATGCAAGCTTCCTCAGGGAGATCAGTGTCTTCTTGTCGTCATCAGAGAATCTTTCGCGACTTCCAACCATTTCATCAGAGCTTTTTAACATCCTCATCATCCTTGTCACATCAAGCATCTTCACCAAGTTGAAGATTTTGTACCTACACAACTTAGATAGCAAGTACAACCAAATCTATATAAGCATGAAGTTAGCCATATCAAAATCACAGAAGCTTTTCAACTTTATACATATCAAATACCCCTATAATAAAAAAGCCTATTGATGAAGGAGAGAAAGAGAAGTTCAGAGAAACTAAAATCTTGGCAATAAACCTAATAGTGGATGGAGTAAAGGACAACTTGATTCCATACATATCCAACATAGATTCCGCTCAAGAAATGTATGAGGCTTTCTCCAAATTATTCACCATCAAGAACATTAGTCAAATAGCAAGCCTCAAGAATGAATTAAGAGTAAGAGGGAGCCTCCACCATTTCACCAAAAGATAAGTATCTTGTTCCTTGTATCCTCTTTTATGTTTGGTTTCCCTCTAATATCAATATTTGTTTGTATTATATGCTAATAACCTTTTATATTTTCCTTGGCTAGGAAAGCTTGTTAAATGCTCAAAGATTATGGAGGAAACTTGTTTATTTTGGGGAACTAGGTCCAAAATCCATGTTGCATTGCTCCTATGATGGAGATGATATTTTTGTTGGATTCCTCTTTCGGAGAGGTGCAAGATTGATCTAAAGATCATCTTATTTGGATGAGCAAAACTTTTGAATTTATTTTCCACACGTGCAAATTGTCAAGGTCGGCCAGAATTGTAATGTAGGCTCACAAGCCCCAAAAGATGTATCACACACCCTCATTAATGGATATAAATTAGAAACTTGATGCTCATTTGTTCATCATCTCATCACACACATTCTTCCTTATCTGATTGGTTCGTACAACCTTTGGAGGCTTCTCTCTCTCTCCCACATGTGAATCTGAAGATGTAGTTTTCGGACTGTTTTAGGGCCTCTTTCTAGAGCATTGACCATGAGTCAACCCTTGAAGTTTGATTGCATTTTTAGCACAAAAATTTAGATTTTGGAAGGCCACATTGGAGGGCACAAAAATCGAGGCAGACCGTTGACTTTGACCACATTGTTGATTACATTTGACCGCATCGTTGACTGTCTTTGACCACAGGAAATTGACTTGCATTGACTAGTTTTGAGGGCTGATTTGTGGGTTGTGTGCGACACTGAAGAAAGGTCGAGTTTGACCGAGTTTGACTGAACCTACTTGGAGGTTGAAACGGTTGGTTTGACCAACAAAGTCTTTGTTGGCTAGGGCATCCTGTTGACTGTTGTAACAAACATTTTTCTCTATCTTTATTGAACAAGAAGAATTGAAATTTTTGATTTATTGTATTGCCTTGTCTTCTATCGATTTATTATTATGTTCTATCAGCATTTACTTTCAATGATTATGTGATTGCTTATTTGAAATTGAATCGAGCTAATAAGAAGAAAGATTGAATAAACTACATTAAGCATAGAACATACCATGGTTATCTAAAATTAACATGGTATCAGAGCTGAGGTGAAGACAAAGCCCAAGCAAGTGTGAAAAGCAATCACCAAAGAAGTTGAAAATCAAGGACTGGGATCAATGGCCTCCTCATCATACAAGGGTTTCAAATCTGATGATAAGTTGACTAACAAGTCTGATTATCATGCTTGGAATATGTCTTTGGATTTTACATTGGAAGACCAAGATGTTATGGATTATGTGTAGGGGAAGATCAATGAGCCTCCATCAAATGCACCGATTGCCACTAAGACAAAGACAAGAAAGGGGAAGTCAAGGCGAAGAAGATAATCAAGGATTCTATTTATAAGCACTTGGTTGCTTATATCTCCACGCTGGGCACATCTAAAGAGATGTATGATAAGTTGGTTAGCCTTGTAAGGGCTAGCAATGCTAGTCAAATCCTATTTTTGAAGAACAAGTTGAAGATTATCAAGAAGGGCAAATAAGAATCCATCTAATCCTATTTTATAAGGCTCACAGAAATCAAGAATGATCTCTTAGCTATTGGAGAAACCATAGCTGACCGAGAGCTCGTTCTCATTACCCTTGGAGGTCTCCCCCGATAATGGTATGTATTCAATACTATTATTCTTAAAATAATGTGATTCCTGATTTTGATGAATTGTTGACAAGATGCACTGAAGAGGAGGTAAGAATGATGGAGAGAGACAAACCCTCAAATGGGAATGGAAGTGACCCTACTTCTTTCACCACTCATGCAAAGAAGAGGAACAATGTTGGTCCGAGAAACCAAAATCATGGAAGAGCGGGTCCCAAAGGAGGAAGAAGAGGAAGATGTAACACTTGTAACAAGTTTGGTCACTATGCAAGAGAGTGCCCTAACAGAAGGGACTCTTCCGAAGATGATGACTACAACAACAACAACTTCAGGGGGAATGGAAATCAAAGGAACAACAAGTTCAAAGGAAAGAGGAAGGCTCCCTCTAATCGAAGTGGAAATGGGAAACCTTTCAAGAGGTCAAGGAATTCCGGGTATGATGAATCTAATGTTGTTGATAGGAAAAATGAATATATTCTTATATCTGCCCTCTCTGCTGCATCTCCTTCCGATACGCTGGACAATTGGTTGATTAATAGTGGTTTCTCAAGAACTTCACTGGATACAAGGAAGCCCTCTCTGATTTGATTGAAAAGAATACTAATTTGGAAATTATCCTTGGAGACAATGCCACCCATCCCAAAATATGTGTGTAAGCGTTGTTGGGCCCGAGTTGGGAAATTCCACCGAATATCGTCAACTCGTGGGGGCCTTTAGTGAACTCACGTCCGGACATATGTTTTGCAGTGAACACGTTGAGTCAATACATGGTCGAGCCTCATCACATTCACTAGATTGGTGCCAAGAATCTCTTGAGATATCTTCGAGGCACAATCAACCATGGGTTGAGATACACTGTCGATAGCAATGCTGCACGAAGCGGGGACGTTTTTTGGAAGCAGGGACACAGAAGCGTCATTTCCAAAAAGTCTAGGAAGCAAAGCGTCTCGAAAGCGTCTGCGTCTACATATACATATATTTATTTATTTATTTATTTATTTGCATTTATATTAAAAAGACATCCAAAATACCAAATTAATTGTAGAAGATATGGAAGCATGCATATTTGTACATAAATCAAGATAGATATGATATCCATTGTACATTAATGGATAATTATTCGAGCATCAACCATTTAGATGCATCAACCATCAAGAATCTAGATTCTTCTCCTCTTGTCTAGCCTTTGCCTCTACCTCGATTATCTAGGGACATTAGTCAAAATTGCCCAATTTTGATCAAACTACCTAATTCAAGACTTAAAGTATGGTAGAAAGAACTTAACATGCTTGATCGATGATTTTGACTTTATTGAAATGTAATTTTTTGCTAACGACATGACAAAGGAGTTCAACAATTAACACCACCAACACTAGGGTACATATAGGGCTTGGTGCTCTTGATTAAATGCTAATCACATACCCTCATACATGATATAATCCAATGAAATGCCACAGTACCAGTGATCCTGAATTCCTGAAAACTATTAAATCTGTTGAATTTTGAATAGGATATGAAATTCTATTTTCTCCATATGAAGTCCGATCAGGTTGGAACCACTCTCAAACATCCTGAGCCATTTCATGCTAATGTTAAAAATTTAAGTAAAAGGATGAAAATGAAAAATAAAGGAGAATGTTACTTTTACTTAGAGAATTTAACATTACCAGGAGGGAGCATCTAGGAAGCATCTAAAGAGCACCACGGGGGCACCTTGGGAGTGTCCAAGAAGCCCCAACCCAACTTAAGTCAAATAAAAAGTAAAAAAATATTTAGAACTTTGTGAAACCATATGGAACCGCTCGTCTCCCTTCGGATCCGTTCCCAATCTGCAAAGGATCCGCGGTTCGAAATTTTGGAACCGCGAATCGGGCCGGTACGGTTCCGAATTTCCAAGAACCGTCTTCGCCAACCTGACCCGCAGTTCCGAAATTCCAAACCAAGGATCCGACGGCAGATCCCCCACAAACCCATCCGGGACGCGATTCCTGGTTTAGATCCTTGGGGTGGGGGGGTTGTTTCCTGCAACACTAGTCGGGAGCATGAGGCTCCATGGATATACTGATGTTGATTGGGCAGGCAGCGTGGTGGATCCTAAGAGCACATCTAGATGTTGCTTCACTCTTGGTTCTGCTTCGATATATTGGATGAGCAAGAAGCAGAAATCGATTAATTTGAGCACCGCCGAGGCCAAATACATTGCAATGAGTATGGCCTATTGTGAAGCTATTTGGTTGAGAAAGCTCTTCAGTGAGTTGTTTGGGCATGTGTTGGATACCACCGTTATCATTTGCGATAACCAAAGTGGGATTCGTCTTTCTGAGAATCCCATGTTCCACGACCAATCCAAGCATATTGATATTAGGTACCACTTTGTCCGAGACATGGTACAGTGAGGCGTCGTAAGTCTCCATGACATTGGCACTGGTGAGCAGGTCGCAAATATTCTCACGAAGCCCCTGGGGAAGGTCAAATTCTTAACCTTTTGTGAGAAGCTTGGAATCGTGGATAGACCCTATCCTGAGGGTCTCACATGAGTTGAACTATGAGCTCTAGGAGCTCTAAGGGGCTTGGGGATAGCTTCTTGGAGCTATAAGAGACAACAAGGCAAGGTTCACCTTACCTTGTTGGTGTGCTTCTTCTCCACCATTATGATATTGAGTTGGTTCACCCTCTCTTTGATCTATGCCCCACATGCATCCTATCCATGGAGTCTGGGACTCATGGGAAGTACCTCTCATTTGGCCAATGAGTTGGGAAATGAGGATAGAGACCGATAGCATGACCAATGGACGCATCGAGGATTGTCGTACTCTTTATGTCTAGGATGGGATGTGTCCAACAACTTGATCTGGGATCAAGTCTAGATGAGGTTCTTACCTCTAAATTGATTTCGGGTTAGTACATGGCTCACTCTTGAGTCTGGTTGAGGTTTTTACCTCTAGACTGACTTCGGGTCAATGGAGAGTGATGTCTTTGTGACTCGCTCTCATTCGTTTGCAGAGAAGAGCCAGCAAAACAGTTACAGCAGGACGACACAAGATTGCATGATGATGATGATAGTACATGATGGTACTGGATGACAGGATTGCACAGGTGGACAAATGGAGTTCTCCCTAGTTGAGAGGGAGTGTTAATTTTGGGAAACTAGGTCCAAACTCCATGTTGCATTGCTCAAATGATGGAGATGGTAATTTTGTTGGATTCCTCTTTTGGAGAGGTGCAAGATTTATCTAAAGATCATCTTGTTTGAATGAGCAGAACTTATATTTTGAATTTATTTTCCACACATGTGCAAATTGTCAAGGTCGGCCAGAATTGTAATGTAGTCTCACAAGCCCCAAAAGATGTGTCACACACCCTCATTGATGAATATAAATTGGAGAGACTTTATGCTCATTTTCTCATCATCTCATCACACAAATTCTTCCTCATCTGATTGGTTCGTGCAGCCTTTGGAGGCTTCTCTCTCTCCCACGTGTGAATTTGAAGTTGCAATTTTCGGACTATTTTAGGGCCTCTTTCTGGAGCATTGACCATGGGTCAACCCTTGAAGTTTGACTGCGTTTTTAGCACAGAAATTTCAATTTTGGAAGGCCGCATTGGAGGGCACAAAAATTGAGGCATACCATTGACTTTGACTGCAGCGTTGACCACAGTTGACCACAGCATTGACCACAGTTGACCACAGCGTTGACTATCTTTGACCGCAGGAAATTGACTTGCGTTGATTGGTTTTGAGGGTTGATTTGTGGGTTATGTGTGACACTGAAGAAAGGTCGACTTTGATTGAGCCTACTTGGAGGTTGAAAAGGTTGGTTTGACTAGCAAAGTCTTTGTTGGCTAGGGCATGTTGTTGACTACTATAACAAACATTTTTCTCTATCTTTGCTGAACAAGAAGAATTGCAAATTCTGATTTATTGCATTGGCTTGTCTTCTATCGATTTATTATTATGCTCTATTAGCATTTACTTTCAATGATTAAGTGATTGCTTATCTGAAATTGAATCGGGCTAATAAGAAGAAAGATTGAAGTAAACTGCATTAATTATAGAACATACCATGGTTATCTAAAATTAACAAAACTTCAAAGGATAGACTTTCTGTTACAAAGGAAGCCCTTCAAAAATTTATGTCCTACAAGGTTTGTTAAAGAACGACTTAAAGGTATGTCTTACAATATAAGCTTTGTTATAAAGTTCTCTTCATGTAAAAGGTATTGTCATTCTTCTTTTCAATTCTGCTTTACATTACTGACATCGTTATGTCTAAGGTTTTGAATCACAAAGATTCTTGTTAGGGTGATTAATCATATTGAATCTACCCTCATTATATTATTTGATCATTCTTGTGTAACCCTAACCTTTAGGGTTCATTATAAAACCCTAGCCTCTTGTTGTTAAGGGTGTGTCAATATTGATTATGAAGCCCTAGTTTACTTAGGATTGTTGATCCTATTCTTTGATGTTTAGGTTTTGATATTGTTATGATAGAAACCCTAACCCTTTAGGGTTTGTTATTAATGCCTAGACTCTAAGTTATGTATTGAAACCCTAAATATTTGGGGTTTGGTAAGTTAGGGTTTATGAGCAAAACCCCTATAATATCTATAGTAAGTTCCTAGGAACAAAACCTTATGTGTATATTCGTCTGATCGAAACCCTCGCCCTGAGAAAACTGTTGTGTATCTAACTTTGATGTATTAATGTTTATGTCTTAGGTTTACCTAGTAGATATTGATGTGAAATGCATCCTAGATATGTATATGTGAGTATGTTAACATAATTGTTGATACTCATGTTTTAGTTTGTAAAATCTAGGGTTTGTAAAACCCTAGTAGAGATTGTTATTCTAGGATATGATGATTTTGTTTTTCGATATGATTTAGTTTTGATAAAATATAGGGTTTGCAACAAACCCTAGTAGAGTCTAACATGTGAAAGTTTCTGAATTTACTAAACAGAAAACATACTGCAGTAATCTGATTTAATTCTCCTACTTGTTTGATTTACTTAAGAAGTTATTTTTTTGAATTATTTAGTAAAACATCAAAGTAAATACACTGCAGCCTACACAAATATACAGATCAAGTACTGAAGAATTAAGCAAATTCGACAAAGGACACAATATTTTTCGGACAAATGTCCCCGGAAAAACCCAATGCGGGAAAACTAATACAGCAACTCTCAAGGGTTTTTATTATTATGCAGATTTCTGAATACAAACTATGGTACCAGTAGTGGTTTACCCAACAAAGAAAATCTTGACAAAAGTACCTCTATCTCTGGAGACAGATGTTATGGTTGATTCAACTAAGGATGAAGAACCACACAGGTGTCTGCACAGTCACTGCGTCGCCCTTCAATTTGGTTGCATCACCCTTTCAGATATGTTGAATACGAGCCCGATCTGGCCCATTAAAACCCCAACATTGGTCACTGAGTGACTGCGTCACATTGGCTGGACCTGCATCCCTCTGCGTGAGCCCTTCTGCCTCTTCGTCACCCCCCAAGCTTACGCTACCTTTGCGTCACCCCTCCTAGGCCTACGCTGCCTCTGTGTCACCCCTCTTGGGCTTGTGCTGCTCTGTGGTACGGATCTGCCTCTTTGCTATTGTATTCTCAGCCTTGGACTCAGAAATCCCAAGGTTGAACTACCCCTCATTGATGCAAGCTCACTCGAAAATTTTCAACAAACTACGTGCCAAAATTTTGACTTAGCTCAAATGTTGCCACTCTGTGTGTCTTCTCCAACTTACCCCAAGCCTTCCTTTAATACTTTTCAACTTGATGAATCAACGGTCATGATCTAATCTCTAATCGACGGCGAGGATTAGAAAGGACTTGATCCTCGTCACTTAGAACATTCTCACACACATGTTTAAATTAATTCACTTTAATTATTTAATTTCCCTGAGTTATACTTAGGGTCTCCATTAAAATAATTAATTATTTGAATAACCTAGGTTCCGGGTGGAATTTCTCCAAACGATTTATGGGTGTTGCAGATCTCATCTGTTCTAGCCCCTCCACAAAGTTTCAGAGGTAGAGAACATCCGATGCTACCCAAAAATCGACACTCCCTCATAACGAGGAATGTGCTCCAGCAATACTTCAACCTGAAGCATCACCCTGATCCACGGCATCGGTCCCCTGCACTATTGATACTTGGCCTGCTGCCCCTCATCCTCTACGCCAATGCCTTTTGTATTGTTGCCCATGACTCTGCCACAAACACTACCTCATTTGTACTGCAGCTCCGTCTCAAATGTTGCATCATGCTGCCCATAACACTGCCATTGCTAACTGTTACACTACAACTCAGTTGTTGAGAGTTAAGCAATTGAAAGACATCACCCAAACTCTTGACAGACAAGTCAATTTGGCTGCATCTTGATACCGAAACACCCTCTACTACTAATGTTGCTTCTACACTGTTGTTGCCTCTACTCTATGTTGCTCCAATCTTCAGCGTCCTAGCACTGCCAATGTGCCTCAATGATCCTCTGCACCAACTGACTCCAGTCATCATGCTATTGTCATTAAGGGCTCCCGTAGCTCGTATGTGATCCAAGAAATTGGGCACCTCAAGGATCTTGCCCCCTACCATATGTAGCTCAATCTACAGATCTATGTTGCCCCGCCTCTTCTCTCGAGGCACATGAGCACTCATAGCCACATCATCATCACACTTAGTTGCTGCAACCTTTGAATCTGAATCTTCCTTGCCCTTCTTCTTCTGAGGACAAGTATTGGCGAAGTGTCCTAGCTCACCACATCTGAAGCACCTGACCTTTGAAGGTCTCTCTTCTTCTTCCCTCGCTGCCCCTGATGTCCCTTAGATGCAGGAGCCGCATCTTCCTCCTCCTCCTTCTTGATCTTGATTATGCCGCTGGTGTTGCCCGCCTTTGTCAACCTCCTATTCTCCTCTTGGCGAAGAGCTGCCCACATGTCTTCCCAATTTGGAAGTGTTGCTCTGCCCAAAATGCCTTGGACAAAGGTCTCCCACTCTTCAGACACTGCATTCAGGGCAGTCCTGACCAATAGACCCTCATCAAGAGTGGCCCCCATAGCAGCGAGTTGATCACGAATCGCCTTCAATCTAATGAGGAAGGGGTCGATTTCCTCTCCCTTATGCATCTGAAATAGTCGAAGCTGATTCTTCAGGAGCATTCTCCTTTGAACAGAAGTCCCTTGATACATTGAGGTCAACATCGTCCGCATCTCATTTGTTGCGTCCTTTTCAGCAATGTGTGGGACCACATGATCCTTGACCCCGTCCATAATCAAGCGCTTGGCCCTTGCTTGCGCTTCTCATACTTCTTCAACGGATCAGCATCAACAAGAACAGCTACAACCTTCTCGACATGATCTTTGATACGATATTCATCTAGAACTGACAAGATTTTGGCCTTCCAAACCATGGTTGCTTGGGAGCGAGAGCACTATTTTCAAAAGCTCCCGATCCAGAACGTTTCGAGGGAGCGTTTTTTTTTTTAAATATATATATATATATATATATATATATATATATATATATATATATATATATATATATATATTTTTTTATATTTTGATGCATATATGTCAACAAAAGCATGTAGAATGATGAATTAGACATTAAAACATAAAAACATAGATTGAATCATATAACATCAATCATCTAGAAGTTATAATTTTCATCAACCACGCCCACAAGTTGGAAACATACAACATATTGACTCTCGAGTCTCGCGAATCATCAATCTGAAGATTTCAAGCTTTCAAAATTCAATATATAACATTTATCATCATTGATTTCAAATTTCAATATATAACATTTATCATCATTGATATATATCATAATTCATTTATCATCATTGATTCATTGATTTCAAAATTCAATATATAACATTTATCATCATTGATTCATTGATTTCAAATTTCAATATATAACATTTATCATCATTGATTCATTGATTTCAAAATTCAATATAAAACATTTATCATCATTGATATATAACATTTATCATCATTGAATCACCATATAACTTTCATGAAGCATCATATTCATAATTCATAATGACTTATAAACTTATAAATGCCAACTTCAAAGTTTCACCTTTCAAATTCAAACTTCAAACTTAAATTGTCATTAAATATGAAAGAGTCAAGTTTCAATTGTTCAAGAGTTATAAAGATAAAAACTAGTAGAAAATAGAAAAGACTAGTAAACAACAAATCTATTTTATCTATTGGTTGCCCCTTGCCACGCCCACGAGAAATGTCTAATTTGTGAGAACCAGGAGGCAATGGTGGTCTTCTAGTACTCTCAGGAGTACCACGTCCACGACCATGACTAGAAGGCAGAGGGCAGTGTTATGAATATTTTATTAATTATTAGTTAGATATAGTTATATTAGGTTTTGTTAACTGAAAGGGCATGATCAAAGATCATGCCTCTTCACCAAGGGACACCTTGAGGCTATATATAAAGCCTAGGCGATCCCTCATTGTAATCATCTCTTATCTTCATCATTAATAATATATATTTATCAAGTTTACCAGAGTTTTTACACTCCATTGCTATTACATAATTTTTAATTAAAAATTATATATATATATATATAATAATTATATAGTTTTAAAAAAAAAATTATTATTAATTAATTAATTAATTCAAAAAAAAAATTAATTAATTAATTAAATATTAATTAATTAATTTTAAAAAAATAAGAGGAGAAACTGGCAGACAAATACTCTCCACCTCATACGCATTCGATGTCGTCATCAATGTCAATGGCTGAATTCCAAAAGAAACTAGTGGATCTCGAGAAACATATTAATAATAACTCCGAAGAATTCGGAAAGAGGTTAATCGATCTAGAAGGTACAGTTGCAGGGCACTCCAACGACATCAAAAAGATTCATGATACAACAAATCGAATAGAAAGACAAATGTGGCTAAATCATCACGAGGCCACAGAAAAGCTTAACGAAGCAATGAACAAGATGACAGAGCATAGCGAAGCAATGAACAATATGACAGAACTCTTCAGTAAGCTAAATGATAAGATAGATAAGTTAAGTCAGACACAATCCCCAATATCTCCTAACAGGGAACAAAATCAACAAAACAATTCCGCAGATTCAGGGAACTCAGAAGAGCATCAGGAAAAAGTTGATTCCCCACATCACCATGAAGATACAGATGTTTATAAACAACAAAATGTTCCATCCACAGAATTTAACGAAACATGTGAAGCGACAAACACATCCGAAGCCACTAATATAGCGCCAGAAGTTGTTAAGGCCTTCGGTGATGAAGCAGATACAGTTGTTAGGAAGGAAGCATTTGATGATGAGGAGAAGTTACATCAGACAATAATTGTTGGTAACTTACCTCTAAATCTAAAAAGGAATTAAAAAAAATCACCAGAAGAACAAGGAATAGTTGGGAAACATGAAAAAGTATTCCAAGATCTACCCATAAAAGTGCCTTCCGATAGGAAAATCAAACATCCAATAGAAGTCAAGACAGTATCCAACTCTGTCGATATCAGATCTTTTCACTATCCACGTCACCAACAAATGGAGCTCGAGAAGATGCTCCACGATCTTTTTAAAATGTGGGAAGCAAGAGCTCATCGCTTGAGAAAACCAAACATTCGTCAACATTGTCCATCATTACGTATGCTTTGAGGACAAAGCATCTTAAGAGAGGGGCAATGTTATGAATATTTTATTAATTATTAGTTAGATATAGTTATATTAGGTTTTATTAACTGAAAGGGCATGATCAAAAATCATGCCTCTTCGCCAAGGGACACCTTGAGGCTATATTTAAAGCCTAGGCGATCCCTCATTGTAATCATCTCTTATCTTCATCATTAATAATATATATTTATCAAGTTTACCAGAGTTTTTACACTCCAGGCAGCTTGAGGATGTAGATGGAGGCTGAATCTGCAAAGGAACAATAGTTGGTTATCGAGCACTGGCACTGGCACTGCCACCCGCACTGCTACTGGATGGTGGGACTGGCCCTGTGTGTGGCGTTGTTGTTGATGCTTCATCATCATCCCTCAAAAGTTTTGCTTCCAATTCTTCCATATGTACAGTGTCGTCCTCCAAATTATCATCCTCTAGGTTGTTGTCCCAGACTTTATATGATTGATCCTCATATGCCCGATCACAGTAATGACTCAACAACCTCAAGTTGTAGTGCACATAAACCAAGCTTTCAGCTCGGTTTTCATTCAGCCTATTTCTTCTCACATTATGTATGAAGTTGTAGGTGCTCCAACACCTCTCTGCAGAAGAAGGATTCACAACTTGTGAGAGAACTTTTTTTGCCAACTTTGGCAAAAGTCCCATGCCACCATATGCTTCCCACCATGTGAGAGCATCAAATCTGTCTCTGTCTTCCATTGCATGGAAAGAACCAAAGTTACCAGTGCAACTGAAATATTAGCCTAATTCAAGGTACAATCTAGCACACTCCTCCTTGTCGAAGACCAACTTGTCTAATGCCTTCATGTACCCCTCTTGATCCTAACCCCACCTCCAAGTGTAGGTTGGCCCAACCAAGATGGAGAGTAGTATTTTGGCATAAGGATATATATGCCAAGGCATGTAGTTGAACATTGAGTTTATTCCACCGTGCACACACACAATCGTGAATCATTGCATACAAGTTGGGATCATTATCCTTAAAAACATCTTTTATTTGGCCCAACATGCTATCCATCTACTCATAAACCTCCTCAATCACTGGTTTATCTATATCTGAAAAACGAATCATGTGATAGATGGGCTTGGTGAAATTCAAAATTTCCCTCACACGTGCCCAAAACAAAGGGTCAATCAAAACCTTGGCTGTCAACTATTGTCGCTGCCCTGTCCTTTAATACCTGCCAGTGTGGACTTGATATCATTGCAGCCAATGACTCTCTTACCTTCAAAAGGCACTGGAAGGTGAGGTAATAACTAGCAAATCTAGTCTTTGCTATCTTCAACAACTCCAATTTGGAGTGAGTACGGAAAAGCCCATGGGTATTGCTATGATTTGTAATAAATCTTATCATTTTTTTACCTTTCTTGTACAAAACACCAAGCCATTTGAATTGAGGTTGTTTGTTTTTAATGATATCATGCATCAAAAGGTTCATTGTGTGAGCCAAACACCCAAAACAAAATATGTTGGGGTGTTTATCCTCAATAATTTCTCTTGCTACCTTACAGTTAGCAGCATTATCAGTGATGACTTGGATGACATTATATGGCCCTGTATTTTCAATTATTTCAAGTACTGGTTTTGCAATATATGCTAAAAGGAATATTTTAAGTAATTTGTCTAAATAATCATATGCTAAAAGGAATATTGCACCATTAACCGACACAGCTAGAACATTTATCAATGGCTTTCCTTTTACATTGGTCCATCCATCAAATACAATGGACACCCCATGCTCATTCCAAGAATTTGTCATTCTAGCCAAAGAATTGTTTATTTTAGCTTTTTCATGATCAAGTCCCACGGTTCTAGCCTTGTCATACCCAGGGTTCCTGTATCCTTTGGGGGCATCATTAATGGCATAAACCATTTCATGCCAATAAGGTGAGCGAAGAACATTGAATGGCACCCCACATGCATATAGAAACCGAAAAATTTTTGAATCCACATCATTCCTACACCCTTCGTCAAGGAAATCAAATATGGTTCTACGCCTTAAGGAGATGTTTGGTCCAGGTGTGCCTCCATATCCACTACCATGGGTGGAGGTTGATGGACTTCTTTTTCCATGATGTGATGGACCTGATGGTGTATAAGAATCAATGAAACCCCTAGATCTTTTCGATCTTTGTAAGGTAGCCTCCTCTTCCTTTCTATATTTCTCTCTCTTTGTTGCTGGCACACTTACACAAATTTTGATTCCTAGATTTTTGTCTTCATCCCCTGGCATTTTCCCACAAAGGTGCCTTCTGGCACAGGTGTATGAACCTGTGTATTCTTTATTGCAATGGGGGCAAAGAAATTTTGTGGTTCCACCACCTTTCCCTCCTTCCTGCCTCTGAACATATTTCCACAAAGGTGTTTGACTTTGGTCTTGTCTAGTTGGGGTCTCTGTGGCCTCATGTTCTCCACTCTCTCCTTCCTCCTCAGCATACTCCTCCTCCTCTTCAGGATTTTCATCAAATCCACTATAACCCACTTCTTCATCCTCCTCTTCTCTAATGGGCCTTTTTCTTCTCCTCTCCAACACCATTATTACAAAGAAAGGAACCAACATGAAGAAAATCCCTAGCCATATAGCCATGATGCTTCAAGTTTCAAGTTTCACGTTTCTAGCCTGCAAAAAAAAATGGAGGAATGCCAAATGGGAATAGGAAATGCAACATAGGAAAAAAACAAGTTTTCAACACACTAAAATGCAACATTGAGAAAAAAACAAGTTTTCATTTTTGAACAGCTTAAAAATAATTCCTAGAAAATAAAAAACTAGATTAGAAGACCTACCTCTTTCTTGCAATCCTCCTCTTGCTCTCTTGCAGCTTGCTCCTTGCTCTCTCCTTGGCACTTTCACTCTCCAAACTCTCAAGCTCTCTTGCTCTCCAAATTGCTCTCCAATTCTCAAGCTCTTGCTCTCACTCTCAAACTAAAACAATAAAAACCAAATGAGGAGGGTGGGGTTTTATTTACCCAACCCCCCTCCCTCCCTCCCAAAAAAAATCAGAATTTGACGTCCAACTTTTTTTTACGCGCCGAGGAGCGTTCGAGAGCAAACGCTCCCCGACCGCTCCCCGCATTAAAAAAACGCTCTCGAATCGTTTTTTTAATGGGGAAAGCGCTCAAGGAGCGTTCGCTCTCGAGCGCTACCGAAAAAACAAGGAGCGTTTTTTCAGGCTCGGAAGCGCACTCCAGAAAACGCTCCCCTCAGGAAGCGTTTTTGAGAGCGCGCTCCGAAGAGCTCCCTAACGAAGTGCATTTTGGGAGCGGGATCGAGGGGGGGAGAAGCTTCCCCACAACCTTGTTCCAGACTACAAAGTTTGATACTCCATCCAACCTGTCTTGATCCCTCGATCCATGTGCAACCATCTCTACTCAAAAGCGTCAAAGCAAATACTCTTCTCCCTTCTTCTGCTGCTGCCCTCAGCAAAAGACTCAGATCTGGGTTTCTTAACACTAGAAACCCTCTAGAGAATATGCTCCCTCTGACAAGTGATTTCCCTCTCAAAAATCCTCCACCAACTGTTGTCGAATCATCCCTCTCCAATCACTCCATTGATCAGATCTCAGACTTCTTGGTGAGAAAGTCTGTAGAGGAATTGTTTCCCCTACTTTGTCAACCCTACTAGGCAATGTTCTGCACCGACAAAACCAATGCCCCACCAACAACTTCAGAAGAACCAAACTGCACTTCTAGCCACGGCAACAGGCACAGCGTTACCTCCTCTCGAACTGCGTCAGCCTCCGCGTCAGCACTGCGTGAGCTAGAATGGCTCAGTGTCACCCCTCTAGGCCTGCGTGAACCTCTGTGCCAGCTAGACAGGCTCTGTGTCACTCCTCCTGGGCCTGTGTTGTCCCTCTAGTGTTGTGTTGGCTCTTCCTGGATCTGTGTTGTCACACCCGCCTTCCTGCAGCAAAAATTTCGCCTCTTTGTTGATGGATTCAGCTCTCCCTAATCTGAAATAGCTCTGATTCCATGTGAAAGTTTATGAATTTACTAAACAGAAACCCTACTGCAGTAATCTGATTTACTTCTCCTATTTGTTTGATTTACTTAACAAGTTATTTTTCTGAATTATTCAGTAAAGCATCAAAGTAAATACATTGGAGCCTACACAAATATACAGAACAAGTACTGAAAAATTAAGCACATTCGACAAAGGACACACAAGATTTTTCAGACAAATGTCCCCGGAAAAAACCAATGCGAGAAAACCGGTGCAACAGCTCTTGAGGGTTTTTATTATTATGGAAATTTCTTAATACAAACTAGGGTACCAGTAATGGTTTACCCATCAGAGAAAATCCAAGCAGAAGTACCTCTATCTCTGGAGACAAATATTATGGTTGATTCAACTGAGGATGAAGAACCTCACAGGTAACTACACAGTCACTGTGTCACCCTTCAATGTGGCTACATCACCCTTTCAGATCTCTTGAATATGAGCCTGATCTAGCCCACTGAAACCCCAGCGCTGGTCACTGAGTGACTGCGTCACCCTGACTGGGCCTGCGTCCCTCTATGTGAGCCCTTCTGGCTCTGCGTCACCCCCACGGGCTTACGCTGCCTCTACGTCACCCCTTCTGGCTCTGCGTCACCCCCCCGGGCTTACGCTGCCTCTATGTCACCCCTTCTGGGCCTACGTTGCCTCTGTGTCACCCCTCTTGGGCCTGCATTGCTCTATGGTACAAATCTGCCTCTCTACTATTGTATTCTTGGCCTTGGACTCAAAAATCCCACTGCCAAACTGCCCCTCACTGCACTGCAAACTCACTCGAAAATTCTCAGCGAACCGCGCCCCAAAATTTCGACTTAGCTCAAGTGCTACCACTCTGTGTGTCTTCTCCAACTGACCCGAAGCCTTCCTTTAATAATTTTCCAATTAACGAATCGACGATCGTGATCTAATCTCTAATAGACGACTAGGATTAGAAAATACTTGATCCTCATCACTTGGAACATTCTCACACGCATGTTTAAATTAATTCACTTTAATTATTTAATTTCCCTAAGTTAGACTTAGGGTCTCCATTAAAATAATTAATTATTTGAATAACTTAAGTTCTTGGTGGAATTTCTCCAAACGATTTCTGAATCTTTGAGATCTCATGTGTTCTAGCCCCTCCACAAAGTTTCGGAGCTAGAGCACATTCGATGCTACCCAAAAATCAACATAACATATAAATTATGAAAATTATTGAAACCTTAGACACATAGTAGAATTGTTATTTGATTGAATTATTGATATCTAAGGCCTCGTATCTCGAAGATGAAGTCTAGGGTCTATGACAAATCCCTAGCAAGATGTTGAAGTCTAGTATGAAAAAAGACATGTCTCTTGTGGATTATGAACCTAGCTAGGTTTAGGTGTTTGATGTCTAAAGTCAAAATGATTTCATTATAGTAATATGATTCTGATATAGTTAACTTCATGCTTTTGTATGTTTGTATTTGGTTGTACTTGATGTTAAAGTGTTACAGGTACATAATCTTCAAGATGATGAAGATGTTCATATGATAATAATAAGCATGATGAAGGAAGTTATATGAATAATGATGATAAAGATGACCTTGTTGTCGTAAGAAGGAATAGAGCCATGAAAGGTTCTCCAATGTTATAGAAGAAGGAAGTGGTTGATCTCCCTAAGTTGAGAGGGAGCCTTGATAGAAGAAAGGTTATATCTCCCCAGTTGAGAAGGAGGTCATATTATGACAATGAATGCCTTAAAATAAGCAAAAGTACCATAGATAAATGTTCATGTTTCACAAAGTTGCAAAATACCTGAGAAAACCTGAGGATGTATTTGGGGTTGTTAAGGAAATGAAAGAAGAAGAGTACTTCTGACAAATTGTATATGGATAACATGATGATGAAAGTAGCATTAGAATGATTGAGGACCCCAAAGGTTTGTGTTTACTTATATTTGAAAGTTTATTGTTGATTAGGGTTTGTGTTTGTACAGATAAATCTCTCCATAAGGAAACATGCTTGGACAAATGGATATATCTAATTTAGTTTATTAAGGAGAGATGAAGCATCTAATGGCAAGATACTTGGGAGGCCATCTGGTTGACCTATGCGTTGATGTCTAGATCCCGAAGAGGGAGGGTGGCGTTGGTCAAGAAGCTCCGAACTTAAATATGCACTGGTGTCAAAGCTTAAAAGTCTGATGGTACTTAGGGTTGGCTAAAGCTTGAGTCCCCTTAGTCCCACCTAGATAGAATACCTTGGTCAAGTATCTAGTCCAGAGTCCAGACTCTACAACATTGGTTGTGTTAAAACTCTTCATAGTTCATTTGAGATATTGCATGTACCTTTATACGTATATATATATATATATATAGAGAGAGAGAGAGAATGTAACTAGTGTCAATCTTCATAATTATATTTGAGTCATCATGTAATGTACTTGTCAAAAGAAAAGAAAAGGAAATTTTATTATTAAAGAAATTGACTTATTCAAGCATGGGTTTCATGCTTGGGTCAATTATTTTTAGGCCAAAGTTTCCATTGAATGCTTCTAGGGTTTATGTCAAATATCCTTGTCCATGTCATAATGTAATAGACCCTTCTTGGGCATTGTCAATCAAGAAAGAAATATATTTTAATGTAAAATAGGTCAATTAGGCCTCCCCCAATTCAGCCTCAAACTGGACAAGTCGACCTAACTAAGGGGCAAAAACTCCTATTTAAAGGTAGCAACTCGACCTCATTTGACACATACACTAATCAAGTTCAATCTACAACTTTTGGGGCCCTAGTTAAGCGGTGTTGAAGAATGTAACTAGTGTCAATCTTCATAATTATATTTGAGTCATCATGTAATGTACTTGTCAAAAGAAATGAAAAGGAAATTTATTATTAAAGAAATTGACTTATTAAAGCATGGGTTTCATGCTTGGGTCAATTGTTTTTAGGTCAAAGCTTCCATTGAAGGCTTCTAGGGTTTATGTCAAGTATCCTTGGCCATGTAATAGACCCTTCTTGGGCATTGTCAATAAAGAAATAAATTTATTTTAATGTAAAATAGGTCAATCAAGCCTCCTCCAATTCAGCCTCAAACTGGACAAGTCAGCCTAACTGAGGGGCAGAAACTCATATATAAAGGCACCAACTCGACCTCATTTGACACACACACTCATCAAGTTCGATCTACAACTTCTGAGGCCAGAAAAAGTGTGAAATTCAAAGGATAAGAAGGAAAAGGATAGCGAAGGAGAGAGAGATCTCTCTCTAGCACAAGAAGTCGAAATTCTTTCTCTCACACACACGTGTGAAGCTTCTAAACTGTTGGAGGGGTCCAAACTGCAATTTAGTTGTTAGGCTGAAATTTTGTAGTTGGGGTTGATGTTTGTAGCTGGGAAGTCGAATTTTTGGTTGTTGATGGGTTGATGCTACTCAACAAGGAGAAAATTCTAAAGTTTGTTGAATCTACTTAGAACGCTGACTTGGTGGAGGAGGAAGGTTTGTTGGTCTAACGTCTTAGTCTATCTCATTTTGAATCTACTGAAGGAAGAGTTTTTTATTGGGTTTTCCCCTATAAAGGGGTTTTAGCCCTGGCTGAGTGCCTAATTCTGGTTTCCCTGATCTTCATGTTTTCTCTTTGATGATTGCTTGATGAGAAGAAGATAAAGAAACAACGTAATAATATCACAAGTAATCATCAACATAAGAAAAAAATTATGCCTTTTCGATTTTCTAACACATATGATCCACTTGAAGAGTTAATTGGAGATTGGTTTGGTGGCATTGTGAGGACAACAAGGCTAGTTGAAACTTAGCTTTCTAATTGATTTGAAGTCAAAGGGAGCTAGGTTTGTGCACTGTGAAGATCACACTCTTTTTTTGGCATGATCTATATGATCTCAACAATTGTGCTTGGAAGGATTGGTGACCTCTTGCTCAAGAGCATGGGCATCTTTCTTCTGACAATCTCTCAATTATGGAGTTAGGAATTGTGTGGCCTCATTCCAGAGTGTGAATTATATAAGATGAATATTGGTATGTCAAGGCTCTTTTAGAGAGATTAGGGATGGAGTTTTGGTCAATCATTGCTGCAGTTTGAACCTCGTTGCTTGTACTCAATTCTTCACCCAAGGCATCATTTTCCTGATTCTTAACACTCACTAGGTATCTAAGGATCTACAAGGGCATTGGGTGACAAACCTACACAATGTTTGGACAATTCAGTTATCTTATAAGATGAGGGTGTTTGCTTGGCTTGTCATTTATCAGGGGTTTCGCGAAGACAAGTCTATCAGATTACCTATTTCCTATTTGTCATAAGGACAATTATGCATATTTTCTAGGACTACCAATTTGCAAAGTGTTGTTGGAGCTGGTTTGGGGATATTCATTCTAAGCTTCTTCAAGGCAGGGTTCACTGACGGGCAGCACTACTTGGTGAGGCTGCGCTCTTGTTCATGCTGCTTTTTATGGGCTTTGGCATTGTTTGATTATAGTGGTGCATTTTGCTTTATGGAAACTATGGTGTAAATTTGTTTTTGATCATCAGCCTAGCTCCCTGTCTACTTTCAGTTCAGTTTGGAAAGATGAGGTTCATCATCAGTGGTTGACAAAAGGAGTGTTGATCAAAGATGCCCAATCTTTGGATCACACCAAATACTATACTTTTATTTCTGCCTTAGTAGCTCTACAAAGGAGGTTCTGATGATCATTGTATATATCCTTTCAATTTTTGGTTTTCAGATTGAATATTTTTTCTGTAAATAAAACACATGCTTTTCAAACAAAAAGAAGAGACATTGAAAATGGCGTAAAACAATCCCTCATTTAAATGATAATCCCTGAATGTCATAACAACAGCATAAAAAAAACTATAGGAACTAACTTATAAAAATAAACTTTGAAGGAAGAATGCATAATATTACCATCTCCTTTATCAGAGCTCCTGCTGTTGTCAAAGACTTCAGGTCATGTGTTTCCTTTAATGTTTCAAAAGCATAATGCCATTTAGAAATAACCATGTTGAATGTGGGTTCATTCATAGTTGATGCAATAGGGGCACAAATGAGACCTCTGTATACAGTGTCATGGACTTCCCTGTTGCATTCATTAACTTCAGCACTACCAGTTTTTGCCTGCAGATCAACATTAATATTAATGTTGAATCTTCTTTAAGGGACTATAAAGACATAATGCTACTTCAAATATTACAACTTGGGAGATTATGAGGATCATATTTCCACTTTAAACCTGCTGACAGTAATATTTTATCAGCTTTTAATGATAGCAACTACCCGCAAAGCCTTAATTTGAGAATTAATCAACACTCAACTCTAAAATGTGCTATATAAGCAGCAAAGTGTTCAAGTCATCACACAAGTGGTAGATGTGAATACCACATGCAAAAGAGTGCATAAGTAACAACAAAGCATTCCACAATGATGTATACTCTAAAAATATGAAAGTACATAATATCAGAATGTGATATCAAGCCACTTTTTATTAACCATGATAATTTTCTTGAAGAAAGACAAGTAACTCATAAGTTCCCCAGTTTTACAATGGAGTAGGATTTAATTACCATTCGTAGCAGGCTCTAGGTCAGTTACTTCCATTACTTATCTATGATAAAATATCTGGATTGATTTCTTCAAATTTTCTTACCAAAGAAGAAAAATGTCAAGCTGTTCCTTTATAGTGCAAAAAGATATATATATTTATATTCAACTGAGATATATCATCTGACCTTACAATTAGAGACACGGAAACGCTGGTATGCTGTGAAAAAATGAGCAACTTCAAAAAATACAATGATATCACTGGTCTGTATGGAAGGATGCTCTTTTCTGATGTCCTCCCTCACGGACTGCATCAACACTGGAATGATTTTTTAGTCAGCACATGGAATATTTGTTGTATCAAAATAGAATACTATATTGTAAATTATATTCTGGTTCATTACAATCTTTAAACATGTTCTGAATAGTGTCTAAGAAGCACCACCTTTGAAGAGATTAAATACACGATGTGCACAAAACTTTCTACAAGCAGACCAGTATCATGTATTGTCAGTTACCATTATATCCAGAATCCAGAAACTGATCTGCAAAATGCTGGAGGAGTCCCAGAACGCTGTTTTTGGATGACACTGGACTACTAGTATCACATGCAATGCGCTTTATAGGACCTCGCTTGATCTGACATGTTTTAAGTATACTCTCAGCAGGAGTGATAAATGGGTTCCTCTTCACAATCCTCTTTGAACCATCCTGGTTTTCATAATTCAACAATAAGATATTACATCAGGAAGATTTGAAAAGCTGTAATCAAGCAATCTCTTATAAACTTTAAAAGTTTGAATTTTGTGTTCAGCTGGATTAGGAAATGATTTAATGCAGATCAAATGAGAAAGAATAACCCCAAGTTTAGGTCATAGATTACATGGTACCACCTCATTATAAGAACCATACCGGAGCAAGCCTAACAAATGTTCCACTAAATTGTGAATGACGGGGCAAATCTCTTAGGCGCAAAAGTCTTCTCTGCTCTTCTTCCTCTTCCATCATTGACCGTAGAGTTCCTGATAATCGATGTGATTTAGTATCACTCTGCATTAAAATAAGCCCAAAGATGGTGTTAAATTCATAGATAAAGTTACTGCTAAAGCCCGACTGAATTCCACTTTAGTCTTCAATTATGATTGCTCAGGAGTCGGTAGTAAATATCCATGATTCTCTAAAACTAAAAAAGGGCCACTCTATACCTTAAGAATTTTCTGTTGCACGGTAGCTACTAGCTCAGGCTGCTGGCCCGAAAAAATATAATGGAAAATCTCAAGAAAAAGTAAATTATCTTGCTTAAGGAAACCATGCGAGCCAGCAACATGTTGAGTCAGTGCTAAAAGAAGGTCCATCACATTTTCATGAAACAAATGCTCCAAGAAACCATCCCTTAAAAATTGAAATTGAGAATTAGATCTGCCCGTCATCTGCTGTGGTGAAGGATCCCGAATAGCTAATAGGTTACGAAATAGGGTGAGCACTAATTGGATCACCTTCCAATCATCCTCTGTAAAAGATCCACTGTTCACCATATACACATACATAAACAGCACTGTCATATAAGTGTCCACGTAATAGTAATACCCTCAACAGTTCAATGAAGAGTACACCTCTGGTTAGACATTACCATTCCAAGTGTTCCAGTGGTTCTTCTAAGAGAGAAACAATGACGGCAATTACATCATTGCAGGAAAACGAAGCCTTGAAGCTCCAAAGGTACTCCATTTGTAGTGAGATGTCATCGGAGGAAGGATCAATGGGCATAGTGAGGAAAACTATAACCTTCACTGCAAAAAGAAGAATTATCAACTGTATTAACATGGAGAAAAGCACAAAATATATCCATTGCTTGATGTAAATTTTGTTGAGGTTACAGTTAAAAGAGCTCTGCTATAGCTGTCATGCTTCAAGAGCACAACAGCACGAAACAAGTTGACTGCAGAAAATCAACTCTGAAAAGGATGATCTACCTAGCAAGAGTTATGCTTCATTCACTCCCAAATTGCAGTAAATGAGATATAACAAGCTCTTGACACTGTTGTGCAGAGTACTCAAAAGTGGAAATTTGTCTGAGAATAGAAATTGAGTTTTGTGGAAAGCCACTTAAACAACACTAGTCAAGCAGCAAATTTCTGGGCATAGCTATTGAAGAAACAACCAGATTGCATCAAAGAGACAATTTTCCTTGTGCTGATTAAGCTGAGAAAGACTTTGGTTCAAACTAAAAAAAAATCTAGATTTTTAAAACAAAAACTAATGCAGGCCAATGTTGACTTCAGCACATAGCCACAAATTTGGGAGGCATTTTTGGGGTCATCATCAAAAAGAAGGCTTTAGTAAGCATCGGAGCACCAATATATATGTTCAGCCAAGAATAAACTTCACAATACATATATATTGGTCTCAAAATAGAATAAAGTAATAAATACAGTTCATTGAGTATCAATATTTACATACACTTTTTGTGAATCAATGAAATCATTTTAAACATGCATGCATGGCATTCATCACTGAAGTATTACTTTTACAAAGGAGACTGAACATGAGTTTTCTCATGCATAAAGAATATGCATGGATTTTTCCACAATGCAGAACATAAGCACAATTGAGAAAACATTATAATTCAGATGGGAAATTGCTCCAATGGCTGGAAAAAGGTCTGGAATCATTTTCTTGTCACTCTGGTCCACTAAGAAGTTAGAAACTAGCAGACAATTGAGATCATACCAGTGTTCATTACAAGTTCAGTTTCGTTTCGATACTTTTCAATGATGGGTATCAAGTCCTGAGACACTGTATTCCACTTGCCAAGCTGTTTGAACACATCTCTGGTTTGTGGGTGATCTCTGCGAAGAAATCGCTGCAAGTCCTTCAAATTCTCTGCACAGGATAATAGAAAAATTCAGAAGTGGGAAGAGACATTAAAAGAGCCCAGTAACCGATACTGATACAGCATCCATGTGAGCCTTTTTTTTCTGCATATCTGTAAATTTATTTAATGTAATATAATGTTCATATAGATATTCATATATGGCTATTGGTCAAGTAACCTAACTTTTCTGGGCACATTATCTGAAATTGGAGACTAACCCAATAACAGATAAGCTAAGCTCACCGACCATTCCAACGAACAAGCATAAGTTTAGAAATTTTGGATTGAAAGAACTTTCAATTGAATGTCTGTCTTACAAAGCAAAATCTTCTTAATGACAGACATGTTAGTGTAATTACCAAATAATGGTCATTTATTAGACTTCAGCATTTACTTTAACTAAATAAAAAGTCCATTAAGTAATTTAGAGTTAGAAATGAATGAACTGTTGAAATTTGGTACCGGAGGACAGGTGGTTCCCTAAGGCTTTGATCTTTGGCCTAGGGAAAAGTGTCCAAAAGAATTTAATTTTTCTCCTAAAGTGACTTTATAATTTTTATAAAGTCAAATCTAATTTTAAAGCGACTTTAAGTGATAAAGTTACTAAAGTGACTTTATAAAGTTATAAAGTCAAATCTAATTTAAAAGTGACTTTAAGTGATAAAGTTACTAAAGTCTAATTTTAAAGTGACTTTAATAAAGTCAATGTAAAATTAGAAAGGAAAAGTGACTTTGGAAATAAATGACTAAGTGGGTCTTTATTAAAGTGGGGTGAATTATAAAATAGAAAGTGAGATTTAAATGAGCATTTAATCTCAGCCCTAGATCTCAATCTATTTCAGCCATTGGATTTAGGGATTCCCCAAAAGTCACTTAGGGTTAGGTTAAAGGAGGGAAAGGAGGAAAAGGTCATTCATTCTTTCATGAGCAGATTGAGAGAAAGAGAGCAAGAGAGCAAGGAAGATTTCTGGGCAGTGAGGAGAAGGAGGCAGCAGCTTGGCACACTTTCCAAGTCAGCATTTCAGCAAAACCGTACAGCTGAGTTAGCACAGTGAAAGGCAGAATTTTTGGGCATGGTTTTCTAGAAAAGGAGGCCGTACAGCAAGATTGGGCATAGAAATCGAGGCAACAGAGGGTTGTTTCGTACAGCAAAGTTCTGCTCTGTTTTTTGCACGAAAATCGAGATTTTGGACAGCAGCATTTATTGTTGTTTGCAAAGATTTTGAGGAGGTCGTACAACTGCATTTATTGTAAATTTCTGGGCACAAAAATCGAGGAAGACGTACAGCATTTATTGCTGTTCTGTTTTTGTTGTTTGCACATTGTCCGAGACGGTGGTTAAGCACGGAAAACGAGATAAGTTGTAAAGTCTGTTCGCTGATTTTTTTGCTGAATATTTCTCTCACTGTAAAAAGCATTTTCCAGAAATAAGGAGCTTTCGAACTGGTTTTCCCCAAGAGTTGTAGGGGGTTTTTCCAGGGTCATGTTGACCAAAAATATATGTGTCAAAATGTGTGAATGACTGTTTTATGTGTGCTGATATTTATTTCTGCATTTTCCAGCATTCTGTAATTTTTCCAGAATTTGTATTTTCAGCAAAATTTATTTTCCAGTTTGTTAAATGTATGGATGTGGGAAAGGGCATTTAACTATTTTGGAGTAATAAGGTGAAACTGAAAACCGGGGTGGGAAAACAGAAATTTCTACATGGTATCAGAGCTTGAGTGCTGAAAGAGCAGTTTGGAACAGCGAGGAGAAAAATACAGCCTGCTGATTTTTCACTCAGAAAATTCCAGCAAGCTGATTTTTTCACAAACAGAATTTTTACCTTTACTACAGCAGTGCTATTTTTCAGTTTTTAGGACATCAAAATGTCTTTGGGACTGAGGGTGGAGGATAGGTTGGATGGGCATACCAATTACAGTGTTTGGAAGGAGAGAATGCAGAGTATCTTTGAGGAGGCGGAAGTCTGGGACATAATGGTGCATACCGCACAGAACCCTGTAAATGTGCCTACTGATGCTACTCAGTTGGCAGCATATAATAAAAAGAACAACAAAGGTAAGAGACTGATTCTAGACGAAATCAAAGACCATTGCATTCCTCATGTGAAAGGAAAGAGAAATTCTCATGAGATGTGGACAGCATTGACCAACCTCTACCAGAGTACCAATGAGAACCGAAAAATGGTCCTGAAAGTGAAGCTGAAGAACATTAAGATGGGTAAGACTGATAGTGCAGCTGGATATCTCACAAAGATTACTAATGTGAGATATGAGTTGGCAGCGATTGGAGAAGCCATTCCAC
Source organism: Pinus albicaulis (assembly GCA_034641835.2). Taxonomy (NCBI): domain Eukaryota; kingdom Viridiplantae; phylum Streptophyta; class Pinopsida; order Pinales; family Pinaceae; genus Pinus; species Pinus albicaulis. Next base: position 84,989,040 of record CM076571.1, on the reverse strand, counting down.
CCACAGAGTTGGTGCGGATTGCAGTGAATGGCCCCCCCAGTTCATGGATGAACTTTGCTGATGGGGTGTGTGCACATGAGACCCTTCCCACATGGGAGAGATTTTGGGATGATTGGATTCAGACAGAGATCAGGAAAGGTCAGCTTGGGACAGCCAAGCCAGTTGAGCAGGATGAGGATGTAGCACTGTTGACAGGATGCAAGAAAGGCAAAGGGAAGAAGCAGGCTTCCACAAGCAATGGTGGGGGCAAAGGCAAAGGTAAAGGTAAACAGGATAACACACATAAGGACTATTCCAAGGTGAAGTGTTGGAATTGTCAGAAGATGGGACACTATGCAGTTGTGTGTCCGGAGAAGAAGAAGAAGAAGGGGAAGAACCAGAGCATGGCAGCTTCAGCAGAGGTTGAGGACTTTGCAGATCGTTTTGACCGGGAGTTTGGGTTCATTGCGTGAGTCCTCTAGTGCGGGATTATCTGCCATAGAGGTTCAGAGGGAGCATGCTTTTCCCTCGCTTGAGCGAGTACCTGCAGTATCTGCATGTGGACACAGGTTTCACGTCACATGATGAGTCTGTGAGGCTTCTCTAGCCAGAGAGTGGCACTCGATAGAGGTAGTAGTACTTCTGGTGATGACAAGAGTTAACAGAGTTAGCCGGGTGGAACATTGACATTTCGTAGAGTCTAACCTCCCTTGAAAAATGTCGTATGTTCATGCCAGGGATGAGGAAGAATTTCACATCTCATTCGCCTTTGGAGGATAGAGGATATGAGGTACTGTTCAGGGGAGGACAGGTGTTGATGTATCCCAGGGGCACTCCAGCTGATTCAGCTAGAGTGATAGGTGTACGCCATGCAAAGGTGTACAGGTTTGCATTCCAGCCCCTTTTGGCATTGAGCAGTAGTACCGACAGCAGAGCTAGCAGTTCTGAGTTGTGTGAGATTTGGCACCGCAGCATGGGGCACATGTATCATGGAGCCTTGAGGACTTTGTGGGAGATCACTACAGGTGTGCCAAATTTCAGTACTGATCACTTTGATACTTGCAGAGGATGTGCGATGGGCAAGTTTGCCAAATCCCCTTTTCCCAACAGTGACAGCAGAGCGACTGGGATACTTGATTTGATTCATTCCAATGTGAACGGTCAGATGTCTCATGTTTCCTTGAGTGGATATGAGTACTATGTGTTATTCATTGATGATCACTCCAGGAGGACCTGGATTTATTTCTTGAAGACCAAGAGTGAGGTCTTCAAGCAGTTTCAGGAGTTCAGAGCTCTTGTGGAGACACAGAAAGGTCGGAAGATCAAGTCCCTGAGGTCGGACAATGGAGGAGAGTACACCCTTGGAGAGTTTGTTGACTATTGTGCGGAGGCAGGCATTAGGAGGGAGTTCACTGTTCCTTACAACCCCCAGCAGAATGGGGTTGCGGAGAGGAAGAACAAATCCATCGGAGGGGCTGCCAAAGCCATGTTACATGATCAGGGGTTGCCATTGTTTTTGTGGGCAGAGGCCTGCAACACAGCTGTTTACTTGCAGAACAGGAGTCCGCATCGTGCCTTGGGGCACATGACTCCGCAGGAGGCTTTTTCTGGGAAGAAGCCTGATATGGGTCATCTTCGTATCTTTGGGTGCATGACATACTCCTACATACCCAAGGAGAAGAGGACCAAACTAGAGCCCACCGCAGAGAAGGGTATCTTTGTGGGCTACAGTGAGACCTCAAAGGCCTTTCGGATTTATATTCCCGCACAGAGGAAAGTTGTTGTCAGGCGGGATGTGAAGTTCGAGGAGGATAGGGCCTTTAGGAGGTCACGGGAGTTAGAGTATCTGGATCAGCCAGACCCTCAGCAACAGTTGAGTCAGTCACAGGGATCCAGTGGGCAGGGATCATGAGGATCCTGAGGTACATCTATGACGATGTCAAGTCCATCAGTGAGTAGTGGCTCACAGAGTCAGAGGGGTGGTGTTACAGAGCATGCAGAGTGTACCGGCCGCAGAGCAGCTGACTGGGGAGTCCATCGATGGCGTCACATGTACTTCGCCTTCATGTGTTCAAAAGTGTGCAGGAGGACAAAGACACAAACAAGCCATGCGGAGTTCAGTTCCCCGATGTTGAGGAGGAGGGGAGGAGTTATCTTCACAGAGGCGGTGGCTCAGGGAAGAGGAAGCCCAAGTGGCTTCAGGACACCTTGAGAGATGCCACATCTGTTGCTGAGCCTAAGAGGCCGCTCAGAGAGAGCAGACCACCTGAGAGGTTTTGTAGCTATATGGCAATGGCTACCAGCATCCTTGACTCTGAGCCTTCTAGCTATGAGGAGGCAGCTAGCCAGCAGGTCTGGAGAGAGGCCATGCAGGAGGAGTATTCTTCTATCATGAAGAATGATGTTTAGGAGGTGGTGCCGAGGCCTGAGGGCAAATCCGTGGTTACTTCCAGATGGCTTTACAAGGTAAAGCATGCTGCAGATGGCAGCATTGAGAAATTCAAAGCGAGGTTTGTGGCTAGAGGGTTCTCCTAGGTAGAGGGAGTTGATTATGAGGAGACCTTTGCTCCCGTGGCTCGATATACTTCGATTTGCTCCATTATATCGATAGCAGCAGAGATGGGTTGGAAGATCCACCAAATGGATGTGAAGACCGCATTTCTCAATGGCTTCATACAGGAGGAGTTGTACATTGAGCAGCCACAGGGCTTTGAGGTGCATGGGAAGGAGTCCCATGTGTGCAGACTGAAGAAGGCCCTCTATGGCCTGAAGCAAGCTCCCAGAGCTTGGTACTCCAAGATAGATACATACTTGCAGAAGATGGGTTTCACAAAGAGTGAGGCAGATCCGAACCTTTACTATATTGTGATAGGTGAGGAGCCTCTCATTTTGGTGTTGTATGTGGATGACTTGGTCATTACAGATGCAGAGAGACTCATAGAGCACTACAAGAGAGATCTTGCGGCGGAGTTTGAGATGAAGGACATCGGCTTGATGCATTACTTTTTGGGTTTGGAGGTGTGGCAGGAGGAGGGGCATTTCTTCCTGGGCAGGGGAAGTATATTGTGGACATCCTCATGTATCTCCACACATGGAGATTGTAACCACAACACTAATGACTACCAATTGGAAGAATCGCGTTGCTCTTGATTCCCGAGTTGTGGATCCTACATCAGACGTATTAAATTGATTGGTTCCTTGATGTATTCGGGTCAAAAACTAGCCCAGAGCATTTGTTTTAAGTACCAACACGATGAGTCAGCTTTATGTGTGAGCCAGTGAATGTCACTGGTGGCTACAAAACACATTTTACAAGACTTGCGGTGGGGCAGTGATTATGGTCCTGACTACAAGTGGGGGATGGAGGAGATTGGCAGATTGGCAAAGTTGTTACTGATACTGGACAAGAAGAAGCTCTCCTGATAGGAAGACATAATCTTCAAGGTGTTGTTTCTGGTTTGGACTCAAGAAGGTGCCAAGGGGTCACTCCGAAAGCAAGAAACGCAGCATTGAGTTCGCAATGTAGCAGCAGAATATGGCAACTTACCTAGTTCAAGTGAGGCCATATGGCTTCGCAAGATGTTGTTTGGTTTATTTGGTTAGGCATTGAGACCTTCAGTGATTTACTGTGATAATCAGAGTTGCATTAAACTCACGAAGAATCCAATTTTTCATGACAGGTGAAAGCATATCGAGATCAAATATCACTTCATCAGAGACTATGTTTAGAAGAGAGCTGTGAAGCTTGAGTATATTCTCCCACTGATGAGCAGGTTGCAGATATTCTTACCAAAGCCTTACCACGGGGCAAGCATGTCTACTTCAGAGACAAGATGGGTGTGGTGAGGAACACCTTCCTCGGTAAGAGGGAGTGTTGAAATTTGGTACCTGAGGACAGGTGGTTCCCTAAGGCTTTGATCTTTGGCCTAGGGAAAAGTGTCCAAAAGAATTTAATTTTTCTCCTAAAGTGACTTTATAATTTTTATAAAGTCAAGTCTAATTTAAAAGTGACCTTAAGTGATAAAGTTACTAAAGTCTAATTTTAAAGTGACTTTAATAAAGTCAATGTAAAATTAGAAAGGAAAAGTGACTTTGGAAATAAATGACTAAGTGGGTCTTTATTAAAGTGGGGTGAATTAAAATATAGAAAGTGAGATTTAAATGAGCATTTAATCTCAGCCCTAGATCTCAATCTATTTCAGCCATTGGATTTAGGGATTCCCCAAAAGTCACTTAGGGTTAGGTTAAAAGAGGAAAAGGAAGGAAAAGGTCATTCATTCTTTCATGAGCAGATTGAGAGAAGGAGAGCAAGAGAGCAAGGGAGATTTATGGGCAGTGAGGAGAAGGAGGTAGCAACTTAACACACATTCCAAGGCAAGATTTCAGCAAGTCCGTACAGCTGAGTTTGGCACACATCCCAAGGCAGATTTTGGCATGATTTTCAAGAAGACCGTACAGCAGTCTTTTGGCACGTTTTCCAAGAGGTCGTACAGCAGTTTGGCACAGATTTCGAGGCAGCAGAGGGCTGGTTTAGTTGGAACGAATTTCGAGGCAGGCTGTACAACAAGTGGATGTCCTCTTGCACAAATTTCAAGACAAATTTCGTACAGCAAAGTTCTATTGTTCTTTTGGCACGAAAATCGAGATCCGTACAGCAACTTTTATTGATGTTTTGCATAGAAATCGAGGAGGCCGTACATCTGCATTTATTGCAGATTTTCTGGGCACGAAAATCGAGGAGGCCATACAGCATTTATTGATGTTCTGTTTTTGTTGTTTGCACATTTTCCGAGGCGGTGGTTAAGCACAGAAAACAAGATAAGTTGTAAAGTTTATTTGCTGATTTTTGCTGAATATTTCTCTCACTATAAAAAGCATTTTCCAGGAATAAGAAAGAGCTTTCGAACTGGTTTTCCCCAAGAGTTGTAGGGGGTTTTTCCAGGGTCACCTTGACCAAAAATCACTGTGTTTAAATGTGTTGAATGGCTGTTTGTATCTGCTGATATTTATTTCTGCATTTTGCAGCATTCTGTAATATTTCCAGAATTTGTGTTTTCAGCAAAATTTATTTTCCAGTTTGTTGAATGTATGGATATGGGAAAGGGCATTTAACTATTTTGGAGAAATAAAGCGAAACTGAAAACCGGGGTGGGAAACAGAAAATTTCTACACTTATAAAGTCAATTTAGTCAAAAGAAAATTTATTACGAGCCAAAGAAATGTAATTGATTCAAAGTCCCATTTGGACTTCTTGTAAGAAAAAGAAAATTAGTTTTGTCTTGAGTCAAAGAGTCAAAATGTCATCCATGAGACCAAGTCAGCCCCTAGGGGTAAGTTCGACCTCATTCATCACCAATCCAATCACATCAATTTTTGTGCAAGAAGAAGAAGAAAAATCGGTGAAAGTCTAAGGAGAGAGAGAGAGAGAGAGAAAATTAATTGTTTGGGCCCTAATTTTGTTCACGTGTGTAAACTATTATGTGATTTCTAAGGTTGTTACAAGGCCGAGATCTGGCTGTCATAGCAAGCCCAAGATTTTGTGTACTTTTACCAAATTTCAAAAGGGTTTGACCAACATTGACTTTTTGTTGACTTTAACTTGTTGAAAAGACTTGGAGCAGGGCTGACTTGGGAACTTTGTGACAATCTTGGTCTTGGTCTTGGGTCTTGGATATCTCACTTTGATCTAATTCTATAAGAAGAGGATTTCTTTGGGTTTTCCCCCTTTTGGGGTTTTTCCCTTGGCTTGGAGCCTAATTTCTTGTGTTCTTTGTCTCTTTGTGATCTTCGTGTTTTGGTAATTGCTTGATGAAGAGGAAATAAAATTAACAAAAACAAAACAAACATTCACAAGTAATTATCAAGTAAGAGAAATCAATCATTATCTACTAGTATCTTGGTTTCCCGGCATGAGGTAGAGTAAAAAGTGAAAAAACCAAGTAATAAATGTCCTCCCCATTTATCTGTGTGCTTTTGATCAAAGTACAAAGTATGCTTCACTATCCCCATTTATCTTTCTTTTAGAAGTTGAAGGTTTAAGCATGTTGACCAAAGAGGCAAATTGGAGAGGGATAGTAAACGGAATAAAAATCTCAATACATGTGATTACTTCTCATTTGTTTGTTGTAGATTATGTCATTACTTTGGGCCAAGGTTCTACAACAGAAACAACTTAATAAACATTGAGGAGTTGATGGACATTTGCTACAAAGCTAGAGGAATAGAGATAAATTTGAAAAAACCAACCGTGCTATAAATTAGGTAGAGGAAGCAATGAAAAACCAAGTAATGAATATGCTCCACATAAATCAAGGTGCTTTTGATCAAGGTACAAAGTATTTAGGTTTCAATTTAAAGTTGAATGATTATAGTTATACAGATTGTATGTGGTTGTACAATGAAATTTGAGCTAGAATCTCTAGTTGGCGTAACAAATGATTGTCTCCAGGATGTAGGTTAGTGTTGATCAAGGCAATTTTCAAAAGCATTTGTGTGTATTGGATGTCAATTGTACGCATTTCCAAAGATATTCTCACCAAAATAAAAAATATAAATAAAAAGAATTTCAAATGCTTAAGGACAAGGAGACGAAAGAGGTGAGGAATTCCACTAGCCAAACAAACAAGGGTGGAAAACCTAAAGAAGCAAGGGGCAAGGTTGTTGGAGAAATTAATTGCTATTGATGTCAAAGGGACTTCAGCTGAGGATGAAATTATCATAGGCTCGTAGAGGACTTCAAGCCTTTGTCAAGCCTACATGAGTTGGCCAACATATGCACAAGTCAGGCTCCCCAAGGGACATGTCCATTCATAATAGGGTCAAACAAGTATAAATTAACATAACACCTCTCCACTTCATCCATCCAACTCGACCAAGAGACAAGAAACAGTTCGAACTTGAGATAAAGGAGTCCACATCTTGTGAACTAAAGGAACTAATAAAGTAGATTACCTTTTGATTTCTACCTTTTTGTGGTTCGTTCTTGGAGCAGCATCTACACTTTCTTGTGGTTCATTTTTGGAATAGTGTCTATATTTATATGTGGTTAGTTTTTTTTTGGAGTTGTGCTTATATTTTTTTCTGTGGAACAACAACCATACTCTTCTATGGTCTAACCTATATCACATATTTTGACCGCTTTGTAACTCGAGTTTGTGACCAGACCTCAATCCTTTCTATGACTCGACGCTGAGGCTAAGACAGTGCTCAAAATATAGCCCTCTGTGGCTCGGCCCTGAGGTGAGGACAGTGCTCAAAATTTGGCCCTCTATGGCTAGGCCCTGAGTCTAAGATAGTCCTCAGTCCTCTATGAGCAATATTGTTTGTGCTAGAGGATAGATCTTGTGATCTTTTTTAAGAGGAGTCTTATTAGAGCTTAAGATTTGGTCCTGTCAACAGTCCTATTGGAGCAAAAAGTTCAGTCCTTTTTAAAGAGCAAACTCGCTGACTTGGAGGTCACTATTGAAGCTTCCTTTTTGGATACCTTGTTGAAGGAGTTTTGAAGGAGGAGTTTTGTGCAGACTTGAAACCAGAGTTGAAGCTATTTGGAAGCAAAATTTGAGTCTTATTTGGAGCAATCATCCATGGAGCGTTTTTTAGGACTATTGTTATAGATATCTTGAAAACTTGATGAAGCACCCTTGAAAATCAACTCAAATGTTCTTGGGGATTTGTTGAGGCAACATTGCAGACTTGTTGGAGTATTCTGAAGCATTATTGAAGACATTTTCAAGGCCTTTTGAAGTAAGTAATTTTTGTAAGTTTTGATTCGACCAAGTTGAAGCTTGGAATTGTTGGAAGGATTGGAGTCTTGATTTTTGACCAAGTTGGAGGTTGGAAGTTGTTGAGAAGATTGGAGTCCTCATTTTGACCAAGTAAGAGCTTGGATCTGTTCAAGGTTGGAGCCTTAAAAAAGTCAAAGATATTATCGTACAGGTTGGAGTCTAATTTGTTGTACAAGAGGATTGAAGTCCTCACAATTTTGATCAATAAAATTATTTTTGTTTTATCCCATGTTCTAGTCTATATTGTGATAAAAATCTTAACTGGCATAAAATAACAATTGAAAGAAATATTGATTTACCCCATCTCAATATTTGCAAATGAGGTTTGAAGAACACTTACTTTTAGTACAACTCTAGTAGCAAAAAGTTTTTGGTAGTTATCTATAATGAAGGGATACAAGGTAAAGTGACGAAATTAAAGATCTCTAAAACGCGTTTCTATGGAGGATTAGTTCAAACGAGAACGAAAAGCCATACAAGGTTGTTCAATTGCCTAGAAAGCCCTGGTTAGGGAATTTGATTTAGTAAATAGTCATCTTTGCGAGTAGGGAAGGGAAAAAAAGCTATTGGAGAGGATCCTTGGTTTGGATGCAAGGGAAATTGTAGATTATCAGAAGCCTTGATAAACATACTGCATAATATGAGGATCTTCTCATTAGAAGATGCAGCCAACCCTGATGGTAGAAATGTCTGGGCTCACTAATGGAAATCAGCATAATTTCGGAATTTGCAAGATGAAGTGGCAGAGTAATGGACAAACTATGTGAATTCTTTAAAACAGTGCTATAAAGCCCACTGATCAACAAGATTGAATCAAGTGGTAAAAAATTCAAGCTACAATGGAATTCACAACAAAATTGGGATCCTCTACAAAAATGGAAAAATCTCAAGGAGAAGAAAACATATGGTGGCAACAGAATGGAAACTGGACAGTCCTTAAAAGTCAAAGAAAAAATAGTTGGTTAGCTCTAACGAATAAAATTTTAACAACGGATAACTGTCAAGAGAAAAGTTGGCAAGGTCCAGATAGGTGTATTATGCGCAACAAAGGAGAGGAAACAGTAGACCATTTGTTTGTTACTAGCTATATTTCCAGATCTGCCCGAAATAATGTACTACTAATATGAATTGGGACGAACAAATGGGATCAAAGTTCTATGGTTGATTGTTATTATTCTCAGATAGAAGACATGTCTAAAAAAACTTACAAAGCTTTGTCTTGCTTTGTAATATTGGGAATTTGGTTGTCAAATGATATAAAGGGCTTTCAAGCGATAGATATGTCTCCAGCTAACCCCAAGCATTAGCTTAAGCGATTTAGAGACTGATGTGAAGCTTTTTGATATTGTTGCTAGTTGTTGCTGATAACAGCTTCGACTCTCTTTGATTCTTTTGGGACGAGACCCCATAATCAAGGTCAACGGTTTACCCGGTTTACCATCCACAAAATGTCGAGAAGTACTCCGAGCGCTTTCTTGTGCTTTCATTCCAAGTAAAAACAATAAAGAAAGAAAGAAAAAACATGTCTCATTACTCATTAAATCGGGGCCTCATTTGAAGGGAACCAAAAACCCCAAAAAAAATCCACAAAGAATGTTAAAGAAACTTTACCTTGATTATGATATGGGAGGGGGTTTTTTCGACAGGCCTTGTACAGAAATCCCAGGTATGTGTAGGACTGGAGCTATTTCTTATCTTGATTTAACAGGTTACATTTACCTGACATATGCTGCTCAAGGAACCCAAGGTATGCGTAGGACTGGAGCTATTCTTTACCTTGATTTAACACGTTGCATTTACCTAACATATGCTGCTGGACAGGGATCAAGAATTCTATTTGTTGTAGTTCGTACTGAAATCAGCAAAAGGCAAAAGACTAAAACACTTACAGGTATTTGGTGATTAAAATACACTGGTGGATTGGGTCAAAAATAAAGCAGAATTGAAAATAAGCTGTTGACTCGATCATAAATTTAGTTACGGGGGTAAAAAGCAATTTTGATACGTTAATGTTGGCTCATATTTATAGAGAATTCAACTCCGAAGCAGATCGATTATCTAAAGAACTGTTAGTGCAGGAGAGACTTCTATCTAAGCAAGAGTTCAGAGGAGGGTACCAAATCTCAATTTTTGAAAGATTTCTTTATTAATATAGGAGCTGAAAAGTTTATATTTTCTGTTTAAAAGCTGAACCCGTAGCTGGGGTTTTTCTATTAGAGTCCAGGGCTGACAAAAAGTTTCTGAAGGCTGCCATGAAGGAGCCTTGGCTGGCTGTACTATGCAGAGGAAAGATAAGATAGGAAAATGTAATAGGTCTGAAAAGATATTTTTGAAGGCTGCCATGAAGGAGCCATGGCTACAAGCAGAGAAAATATAGAACAGGACTGTTTCTCAGGACAGCACTATCGATGTTATTTTCTAGCCCCTGCAGGTAATCATTTTTTTTTTATTTCACGTCAAAAATATCAACTATAAAATTATTATTATTATTATAAATTAATTATTGCAGCCTGGTTGGAGGAAGGAATACAATTTTCTTAGTAAAATAATTATTATTATTATTAATTAATTAACCGACCTCGTGCAGAGTGGTACTAAGAATCCTCTTTACCCAAGTTCAATTTTCCTCAGTAACATCTATATGTTGACAATATTGATCATAGATGTGTATTTCTTGTATAGAATATATTGAGCAATATACATATAAAATGGGAATCATTACCTAAACAGTTTTCACTCTTTATATACCCATTTCGCCTGCCATCAGCATCTTGAGACGCGCAGCCAAGCCCTGCGCACACCACCGATAACCCTTCTATCTCCATCTCCAAAATAATTGAAAAACTTCCACAAGGTCCAGAGCTTGAATCCCTCAAGTTTCCTGTCTCGGAACAAAGAAATGATAGTAACAATTGTTAAAAATAAATATAATTAGCTCTGCGAAAATCCTTAGTAAGCAATTCCTAACTACAACCACATATGTAATAAGGACTTTGTGAACATTAATCTCGAAATAAATAATAATGTATCAGAATGGTCGCGAAATACCTTAGAATGACTGGCATTCAAAAGGGGATTGAAGCGTTCTGACAGGATCTGGAGAGAAACGGATCGAGATTACTCTGATGTGGTGTAGATTTGGGGCAGCGGAGCCCGGTCCTGGATCAATCTGGCTGTCAAGAGAAAACATGGGTATATTGTGACATTCCCGCGCAAATGTGACCCTCTTCTCTTTGCCGCCAATTATAGCGGTAGTGGGCCTCGTTTTAGCCCGCTCATTCATTTATTTGTGTTTCTCGAATCTCCCTGATATAATAGGTTAATCTAAAATTAATTGGAAAATTTAAGAGGGTTACTGTTAAAACAGTTTATATTTGATATTATTTTTTTGGGATTTAACTGCGTTAAATAAAAAGTCATTAATTTATAATCATTTCTTAGTAGTAACTATTTTCTAGTATTTTTAATGTTCAAAAATTTATTGTATAATTTTTTAATAATTTATTTTTATATATTAATTACTTTTATTAAATGATTAAAAAAATAGGTATTAACTAATTTAATTTTTGTTTTATAAATTATAGATTTAGGTTTATTTAATTGTTATATATTTCATTTTTTAATGTAATATTGTATTTTATTTCTTCTATATTGGGATATAAGGATTGATGGATCTGTATTTAATGTTGATGTGTTTGTGTCTTTCTAACTCAATATGCAAGAGAAGTTGTAATGCCATGTTTTATGTTTTGTAAATATTTTGACCATTGTAAATATTTTGATTTCATTAAAATAAAATAAAATAAAAATAACCTTATTTTAAAAATAAAAATTATAGGTTATAATTTTTTAATCATTTTTTATTGAGTAATTAAGATAAATTTGAAATAAAAATAAAAATAACTCTATGTTAAAATAAAAATTCTAAAGATATTTTTTATTAATTTTTGTTGTGTAGTTAAGGTTAATGTAAACTTTACTTGGTCCACTTGTTCATGTGGATTTTAAGGTCCACCTTCATGAGAATCCATGGATATATTTTTCATTTTTAATGTAGTATTATGTTTGTTGGTGCTAACATTTCCTATATACTTGGATGTAAGGATTGATAAATATATATATGATGTTGATGTTTGTGTCTCTCCAACTCAATATGCAAGAGATGTTGTAATGTCATATCCTATGTTTTGTAAACATTTTGACTTGGTGAAAATAAAATAAAATAAAAATAACCCTATGTTAAAATGAAAATCCTACGCTATAATTTTTTTTAATCAATTTGTGTTGGGTAGTTGAGGTAAATTTGAAATAAAAATAAAAATAACCCTATGTTAAAATAAAAATTCTAAAGGATTTTTTTGTTAATTTTTTGTTTGGTAGTTAGGTTAATGTAAACTTTGCTTGGTCCAGTTGTTCTTGGATTTGAAAGTCCACATTCATGACAATCCATGGATATATTTTTCATTTTTTAATGTAATATTATGTTTGTTGGTGCTAACATTTCCTCTATACTGGGATGTAAATAAAATAAAAATAACCCTATGTTAAAATAAAAATCCTATGTAATAATTTTTTTTAGTCAAATTTTGTTGGGTCGTTAAGGTAAATTTGAAATAAAAATAAAAATAACCCTATGTTAAAATAAAAATTCTAAGGATTTTTTTATTCATTTTTGTTGGGTAGTTAAGGTTAATGTAAACTTGGTCAAGTTGTCTGTCCACGTTTATGAGAATGCATGGATATATTTTTCATTATAATTTTCTTTTTCTTTAATCAATTTTTGTTAGGTAGTTAAGGTAAATTTGAAATAAAAAATAAAAATAACCTTGTTAAAATAAAAATTCTAAGGATTTTCTTATTAATTTTTGTTGGGTAGTTAAGGTTCATGTAAACTTTAATTGGTCATTAAAGTGGATTTTAAGGTCCACTTTTATGAGAACCCATGGTATTTCCCATGGTATTCATGTGGAATATAGTTTATTTTAAAGTGGGAATTAAACCAAGGTAGATCCATATTAACTTTGGATCTACCAAGCCAGAAGAGGGATCAAATCTCTTGAGAGGAAAATATCTTTAGATACAAAATGATTTGATCCCTCTTGGGACTCGGTAGATCCCAAGTTAAGATGGATCTTAGTGGGTATGCTTTCCATATTAACTTGATTTATTAAATTTCCTTAGATGTGATATTTTTTATTTTTTATTTTTTTCGCTGACCCTCAAAGTTTGAACCCGTAACCTCATGAGACATAATTCCTCACTTTCAAGGTGATCAAATCGAGTGACCCTCAAAGTTTGAACCTGTAACCTCATGAGACATAATTCCTCAATACCAAGGTGATCAAATCGAGTTATCCCCCATGGGTTTCCTTAGATGCAATATTGTAATAATATGATAAGCACAAATTATATGCTAAGCCATGGTTGTTGTTTATGGTGTGATAAAAATTGAAGTTGTTGTTCATGTTGTTGTAGAAATGAAAGTTGTTATCCATGGTGACTTATATTCTAATAATTCTTCATTGGAAAGTGGTATTTTGTTTATGTACATTGTGCTTTGGTTTAGTGGTAAGTTGGGGTGTTTGTTGCGATGGTGACCTGAGCTTAAACTTTCACAATGGTGCTCCCCATGATAATGTGGTTAACCAAGTCTTCTCAAGAGGATAGTGTGTGCTAACGTAGAGGTGTAGTTAATGACATTCCTTGTGCTAATGTGGTTTATGTGGAAGAGACAAGGTGTAAGTTTTAGGTAACCAATGGAATACTTGTTTTGCATTAGTGTGGTTTGACTATGCACTAAGCCTCCTTACCAATGTATTATCACGCAAATCTATATCCACAAACCTGCATGACACTTTTAGACATTTAATTTTGTAATAATTTAAAGTCTCTTCATTTGAACTAGTGTTTTCCAGTCTCAAGGGGGTGTCCCTAGATGATGCATGTTGTTGTCCACTTTATATTCCTATCTAAAACTTCAATTTGATTAGCATACAACAAAGTTTCTCTCTTGAATTGTTGATGAGCAATAAAAAGTGAAGTAATTCTTTAAATGAAATTTATAATGGTTGAAATCATATTTCTAAAGTTAATAATATTGATGAAATCAAAAGCAATGCAAGAAACGAATGTGCGCCTCAAGTGAAATAATTCAAAACAAGTGCACTTCAATATATCTTCCCACTACATAAAAATTTATTCAATGGCCTCCAGTACATTCAAAGAGTTTGAACCAAACGTAATTGAATAAAATTATATATTACTAAAGAAGTTGCTTTCTCCATAATGAGTACAAGGTGACAAGTTGGCATGAATTCGTTCACTTGCGGTGGAGGTAGTGATCTCAGGGTCCACCAAAGCATATAAGAGAAATTGTCCAACCCTTGTATCGCTACTTTGAAATGTTTATGTAGAAAATTGTTTCCTCCCTCGAGACTTAGTCAACCTGCTTGTTCAAAGAGAGAAAGAAAGCTAAAAAATGTCAAAAAAATGTGTCTACGTAGTTAGCTTTCTTACATTTGAGATATCTTGTCTTTGGCTGAGTTTATTTTTCCATTATGATTGTTGGCCAAATATGTATCCACATTTTTAACTAGCCTTTTTCCTCATTGTTTATCTTTTATGCTTTGGTCAACAACTAGTTTTTACTTTTATGGGTGAAATTACCTCCTTGTGCCCCCTTTTTCACCATGAAAAATGTGCCCTTCAGTTGTTTGCTCTTTCAATTTTGACCCATTCAGTTTGCAACTCTAGAGAGAGGTGTCAAATTGTTGTTTAATAGCCCTGTTCATCCAAGAAAATCAATTTTATTGATGTTCCTTTAAGGAATAAAGTCAATCTTTTAACATTTCATGGAAATAATTGAGTTATCCTTAAATGAACTCCCTTTATTTATAACTTCATTTTTTGCACGAAATGATTGTGTCCTCCTTGTATCTCCTCTACCATTTGAATAAACTAAAGGTGATGCCCTTCCTTCTCTTGTGAAAATGGCATTTATGTACATGCATATCTTCCTTGTCTTGTAGAAATTCTCCGCTAATTTGAATGTTAAGTTTCAACATTTAGTCATTTTTCTTCTTTGAATTACCATTCAAATCAAAAACTTCAAATACCTCTTTCCTTGTTTAGATTTTGAATTGTATAATTGCGGTGAAGGATGAAAATTGCCAACAATAAGTTTCAAAAGTATGGAAAAATGCCAATCACAAGTAGTAAAATGAGTTATTGTTTCGGGTAAATTTCTGATACCCTTTTAACCAAGACCTTTTGCTTCGGTTGATGTGTTAGGATTGCATTTAATCAAAGCATTAATGAACATAAATGAACATTTGCATGTTCTAAAGAAGAGGAACATAACAAGCATTAGCAACATAAGATATTGATACGAAGTTCGTCCAGGAGGGACTTTGTCTCGGTGTCAAGATGGTGTGGGTTGCTACATTAAGTGCTGGAAATAGTGATGACGTACATGGATGGTATTTTCTCTGTCATACAAGGAAAATTCCCTCACGCATGATTGGTTGGACCTCTCCACGAGATGTTCCACTACAAGAAATCTCATTCACAAAAAAAGACTCCTATCAACATGACAATTTCACATGGATGATGACTATGAGTATCCCGCCGAACATGGCAACAAAGGGATCTCAAACAAGATAAAACAATCCATGATAGAAAATTACATCTCACATCAAAACAAAAGCAAGATCCCACATCAAACATCAAACAGGGATCTATACAAAACAATGCATCTCATAGAAAAGAGACAAAGAAGTACATGATCACACTGCATATACCTCACATCCTGAAGCTATCTGAAGAAAAGGATGATAAAATACTAGATTTGGTTGTACCATCAATCTCGTGGCATCGAATATCCTAAAATTGACAGCTCACTAACTGAATGCTGACACCTGCAACTCCACTTTGAAAAGTGGCCGAAAAACATAGGGCTTAGATGGAAAATTTGAATGCACCGCTAAACTCGTGTCGCCGAGAGGTGTAGCATCGATTGTTAATTTGCTAAATTTTGACAAAGTGATCAATGGTGAGATTAGATTCCTCAAAGATGTTGCTCCACGGGGTATATAGAAATCTACAACTCAAAACAGGAACCTGATCTCACCATTGAGATCCTTGCGAAATTCTGAGAAGAATGAGTATAAGGTTGACCTCATTATGACACCGGCGAATTTCGGCCTCCAAGGAATCTGAAAGATTCCCTCATGATTCCTAAAGATTCTCCTCCACAGTGAAACTGCAAAACCGCAACTCAAATGGAAAATCTGGGCGCACCATCGCGCTCCCTGCAAAAATCTGGTTAAAATGCATATAAATTTTAATACATTCGGACATAGGGAAAATTTACCTCAAAAGATTCTCCAAGCATCAAAAGGACATTCTCTGTCTCAAAAATCATGCCACCATTCTACCTCTGTCTCTCCCTCAAATTGCATGCCCGCACATGGTTGCCTCTAGCATGGGTGCATCTGAAGACTAAGGGTTTAAGTAACAAATGTCGGGCGGATTTCACAACAGAGTCGTTGTGGTGCATTGGTCAAATCGTTTGGGCGGAGGAGGAGAGGTCGGGGGATCAAATATCGATCCCTCAACATAGTGACCGCTGCATGGCTGCATTTTAAAAATAGTGTGCGAGTGTTCTTTTTGTTGAGTGGCGCATTGTGTGTTGGGGTTCCGCTGTCGGTGTTGGTGGACCGGCCAGCGGGTCAGCTAGGTGGGTTCAATTCCCACCATCGGCTCATATCGTATATATGTGGTTGGCTTTGTGGGGTCCGACGGGGGTCATGGCCCACCGGTCCTTTACAGTATATTTTTTTAATTTATGGTTATGTGGTAGGGATAAGGGTGGGGTCACGACCCGCCCTTATTTTAATATTTTATTTTGTTTTTTGTTAAAACAATATGACATTTTTAAAAATTATGAAAATAGGTGTTAGTGGGAAATATATCCATCCCACAATTTCACCCAGAATCCAATTGGAGTTGGTCGGAATTTGGCGGCCGAATTTCGTCGAAATTGCACCTTCTTTAACCTGCCAAGTCACCTGGTCAACCCTTGAACTTTGACTAGCTCTAACTTCTCCATGTGGACTTGGTTTGACAAACCGTTCGCACCGTTATGATTAGCACGACGAGATATTCAACCTGAAGCTGGTTTTGAGCAATCCAAACACTTTTATTTTTGAGCTTTCATAAGCCCTCTTTGTCCTGTGTGTGTCTCTAGAGCGACCTGGATCAATCCTCCCCACTGAGGATATTTTGGTCCTCCAAAAGCATTAACAATAATCTGCAACTCTTGTGTACTATGTCTGCACCACAAGTGTCCTGAAAAAGGTCACTCGTCCTTCACCTTTGTCCTTCAGAGCCATAAGCGATGAACCGACACATGCATCCTCTGCAAACCTGTTGTACAATTCCTTGCAAATTACATGCTCAAATATGACCAATGATGACCCAAACATTTCCATACTTGCCACAAGTTTACATACTCGGTGGTCAAGTTTACATCAACTGGAAATCACACCTCAGCTATCATTACATGCCAAAAACATCATTGTCGCATTTCGAAGTGATAGTAAACACATCATCACTTTTACATAAAAGAAATGCACACATGATTGAAAAAACAAGGCGAAAATGTCATTGTTGTTGAACGAGTGATGGAAAAACACATCATCACTTTTACAGTTATAAATGAAACACATGGTTTACAAACATGGCCATGAAACACTACCACATCTAGAAAAACCATCTCTCACTTATCAAAGTGAATGGATCATTTCTCTGTGGTGAACTTGCTTGTTGAACAATTGTTTCAACCGATTCATGCACCAACACTTTGTCCTTAAGGTGTTGCTCTGGATGGAGCCTCGAACACGTGGCTCTTTGATGGCCACTTTGGTTGCAATGGCCGCAAAAGGTCTTCTTTCTCCAAACCTGCTTAACCAGTTTTTTTTTTTTGTTGCGGAGAAAGATTTCCACACCTCATCCTCCTTTGTGCTGCAATTATTTTCCAACACTCAACAATGACATGGTTATGTAAACCACAAAAATGAAAAATTTTCTTATTCCATGATTACGTTCATGATTAGCAACATGCTTATAATCAAAATGAACTCTGAAATAGTGAGACTTGTTATAACTTCCCTGGTGGTCTTTGATGCGATCATCGTGATGAGAGCTTGCCTCAACTCTTTCACTGCAACATGCACTTCCATGGGATATGGTGAAGTGTTCCCACCAATCCTCTTCCCTAGTGAGTTCAACAATGTTTGTTTTCCTTTGATGTCCTTCGAACATCCTCCTTCAGTGTATCTTAAACCTGCGTAGCGAGGTTTCTGCGCAACCTCCAATGGTTGGGTTATGCCTTGGCCACGAACGCCAAGTCCTCCTCTTTGGTACCCCATCTTGGTAAGGAGCCTAATTTTAGTTCCGGTAATGGGTATCTCCACACTTCCAACAGAAATGATATCATGTGAAGATGAAACTAAAGGGAAATCAACACTACTTACCTCAGCTATCGATTTTGAAACAGGTGAAGAGGGCTTCTTTGAGCCTTCGTTGCGCTTCTCTTCCTCCAAGGCATCTGTCGCGGCTTGTAGCTGAAGTTGCAATCGTTCCTTCTCCTCCTTCTCTTCCTGTAGGAGTATTTTCAATGCAGCATGCACTGTCTGAAGACTTTGGTTTTCGCGCTTCAATTTTTCCAATTCCTTTGTCTTGGCTTGCAATTGAAGTTGCAACCGATGTTTGTCCTCCCTCTCCTCTTGTATAAGTGTTTTCAACTCAGCGTTGTCTGCTGCTTGTTTCTCATAAGCTTCGTACAACATGTCTTATTTCTCAGACACCCCGAGCATGGTCTCGTACATGTCTTTGACATCCTCCATTGCTCAAATAAGCGAACGCTCAATGCTTCACGCTTGCAATCCAAATCAGTAAGAAGACCGCTCTTATACCACTTGATCCGGGTAAATTTCTGATACCCTTTTAACTAATACCTTGTACTTCGGTTGATGTGTTAGGATTGCATTTAATCAAAGCGTTAATGATCATAAATGAACATTTGCATGTCGTAAAGAAGAGGAACATAACAAGCATTAGCAACATAAGATATTGACAACGGAGTTCATCCAGGAGGAACTATGTCTCTGAGCCTCGATGTCAAGATGGTGTAGGCCGCTGCATTAAGTGCTAGAAATAGTGATGATGTACATGGATGGTATTTTCTCTGTCATACAAGGAAAATTCCCTCACGCAGGAGTGGTTGGACCTCTCCATGAGATGTTCCACTACAAAAATTCTCATTCGCAAAAATGACTCCTATCAGCATGAC
Organism: Pinus albicaulis; assembly: GCA_034641835.2. NCBI lineage: Eukaryota > Viridiplantae > Streptophyta > Pinopsida > Pinales > Pinaceae > Pinus > Pinus albicaulis. Next base: position 84,969,924 of record CM076571.1, on the reverse strand, counting down.
AATTTCACATGGATGATGACTATGGGTATCCCACCAAACATGGCAACAAAGGGATCTCAATCAAACGTACATGGTGACAATGAGTATCACGCTAACATGGAAACAAAGGGATTTCAAAAAACATAAAATAATCCATGATAGAAAATTACATCTCACATCAAGACAAAAACAAGATCCCACATCAAACATCAAACAGTGATCTATACAACACAATGCATCTCATAGAAAAGAGACAAAGAAGTACATGATCACACTGCATATACCTAACATCTTGGAGCTATCTGAAGAAAATGATGATAAATTGTTGGATCTGGTTGTACCATCAATCTCATGGCGTCGAATATCCTAAAATCGACTGCTCACTCACTGAATGTTGACACCTACAACTTCACTTTGAAAAGTGGCCAAAAAACATAAGGCTCAGATGGAAATTTTGACTGCACCACTGAACTCGTGTCACTGAGAGGTGTAGGATCGATTAACAATTTGCTGAATTATGACAAAGTGAAAATATGGGCCTTAGGGAATCTTTTAGATTCCCCCTAGATTCCTCAAATATACTGCTCCATAGGGAATCTATAAATCTGCAACTCAAAACAAGAATCTGATCTCGCCATTGAGATCCTTGTGAAATTCTGAGAAGAATGAGTATAAGGTTGACCTCATTGTGACAACGACGAATTTCAGCCTCCAAGGAATCTGAAAGATTCCCTCAAGATTCCTAAAGATTCTCCTCCATAGGGAATGTGCAAAACTGTTGCTCAAATGGAAAATTTGGGCACACCATTGCACTAATTCTCGTCAACATGCATGCAAAGTTTATTACATTATGACACAGGAAAATTTTACCTCAAAAGATTCTCCAAGCATCAAATTGACATTCTTTGTCTCGAAAATCATGCCACCATTCTAACTATGTCTCTACCTCAAACTGCGTGCATGCACATGGCTGCCTCTGACCTGGGCGCATCTGAAGACTGAGGGTTTAAGTAACAAATGTCGGGCAGACTTCACAACAGAGCCTTTGTGGTGTGTTCGTAAAATCGTTTGGGCGGAGGAGGAGAGGTCGAGGGATCAAATCCTAACCCCTCAACATAGTGATCGTTGCATGGGCGAATTTTAAAAATAGCATGTAGGTGTTTTTTTTTTGTTGGGTGGTGCATTGTGTATTGGGGTTCCGCTGCTGGCGTCAGTGGATCAGTCGGCGGGTCCGTCGGGTAGGTTCGATTCCCACTGTCAGCCCATATCATATATATGTGGTTGGCTTCGGCGGGGGTCATGGCCCGCCGGTCCTTTACAATATATATTTTTATTATATGGTTATGTGGTGGGAATAAGGGCGAGTGTCACGACCCACCCTATATATGTATATGTATATGTATGCATATGTATATGTCTATACATCTATATGTATGTATACATATATACATATACATATACATATATATATATATATATATATACATATACATATACATATATACATATACATATATACATATACATATACATCTATACATATACATATACATCTCTCTCTCTCTCTCTCTCTCTCTCTCTCTCTATATATATATATATATATATATATATTTCAAACAATATGACATTTTTTTTTTAAATTACGAAAAATAGGAGTTAGTGGGCAATTTATTTGTCCCACAATTTTGCCCAGAATCCGGCGGCCGGATTCCAGCGAAATTGTGCTTTCTTTAACCTAACAAATCACTCAGTCAACCTCTGAACTTTGACTAGCTCTAACTTCTCCATACGAACTCGGTTTGACGAACCGTTAGCACCGTTGCGATCAGGACGACGAAATATTCAACCAAAAGCTAGTTTGAGAGCAATCAAAATAATTTTATTTTTGAGCTTTCATAAGCCCTCTTTGTCTTGTGTGTGTCTCTGGAGCCACCTGGATCAGTTATGATATGGAGTGGTTGGTCATTACCTATGTATAATTCATCTAGTGTGGCAATTTATAAGGGAGAAATATGAAAAGGTACTGACAAATCTATTTATAAATCTGAGAAAAAAATCAACATAAATTTGTTAAGGTGAGGCCCTCATTATGTATAATAGTTAGGCAGAAAAATAACAAGCACAATCAAACTTTTGATATGCCTCCAAGCTTGTATGTCATTCCCTTATGGGTTGATTATTTTTTATAATACTACTCTTGTTAATCACTTTCAATAGTTCCAATTTATCCCTTTCCAAATATGCTAATATGTAATATCTCGAACCAGACATTTTGATTAATTTTGCAAAAAAGTACTTAACCACAAATTTTGATCTAGTGTATCAATCTTATGCTCAACAGTCAAAGTTCTCAGAATGGAATGAAACCTGTGCGCTTGCATATATCTCATCATTCTGAATGTGGTGCAACTAGTTTCGTGAAAAACTGACTCTGTATGCTCCCGCAATCATGTTCTGTCCGTTTTTGGAAACAACTAAAAAAATGGTTTTTGGATGAATAGGGTTGCCAAGTCAGTAGACCGTTAACCGTTGATTGTATCTTGTTGGGTTAATTAGGGCACCCCATTTGTCATTTTATGATTGGTTGGAATTGGGGCAATGTTATTGGTTGTTTGATAGGCTAATGAGAGGCAACCACTTTCCCCAACAGAAGGCCACCACGTGGCACCTCTCAGTTAGCTAAAATATTTGTAAGGGTCAAGCTGAGGTCAGTGGGGTCGAACTTGCGACCTCCCACCAGCAAACCATCGAACTTACCACTATGCCACCGCTCATATTCTTAACTATATATGTGTTCATGTTATATTTAAAGATTGACATCAGCGCGTTTGGGGGTCTGGTCACTGTGCCCACAGAAACAAGGGGTGGGACCAAGGGCCAGGGCTTAGCTCGGCTCCACCCTGTTTTAAATAAAAAATATTCGGCCCACTATTACATATTAAAATATTCGATTATTAGGCCGCATTGGGCATTTAAACGATCCCACAAATTGCATCGGATGTTGGCAGAAAAGTTGTTCCGTTATTGTTTTTTGGGGCGAAAATGCAGGGTAGTTTGCAGGAGGGAGAAATTGTGGGACGAATTGATGTAAAACTTAGAGGGACCATAACTTCTTCAATTTTTGGCATTTTTTGGAGCAGAAAGAGGCTAGACATGGGCTTTTGATAGCTCTAAAGTTGTTGGAGCATGTATTGAAACCATTTGAGCATTGTAAATATATGTAAACACCATTTTTAGAGCATAATGAAAGAGACCCAACCATTGGAAGTTGGACCAAGAGACGTAGTCCAAGCGGGGTGAACTCCTTCATTAATTGTTGTTGCATGTTTACTATTATGGTGATATTGTCTTATATTTTTGTGAAAACTCAGTTTAAATTTCATGTTTATGTGTTTAATAATTTCACAAAAGAGGCTTAAAACCTAATTGATTCACTTGCAAATTTTCACACACCTCAGGAAATTTTTAAATATAGATCAGTATGGTATCAGAGCTTAGGTTTTCTTGTTGTTGTGAGGGTTTAATTGTTTTCAAGTGTATGTGATGCTTACAAGGTCTAAGCTCAAGAGAGGAGAATGAAATATCGTGGTTTCAAGTCCTCAAGTCAGGTCAAGCACAAGGAGAGCAAGTTTGCCACAATCTCTACCACAAATTCTACCTCAAGTTGTAGTTGAAGATTCAACAAGTATATCACATGAAGGGAAGCCTTATAACATGTCAGAATATGAGAAATCCTTCAGGAAATCCTTCTTTGATATGACACAAATGGTGAAAGTTCTCTATTAGGAGAGAAACACAAGGTTGCAAGGTGAGAGCTCCAAACCTCCAAGAGGAGATGGAGGAGATGGGGACAAGCCTCCAAAAGGGAATGGTGACAAACCACCTTTGACACCACCATTCTCTTCACCTCCATTCTCACCACCATATTCACCTTCATCTTCTTCCACATCAACTCCTTCTCCAAAACCTCCACATTCTCCAAAGGGACATGGCAAAACTACACTATTGAAACTTGACGTAAAATTTGAATTTCTGATGTATAATGGTGAGGTAAATGTTGAAATATTAGACAATTGGGTTCTTCAACTTAAGTGTATTGCAGTATATAGAGGATGAAGGATGATGACACCAAGATTCAACTTGCTTCATTAAGGTTGGAAGGTGCAGCTCTTATTTGGTGGGAAGCCAAAACACCAGAGGACATGAAGAAAGATGGTGTAGAAATTATTAATATTGATGTATTACCAGATCCTCCTGATCTCACAATATTTATATTCTTACAAAATACGAAATCCTTCCACTGTTAAACTTGCGGAAATTTAAAACTCAATTGCAAACACACATGAATAAAATAAATCGCACATAACACAGTTGTTTAACGGGAAAGCTTAAAGCTAAAAACCCCAAATATCATATATTATGTATATCAATGGAATCATGTAATAATATCATACAAAGCTTAGTACATCAAGCTCTCAGTACAATCAACAATCATTACACACTGTCATGCAGAAATTTGCATATCTATGCACCAATTTCTTGCCTCTTGACAGCTTGCCTCCACTACACAATCCCTGCTGAAGAAGACCCCTGAATGAATTCGAATTGGCCTTGCCTTGACTGCACAATCCTCATTGGAAACTCCAATGTGTGTCAGATTCATTGAATGCATCACTATAGTCACAACGGATAGTCCATATTACCCTTTCACCTATCTCTCCACTGGGTCTCCACTGGAATTGATATGCACTGTAGTTAACTATTGTATTTGTTCAGTTGTTAGTGAGTTATTAGTTGTGAATTAATAAACTAATTAATTCACTTAACTCTCACTAGTGTATCTTTCAGTTAGACTAGATACAACTAGCTCACATGATTTTAACTCCTTTAACTGAGTTAAACTAAATAACAACTCATGTAACTACTCTTCCAACTCTGTCATAACTTTGCCACTTTAGTTCTAACTGAGTCCTCCATGCATGAACCACCAGTAAACCCTAGGAATTGCATAATTCCTTCAGCCCACTGATTTTCCAAATCTGTGTACTGAAATAAAGTGCTCCAAGAGAATAAGTTGATGTTTATTGTCGGATTATTATTAAGAGCTAATAATAATCGACATGCATCTATTTTTAGATTGAAGATCTATAAATAGACTTCGCCCAATATTCTAAAAACAGAATTTCATCTATTTTTCCAACTTGATCAACCATCTACAAATAGCATCCTGCAACTTATAGAATATGTTCACCATGTCTAAAAATAGACATACACCTAAAAATAGCTTGCGGGCCCCACTTAGTGAAGGTGCTTAATTTTCACTAAGCTCATCATCTTGTTGAATCTCAACACTCCCTCTCAACAAGATAGGGATTATCCTTCACCCTGATCCTGCCTCTATGGTATTCGAGTCTGCTCCTGCCGAGCGCCTTTGTCAGAATATTTGCATCCCGATCTTCCGTAGGAATGTACTGAAGCAACATGATCTTCCGCTGCACATAATATCTGATATGATGATATCAGATATCAATATGTTTATATCTACCATGAAACACAATATTAATCAAGAGTTTAAAGCAACTCTGATTATCACAATATATCACTGTAGGATCTAATTGTGAACCGAACAAACTGACCAGGATCTTCCTCATCCAGATAGCCTCACATGCAGCTTGACTTGCTGCCATGTATTCTGCTTCCGCTAAACTGAGTGCCACGGATCTTTGTTTCCTATTGTACCAAGAAACTGCTGTAGATCCGATATTGAAAACCCCTCCTGATGTGCTCTTTCTGTCTGTTGGGTTGCCTGCCCTATCTGCATCCGTGAAGCCATGCAACTTCACCTCATCCGTCTATTTGTACCATAAGCCATACTCATATGTGCCCCTGAGATACCTCAGGACATGCCTTCCTACCTTCCAAAAGAGCTTGGTAGGCTTAACCATTGCTTGAGAAAGTTGGTTCACTGCATAGCATATGTACGGTCTTGTATTAACTAAATACATGAGCGAACCCACCAACTGTCGATAAACAGTGGCATCCACTACCTCTATCGATGTAGCATCCTCATTCCTCCAATTGCCTGGAAGAGGAGTATCCATGGGCTTGCAGTCCTCCATGTGAAACTTACCAAGTATCTCCTGAGCATACTTTCCTTGAGACACAAACAACACCTTCTCGCTGCCATATTTCCAATCCAAGGAAATAATGAAGGAGGCCCAAATCCTTCATCTCAAACTCCTTTGCAAGATCTGCCTTGCATGAGTGTATCAACTGCTCATCACCCGTTAGTGTTAAATCATCAACATAAAGAAAAATGATTAAAAGCTTACCCTCCACCACAATTTGGTACAGGTTTGCATCCGCCTCACTCTTGACGAAGCCAAGTCCAATGAAATAGTTGTCGATTTGTGTGTACCAAGCACGTGGTGCTTGCTTCAGCCCATACAACGCTCTTTTGAGTCTGCACACATGCGACTCGTTGCTGAAGATCTCAAATCCTTCAGGCTGCTCAATGTACACCTCTTCCTCAATGATCCCATTAAGGAACGCACTCTTCACATCCATCTGATGAATGCGCCAACCCATCTGTGCTAAGAGAGCAAGGATGGTCCTTATGGAAGAATACCGTGCGACAGGTACAAATGTTTCTTCATAATCAATCCCCTCGATCTGTGAGAAGCCCCGGGCAATTTTTTTTTCCTTATACTTCTCGACACTCCCATCAGCAGCTTGCTTTACCTTGTAGATCCATCTTGATCCTACAACTGAATTACCCACTGGCCTTGGAACAATCTCCCAAGAACTGTTTCTGACAACGGAGTCATACTCCTCCACCATGGCATCTACCCATGTGGGCTCCTACACTGCTTCTTCAAAAGAAGATGGCTCTGTCACGATACACTTGCTCATAAAAGCCATGTATCCAGTAAATCGGTCAGGTGACTGTCTCTGCCTGCGCTGTGATGTAGGGCTCCTACATTCTGTGCCACATCAAGCTTCAGTCTCTCAGCTTCTATGGTACGCTTTCTGCCAATTCTGATGTTTGGTTCTGCATGAGTGGACTCCTCCTGTGACTGATCCACATCTAGAGGCTCATATTTGGGAACAAGAAGTTCCTCCTCTACATGAAAGTGTATCTCCCTCTCAAGCGACAACTTCATGGCTTTCACCTCGTTGTATTTTATATCTCGTCGCACCACATTCATTCGACTGTTTGGCAAATACACACGATAATTATGGGGTGTTTCTGTGTACCCCACAAATATCCCAACTTCTGCAGTCGGCTCCAGCTTCTTCTTGGCATCCTTTGTCACATGAATTTAAACAGATGAGCCAAAAATATTCAAATGAGAAATATCAAGCTTCTTACGAGTAAAAGCTTCTCCAAGTGTACTCATGCCAAGTACTATGTGAGGACAACGGTTTTGCACATAAACCGCAGTGTTGCATGCTTCCACCCACAAGTGCATCAGTAGGCCCTGGTCATGAAGCATAGCTCGTGTATCACCCATGATCGTTATGTTCTTCCTCTCTGCGACCCCATTCTGCTGTGGGTTATGAGGCGCTATGAGTTCTCTTCGAATTCCTTCTTTACTACAAAAGTCTTTGAATTCGTTCGAGATATATTCACCACCATTATCGCTCTGTAGAGCCTTTTCTTACTTCCCCGAATCCTTCTCCACCAATGCTTTAAACTCACATAACTTTGAGAATGTTTCGCTCTTCTTCTGCATGAAGAAGATCCAGCATCTACGAGAATAGTCATCAACAAATATAACACAATACCTGCGTTTTGATGTTGAAGCAATCGAGAAAGGTCCACACACGTCTGTGTGAATTCTCTCCAGGATCACCGAAGCCCGGTTCTCCTTCTCATGAAAGGTGGTCTTCACAAACTTACCCATAGTACATCCCTTGCACTGATCTGACTGCACAAGAGCACCCTTGGGAAGTCCAGTAGAAATCTGCTGCAAAATCTTCAAGCCGCCATGGTGAAGATGGCCCAATCTCCTGTGCCATAATTCGCCCTCATCCCGGCTCACTACTTCTTATGCTTTGCCCATCATTTCAACGCAGCCATATACCTCCAGCTTGTAGATATTCTTAACTCTAATCCCTATCCTCTTGGTTTGACCCGTTGTTTTATGTCACAGGAAAGCTTTTCCATCGCTGAAAAAAACGTCATAACCTCTGTCTTCCAACATTGCGACTGAGACCAAGTTCTTCTTCAGACCTGGAACATGCATAACATATTTCAACAAAAATGGTTACCTGACTCCCTCTCAAAGGTAATGGTCCCAATTTCGGTCGCACTGTATCTACCATCGTCGCCCATCTTTGTATGCATTTGGAGATCCTTCTCCTCCAAGTCACTAAACAACTCCTTGTCTCTCGTTATATGGAAAGACGCACCACTATCAAGATACCACACCGATCCCATTGAGCTTGAAACCAAGCATGCGATCAAAGAGAAATCAAGTTCAAATTGCGAAGCTAAGGCCTCTCCAGCTGCAACTCCAACAACCTTCTTGTTCTTCTTTTTCTGTGGGTAGTAGGTGGCGAGATGCCCATGTCCGTGACAGTGAAAACACTTCACTTTGGACAAATCCAACTTCTTGCCTTCAGCCTTGGATTTTGGATGGGATTTCTTCCCCTTTCCTTTCATGGCTTTGGCAACCAAATCACAATTCTCTTCGTCATCATTCTTCGATGAAGAGCCATCGTTGGTACTTCGCCTTATCTCCTCCTGCACAAGATCCGACCAAAGTCGCTCCCAACCCGACATTTTCTCCCATCCATTGACAGAGTCTTCGTAGCTATGCCAACTCTTCAGAAGCCCAAGGAGAGCCAAGCTCACCAAGTAATCATCATCAACAGTAATCCCCACACTTCCCAGTTCATCCCTATAGTGGACAAACTTCGTGAGATATTTTGGAATATTGTCGCCCTTCTCCATTTTTATTTTTCTAAGCTTATCTTTCAGTGCCAAATTCCTCTGGTCGCTGCTGCTTTGGAAAAGATCTGTCAAAGCCTTACACATTGCAAATGGAGTGGCTTTCCCATGAAGTCTTGACACAATATGGTCCTTCACACCTTCCAACATAATTCTTATTGCCTTTGCTACCTTCTTTTGCCATGCGTTAAGTGCTGCAACATCGCTAGTGTTAGTTCCCAAATCCACCTTAGGCTGAAATAAGGCAGAAAAATGACAACACCAAACCACGCTCAGCCTCGTAGCTAGCCCTACGAGGACAGGAGAGGGCTCTCTCCAGGTCAATCTCGATGAAAATATTCAAAGGGGCTTGAGATGACTAAAACAACAACTGATCTTAGGCTAGATAAACAAATAGGATGGTTTGATTTTGATTTTTAGGGAGTTTTTGTTGGAAAAAGGGAAAAACAATTTTGGGCTTGGGGATGAGGCCAAATTCTTGCAGAGTTCAAGTTGGGGCAAGGTAGGCAGCGACTTTGATGTCTTAGATCAAATGAATGGATTGAAAAGACTGTTGAGGAGCTAAAGAGGGCAAGAGAGTGCAAGGATCCTCTTTAAACTGACGAAAAACATGAAAAAAACTAAACAAAAGTCTAAGGCAGAGCACCAGCAAATCAATGAATTCTACCTCAGTTACTCATTTGTTTAATTCAGAAGCAAAGAGAAGGGAAATGGCATACATATAACATTAATGAAACTTACAATAACATGAGAAGAACATCATCAAAACTCAGAAGCCACAAGGATCCCAACAAGTGTTGCAAAACTCTGGTCTTTCCTTTGCCAAAAACTGAAAATGGATATACAATGGAGTGCCAAACTTTTCCCAAGAGTCCAACCCTGAAAATGTCTCAGAAAATACAATATATAGACCATCCTAACCCCTTCCCATGCCTCTAGAGGTCGAGCTCATCCTTCTAGGAGCTGTTTCAACCAATTCTAAACATGGAACTGAAATCTAGGCAGCCAAACAACTTGCCTCTATATGCTAGGAAACTGATCCATTCACTTAATTTTCACTTTTTAGTGAATGAATCCTCTAGAACAAGTAAAAACATGCCAAATTTACATCATATCCACAAAATTACATCAAGATAGATCAATAATTACATCCAAAAGTGAAACTAGTTAAACTAGCCGAATTTCTGAGCTAAAGAGTCAAAATTGGGCAAAATTCCTCTATGCGTCGCGCCCAAAAACTCAATGCGTCGCGCCACTTTGAGCCTATTTTTGAGGCACAACCTGAAGTCCAAATTGAGCTCATGATAGCTCTTTGGAAAGCCCTAGATGTATGCTATCCAACCCAAGTGGAATTTTTCAATTTGGATGTCATTTGCCCCTCCAAAACTGCAATCGCCCAAGACTGGTTCCTGCTGGTGCAAAAAGTGGCAGAAAGGCCATTTTTGGAGTGTTTTTGACCTTTAAGACCACCCAGAACTTCATGAAATTTCTCAGCCATTCCTGAGCATGCATAATTTACCATAAAAAACCCAAAAATATCAAGTTTTCCTCCAGAAGATGTCCCAATCATAAGCGCGCGTCGGGCGGAAAAACCTGTTTTGCAACCAAAATTTTCAAAAATGACAAAATTTTCTCCAAATTTGCTGAAATTTGGAGTGAAGGTCTCCCATCATGTCTCATGCTTAGCCAAGGATGCTTCGGCCAAGATTCGGAGTGGATCAGGCCTTTTCCGACGTTTCAGTGCTTTTCTCAATCTCGCCTTCAAGATCTTCATCCTAGCTATGCAAACGTGTGTGCGGGCCCAATAGTGGTTTTTCATATGTCTGAGCATGTCTTTGTCCCTATTGGCCTTCGCCAAGAGCTTCTCCAGATGAATGTTGACACTCGTAAGCCAAGTCTCTCGCTCAAATGGTGTCATGTCACCTGGTCTCTTTCGAGCCAATTCACGGTCTTCATAGATTTGCCGCAACTCTATGAGTGTCTGCTGATCCTGCAGTTGTTTATTCCGCTATTCCAAGTAATTTATAACCCACTGAGCTCTCTGAAATTTCTCGGTCAGCGTGTCGATCTCAGATTTCTGCTCCTGGATGATCTCTTTCAGCTTTGAGCTGGGAGAGCTCGAATCAACATCGATCAATATAAAATCAGTATCTTGGCCTCCCAAGGGGCCCTGTACCTGTGCTGATGTAGAAGGCGAGACCCCTTCTACGCCATGTGGAGATAGTACTTGCGCTGTTGTCGAAGGTAACGAGACCCCTTCCACCCTGGGCGGAGATAGTACTCGTCGTGCTGCTACAAACAAGGCTCTAGTACCTCTCTGATAGGTAACACACACTGGAACACTGATAGGCTCTGTCACAGGAACCTCAAACTGATGCGAAGGCTCACTTGCATCGTGAAAAATCTCTGGAGGAGGCTGAGGGGCTGTAAAGAAGTCACGAGAAACGAACTCATCCCATGTGATGCCCTGCAATCCAAGCTGATGTACTACAATGATTTTAATGAGCGCATAATGATAAATGATGTTATGTTGCTGCTCCGGAGTCTTCTTCTACACAAGGGTAGTCATCCGATCTATGTTTCGGCACATGAAGTATGGAATATTCATCAGTCGCACCCTCGTGAAATGCATCAAAAGTCGGATATGGTATGCATAAAGGCGTGAGAATCTACCCTCATAGCTGAAGTATCTAATGATGAGTTTCATTAATGGCACATAGGACTCCTTCAGAAACCGGAACGGGAATACTCTGCTCAACTGCCTCAAATATCCAGGCCTGATGTAAGGTTCATAATATGCTCTATCCAGCTGCTGTCTCTTATTCCACTCCTCACCTATGTTTGGTATCCCGGTTGCCTCAGAAATGGTCTCTGGTGTCAAGGTGAAGTTCACTCCAGCAAGGTTTACATGACCATCACGCAAATGTAGGACAAATAAGTGAACCAACTCCTGATGGTGTTGAATCTGAGATATCAGCTCACAATACCGAAAACATGAATGTTGCTGAAAGCATGTCATTGCGAGCGGGCAGGCCTGCAATTGAACCAAAGAAGTGGGCTCCTCTCTGACGTGCCTGCCACTTTTATGAGACCTCTTCGGTACATTTAGCTATGCGGTTGAATCACTGTCCTACTCATATCCCTGGTCATATGATGAATTTGTCTCTGACATGATGCTGAAAACAAGGTATTTAACAAGAATGTGCTGATATATGTATGGTGAAAACAAGAGTTTGTGTATGTTTTAATGCCAAATGTGCCACATATGTAATGAGAGGCTGCAAGGAAATATTACAGTGGGAAAAAGGACTATCAAGTGAGATTTAAGTGTGAGGACAGTCACTATTTGGGGGACTTAGGGATTTGGGGATTTATAAGTGATGTGGAGAAAGGGATAAGTATAGGGAATAAGAGGATTTGGGATAGTGAAATGGGAATGGAATGATATGAGTAGCTTAGGATGAAAAGGAATGGGGAAGGATATTGACAATAGTGTAACAGTGGTAGGAAACACTAGTGAAAATGGAATAAGAGTGTTTTGGCAACAAAGTCAAGTTTTGACACTCAATTTCAAACCCTAGGAGAAAAATTTGATATGGATATAGGGTTATATTTTCACCATTTAAACTCTTTGAATTCCTCCTTCCAAATAGCACCCAACAGGGGTTAAAATCAAATGGCAAGGGCACACAACTTACTTGGAGATAAATGAACTGAATCGAATTGAGTTTTGATGGAGCGAAGATGAGTTTGGCCTTTGGGGCTCTGTGCGCCGCGTACAAACCCAATGCGCCGCACTCTATGGGTGCACCACGCCCTTTGGAAAATGCACGATGAACTCCGGCTCTATGCGCCGCACTCTGTGGATGCGTCGCGGCCTATCCCAATGCACCGCGCTCAATTTAAACACACAGTCGGCGCTTCTAAAATCACAGTTATGTTCTTTGAACTCCAACTCGACTTTTCTCTTGGATTTTTCCCAATAACTCTTGATGCAAATGGATTAATAATCTTGTAGAAATATCTCATATAGAGATGGTTTTAATTTTTGCTTCTCAATAACCCATTTTGTAATGTTTTTAGTTTTGGCACTTTTTCATTTAATACAACTCTGTCTTTTTGTTTCCTCACTGACTTTCTGAACTTGAATGATGAAATTGGTTGATTTTTGCAGGGATGGTGGCATTGAACCTTGGCAAAGGATGAACAGAGTCTGCATGTGAAGTACTTCATGGCGGAAAGATACATATTTATTACAAAAACAAATTTGAAAATTTCTTCTTCAAAACAGAGTTTTGAAGAAGAAACATCCTCAAGCATATTTGATGATGAAAATTTTGAACTGAAAACTTATTGAAAACCTCCTCATGGCCTGTGGGCATTATCTAACATTTCCGAAGACCAAACCCTAGACCTAGAAATTGAAATGACTCTTTTGACCAAAATAGCATCTATGACTGTAAATGACGTGAATGAACTTTGATGAATTTTGATAAATTTTGACCAACCCAGCAGGTACAAACATGAGGGAAAACGAGAGAACAAAGCCCTTCCGTTAGATAATGGCATGCCCCTAACGGAATGCAGATGAATGAGCGGAACGAGACACCTAAAAATGAAATGCAATAAGAGAAATGATCTCTGACGGAGGGATGTAAAGATCGACTCTAACAGCTAGAAGCAGGCTTAGGAACATCGTTGTCGATGAATTCCTTCAATCCATTATCTTCAAGCACTACCTGCATCCTATCCTTCCAGGCTATGTAATTTGAGCTACCCTCAAGGGCATACTCCAATCGCAACCCATTGAAAGACATTTCAATGAATACTCAATTGTCGCACCAAGAAATTTATGCAGCAAATTCGAATTGTCCACCAGCACAAACTCAACAATTTATCACAATTGCAATCTCCAGTAATCAATACTGCTCTGATACCATGCATAAATTTATTAATACTAATGTATCACCGGATCATCCTAATCTCACAATATTTATCTTCTTGCAAAATACAGAATCCTTCCACTGTTAAACTTGCGGAAATTTAAAACTCAATTGCAAACACATGTGAATAAATTCAATTGCACATAACACAGTTGTTTAACAGGAAATCTTAAAGCTAAAATCACCAACTATTATATATTATTTATATCAATGGAATCATGTAATAATCTCATACAAAGCTTAGTACATCACGCTCTCAGTACAATCAACAATCATTACACACTGTCATGCAGAAATTTTCATATCTATGCACCAATTTCTTGCCTCCTGGCAGTCTGCCTCCACTGCGCAATCCCTGCTGAAGAAGACCCCTAAATGAATTTGAATTGGCCTTGCCTTAACTGCGCAATCCTCATTGGAAACTCCAATGTGTGTTAGATGCATTGAATGCATCACTATAGTCACAACGGATAGTCCATCTTAACCTTTCACCTATCTCTCCACTGGGTCTCCACTGGAACTGACATGCACTGTAGTTAACTGTTGTATTTGTTCAGTTGTTAGTGAGTTATTAGTTGTGAATTAATTAAATAATTAATTCACTTAACTCTGAATAGTGTATCTTTCAGTTAGACTATATACAACTAGCTCAACTGAGTTTAACTCCATTAACTGAGTTAAACTTAATAACAACTCCTGTACCTACTCTTCCAACTCTGTCACAACTTTTCCACTTCAGTTCTAACTGATTCCTCCATGTATGAACCACCAGTAAACCCTAGGAATTGGGTAATTCCTTCAACCCACTGATTTGCCAAATTTGTATACTGAAATAAAGTGCTCCAAGAGAATAAGTTGATGTTTATTGTCAGATTATTATTAAGAGCTAATAATAATTGACATGCATCTATTTTTAGATTGATGATATATAAATAGACTTCGCCCAATATTCTAAAAATAGAATTTCATCTATTTTTCCAACTTGATCAACCATCTACAAATATCATCCTGCAAATTATAGAATATGCTCACCATGTCTAAAAATAGACATACACCTAAAAATAGTCTGCGGGCCCCACTTAGTGAAGGTGCTTAATTTTCACTAAGCCCATCATCTAGTTGAATCTCAACACATGGTAAGTTATTAACCTCTTGGAATGATTTTGTTGCTGCACTAAGAAGACAATTCTATCCATTAGCATACATGCAAATATATATTATGGATTGGAAAAACTTTAGGCAGTTAAAGGGTCAAAGTTTGCAAAGCTATACTCAAGTGTTTAGAAGAAGAGCACTAATATTGGGTGTATATTTATCATCACAAGATACTTTGCTAAAATACATTGGAGGTTTGCATAGCTATTTGAGACATACCATACTCATGTTTAACCCTACAAGTTTAGATGAGGTTTGTGTACATGCTACACACCTAAAAGCAAGAGGGAAAAATGTTCCACAAGAGGGCAAAAAGAAGCCATTTAAAAGTGGAAACAAAGGGAAGGGTAAGTTCAAAGGACAAGGGAAAAATAGTTCTTCCATCAAGAAAGAGGGAGAAAAATTAACATGCATGCATTGTGCAAAATATGGCCACGATGAAGAACATTTTTGGAAACTTCATCTTGAGATGAGACCCAAAAAGTTTAATAACAAAGGGGAGCAAAAGACAGTTGAAACTACACAACATGATTTATGATCTGATATGGGAGATGAAACAAATATCACAATAATGGGAATGAAAGGTAAGGACATAGCAAGCACTAGTTCTTCAAGTTGTCCTAATGATACTCAAGATGAGAAAGCAATTGTACTTTTCCATATTCGTGTTTTTTCTAAGCATAGCAAAATTGATACACTCTTTGATAGTGGTTCACAAGCAAATTTGATTTCTAAAGACTTAGTGAAGAAGTTAAATTTAAAGACCTTTCATCATCCAAGACCTTATCCTTTAGGTTGGATATGCAAGAATGCAAATTTACAATTGACGAGGAAATGCATACTTAAATTTGCAATTACAACAAACTTTCTTGATGTAGTTCCACTTGATATTTCCGATATTGTTTTGGGAATCCCATATATTTATGATAGGAAAGCTATCTTTCATCGCCATGAAAACAAGTATCACTTGTTCAAAGATGGTATTGAGTACATTGTTAGAGCACATCGACATAAACTAAATCTTTCACCTGTGAATGTTGGACAAATGTAGAGACTTATTATCTCTAGCAAGAATTTTGTGCTTTTAATGGTCAAACAAAAGAATGATGTTCATAGTGAAGCCTTTCACGGTTGTGATTCAGAGTTGAAATCTGATTTGGTTGAGGTTGTTAACCAATATGATGAGATGTTTCAGGAGCCCAAGGGAATGCCTCCCAAAAGAGGAATCCAACATGAAATCCAATTGCAGCAGTATTGTCTTCTTCCTAACATTGGCATGTACACGATGTTAGTGGTGCAAAATGCAAAAATTAAAAAACAAATCCAAGAGTTTCTCGACAAGGGGATCATCCGACCAAGTACTTCGCCATGCGGTTCACCTATTGTGTTGGTGCCAAATAAAGATGGAACATGGCACAGGTGTGTGGACTTTCGTGCATTAAACAAGATTATGGTAAAGAACCATTACCCACTTCCTAGAATTGATGATTTACTTGACCAATTGAAATATGTTAAGAATTTTACTAAGTTGGATTTAAGGAGTGGCTACCATAAAATTAGAATAGCTAAAGTAGACATATGGAAGACAACATTCAAAACAAAGCAAGGTTTGTTTGAATGGCTAGTCATGCCTTTTGGTCTTTGTAATGCTCCTAGTACCTTCATGCGTGTGATGAATGATGTGTCGAGGCTATTTCTAGATGATTTTGTGATAG
This sequence comes from Pinus albicaulis, assembly GCA_034641835.2. Lineage (NCBI taxonomy): Eukaryota > Viridiplantae > Streptophyta > Pinopsida > Pinales > Pinaceae > Pinus > Pinus albicaulis. The sequence goes on along the minus strand of CM076571.1, from coordinate 84,953,176 downwards.
TCTACTTAGATGACATATTAATTTTCATTAAATCTCGTGAAGAACATATTATGCATGTCAAACAAGTATTAATTGTCTTGAATAAATAATAGTTTTTTTTTAAGATGTCGAAATGTGAGTTTGGGAAAACTTCCTTAGTCTATTTGGGTCATATTGTCAAAGGAGGAGAGTTGAAAATAGATCCCTCCAAGGTTGATGTCATTTTGAATTGGCCAAGGCCCTGTTGGGGTTCCTATGTTTTGGCAGATTTGGCAATACCAAAAGATAAGACAACATCAAACCACTTTGGGGCCCTAGGATCTAGCCCTCCTGGACCCGGAGAGGGATCTCTCTAATAGAACAAAGATGATATATCTGTGAAAGCTCAAATGAGATGTTAGGCTAGTTATGAAGCACAAAGGGGATTTTAAAATGATTTGGTTGGTTGGTAGCTGAGTTGGTCATGAGATCATGGACTGAGAAAGTGATGGGAGGAAAGGAACAAAACAACAGGATGCTCCAGCAAAGAGGAAAGGTCAATAAAGTGCCATCCATTGGGCTATGGAGTCATGAAAGGAGAATTACTTGCAACAGCTAGCCAAGGCTTTCAGAGGGCAAGTAATCTACACTAAAGGATATTTTTAGATAGATGATGGAATGGAACATTAAGGAAGGAAAGTGAGAGAAGGAAAGCAACTACTTTCTGTCTATAGATCAGGTCAGAGGTCATTTAACTCCAGACTTGCTTGGACATACTCAAAGGCAGCTTGCAAAGGAGGGATGAAGGGGCAGCTTATAGATCAGACCAGAGGTCATTTAACTCCAGGTTAGCTTTAGCATGCTCCAAGGAAAAATAGAGATGAGTTCAACAGAAGGGATCTCAGAAAGGCCAGCTGGTCGCACAAGGATCCTAGTGGACAGGGCTAACTCTAATCCCCAATGTTCCCAAATCTTCCAGCTTAAACCCAACAAGAACATCTAAAAATTGATCCATCCAATTCATACATCAGAGAGCAGGCAATAACATCCACTACACTGGTTAAATTGACTGAAATCAACCCTCAGATAACACATATAGCAGAAAACATTGAAGGAAAGGAGAGCAGAGGCATAGGGTACCTAACAAGGGTAAATCCTATGCCATATTTCTGATGCAAGCCCAGAAGAAAATGAACATTATGAAAATGTAATAAACAGAGTTAAAAAAAACATCACCAATAGTAATAGACCAGGATCCTGTGAAGTGTGCTTTGATTAATTGATGCAAAACCAGTGACATACACTCAGCTCAATGGCTGTTACAGTCCAGACTTTATCCTCCCAGCCTATTACATGCAACTACTTTGCTATCCCTCCCAAAACTGTTATAACAGTCAAAATGAATCCCTCTAACAGCAACGGCAGCAGCCAAACAACAACGGCCCAACAACAACCCTTTACAATGTGTTCTTGGGGATTCTTATAGAAGAAGAGACGAAAGGAAGAGTAGATACAAATTAAATGAGTCTCATTAAGACAGAATGGTGGAGGAGGCCGAGCCCATTCTGCTTAATGGCGTTGTGCTGTACTCTGTAGACTGTTTGGAAGCGTCTGTCAGGTCGAGATCGACCTCTGATATGTTCTTTAAGTCCTTAAATCGGTCTGGAACTCTGTGCTAGCCTTCTGGAATAAATGAACTGGGTGGAAAATCTGCAAGGCTGCTCCATACCTCCGTAACTGCTGCCTGACTGTCTTAAATGAGCTTCAGTCAGTGTAATTAATCGTTTCAGGGCTCGAGGAGGCATGGATATTTCTTGTAGGAAGGTGTACGTCTGGAGAAAATGTTCTGCTGATATTTAACACAGATAAGACTTGAAAGTGTGCTTATGTCTTCAAACTGTGCCTTGGTTCTTTGAACGCGGGGTTAAACATTAATTATATCAATAACAGGTGTTAACCCCTTTTGACTCTCTTCCGTTGTTCTGCTGGAAAATGCTGAAAAGCCTCTCTGTGTTGTCTGCATAAATAAATGAACCTATTATAAACTCAGGAAGTGGTGGCGGAGGAATGCTCTGGAGGCCCGGAGGAAGCGGTGGTGGAGCAGTGGGATAGTGAAAGAGCGGTGAAAATAATGGAGAGTGGCGGAAGAAATGGTTAATAGTGTAAAAGCCCAAAGATTAAACGCTTGAGGGAAATACAAAGGAAATACATGAAAAGTATTGAAATGGACGGGAATGGATGTGAGGTGGGACCCAAGGTACGCATCGCAATCGCAAATCGCATAAAGGGAGGTGGAGTGGAGCGAAATGGAAATCACAAGGTTTGCGATGCGATGGGGTGCGTGGCCTTTGTGATATGAAATGAAACCAAAAATTGGGTTTAATCAAAGGAAAACCCCTTAATCATATGAATGGCGGAGACATGGTACGGTGAGCCCGGAAAGACTAATCACAATCGGAGAAAGTGCGATGGGAAGGAAAAAGCAATCGGAGGGAAATGTGATGGAGCGATATGCGATCGGGGCGATGTGCGATGTGAGAAATTGCGACGGGCGGATTTGCGATGGGAATGAGATTGCGATCGGAGGATTTGCGACGCGATCAGATTGCATCGCAAATATTTGCGATAGATTGATCGAACGAACATGCGAAAATGCGATCATGCGATTTGCGATGTAAACAACGGTGGCTTACATATTATATAACATGAACTTTATAATAAAGTTTATGGGGTATGGAAAAGGGGAAGTGGTTAACATGGTGGGAAAGTGGATTTTGAGGCCCTTTCAATGAGTTTTAAGGCCTAGGAAGAGAAACGATGAGGGGATAAAGGGTGAATTAGACTAAACAAGGGATAGGGGTAGAACTTTAAAGGGGATTTTGGGAGGATTTAGAGGGTTAGAAGGGAAATTGAAGGGGAGACAAGGGGATGAAATCAGAGGTTTAGAAGGGATTATATAAGAGGGAAAAGGAGGCCTTTGGGCATTTCTTCACAGACAGAGAGGCTTTATAATGGGAATCAGCAGAGGGGATTTTGAGAAAGGATAAAAGGCACAAGGAGGCTTCAAGGATGATGTGTTTGCAAGGGAAATGCATTCCTTGAAGGCTAAAAAACAAGCAAACATGGGGCTAAAAGGCCCAAAACAATGACATAGGTTAGAATTTTTGTTGGGATCATCCCAATATTTTAGGAAGTTTATTGCTAAATTATCTTCTATCACAGCTATATTGCATGCATTGACAAGCGTGAAGCAGGTCTTCCAGTGGGGAGGTAAGCAGCAAAAGGAATTTGAACCATTGAAGGAAAAGATCAGTTCAACTCATGTACTTGCACTTCCAGACTTGAGATAGTCATTTGAGATATAGACTAATACAAGCGACTATGCCATGGGTGTAGTCCTAATGCAGCATGGTAAGCCCATTTGTTTTCATTCAAAAACTTTTAATGGTGCAATGATTAACTATCCTACGTACGACAAGGACTTGCATGCATTGGTGCAAAGTGTGAAAAAAATGGAAACACTACTCGATGGGTAAAGAAACAATCATTCACATGGATCATCAGCCATTGCAATGCTTGCAATAAAAAACAAAGTTGCAGCAAGCAAGGCACTTTCGATGGATGGGTTTTCTTCAACAATTGCACTTGGTGATAAAGTAAATGAAAGGTATATATAATAAAGTTGTTGATATGCTTTCTAGGCCTATTGTTAGTGCAACCACTATTCGCAAGCATAATTCTGTTTTGCAAGAGATCTACTGATGTAGGAGCATTGAGCTTAATTTTCATTATTTATTTGTGTGATTTAGGGGTTGATGTTTTTTGTAATTATTTTATAAATTATGTACATTTAAAAAAATAGATTATGAGGAAAATCTGAGTGTGAGGTTTATTGTAAATATTCTCTTAGTTAATTGAGAATATGAGTAGAGTTGGATTGGATAGATATTTTAGGGATTAGGAATTCCTTAAATGGAACTTAGTTGAGTCAAAGAAGGGATAAAGATATTTTAGGATTTGCTTGAGATATTTGTGGAGGAAATCATGGATTCAAATTAATTCATAATTATGTATAAATATGAAGTTTTGTGTGAGGATGTGAGACACAGAGAATGGAATAGGATAGAGAGAAAAATGTAGAGAGGGATAGTGTGACGAATTGTGAAGGCGAGAGCAAGAGGCCACCAGTGTAATATTCGGCGAAAAGGGTTTGAAGCTGTAATTTTCTTGTTATTATTATAAGCAAGTATTTTTTGTGTTTGACTCTCTCTTCATATATAATTTTAGTTGAATCTAAGTATTATAGTGAGTATTTTGATGAGGATTCCATGCTAAAGGAAACACATACTCTAGTGTGCACAAGTTAATGATTTATTGCAGATTCTCTGCATCATTTGGTATCAGAGTCGAAAAATGGTTGCCTGTTGTGGAAATAAAATTGGTTCTGAGAGTGTTGTGTGCGTTGTTGTGGAGAATTCAAGCGCAAAGGGGTAACCAGTGAAATATTTGGCCCATGAGAAATTGATACAAGCTAAGAAATCGTTCCATGTACTCGCTCTCTGTTCTATGTTTTTTATGTGAATCTATGATACATCATATATATGACAGGGATGAGTGTTGTTTAATTGCAAGAACAGATGTGCTATTGTAGCTAATTCCGATCCGAGAAGTTGACCCCTGTAAACCACACATATGGAAGTTGCTTCAATATAAAATCTCCACACATCACCAGATCAATCCTGGATTGTCATTGTGAAGTGGCAAGTGAATTAGTTTGGACTTGGACATGGAAGCGAGTGCTAAGTTTGGGAACGGAAGTGAATGCCATTGGTAGACAACAAAGAGTGGCAAAAGAAAATGGTGCAGGCAAATGTAGTTAAATTGCGGCTGTAGTTAAACATATTGAACTTGTTGATCTCTTTCATGGAATTCATCGTGAAGGAAATCGAAGAGCTGGTCCACGGGAAATTCTCGAGATCATACGACATTGGATCCTTGTCCATGTGACCATTGACGACCACGGAGTTGAGATTGGGATCAAAGGCCGAGGGGTTCGCTGAGGTGATAACCAGGTCTTTTTCCAGCAGCCTGGCACCGTAGCTGTAACATCCTGCAACAACCAGGAAATAGATGATAACAACCACCACCATTAGACTCTTCTCCACCTCAAGTCTGCATGCAGCAAAAATTGAATCTTTCAAACCCGATGGTGAATGCTGAGAATTGCGTCCGCTTGAAATTGTAGACAGTGAAACATTTTCCAGCAAACAAGCTATCGAACTTGAGCTATATAGAATTCTTGAGTGTTTGCGCTGAGTAAGAATTCTAATATAATTTCAAATTCACTAGGAATGCTAGCGTGCAACACATAGATTCATCCGTGTGTGAATCCGATAAGTGTGAATTAGAAGTAGTCATCTTGTAAGACTATTTTTGGATCCAACAAAACTAGAGCTAGCATGAAATTGCGAAGGTGTTGTGAGAAAAATTAGCTGTATGTTGAATTGAATAAGGAGTTGCCTGTATTACTGAATAACGAAGATCATGAGCTAAGATTTCTCCAACATTGAATCTGTGCAGCGTAAAGTCTGAGAGGCTTGGAAATCAAATCGTGACAAAATGGTACGGTGATTTGTGAGTTTGAGATGCTCTCTCTTTTTTTTTTTTGGTGCGGTATGCTTAAAGAGCGAGCTATGAGTGCTGCCAGGGGAAAGATGTGTGAATTCTAACTTGTTCCAGGTGAAAGAAAGAAAGCAATTGCATGAAGAGAATTGCAGAGACACAAAGCCTGTGCGAGGAGCATTATTGTTTTGAATTTTGGTGAGAAAATTAATTTCATAAATTATATGTTTGTGTTATTGAGTTTTTTTCTCACATGTTCTCTGCTTAGCTAGGAGAAAGGTCAACATTGTTACTGCAATTACATTTGGGTGGATTAGAGGAGTCATCCGAAGCATTTATGTGAGGGATTTTTATTATTTATTTAATTATTTTATTTTATTTTAATTTTATTTTTATTTTTTTTGAAAAAGAAATTTTCAGGATCCAAACTAATTCAGGGTCAGTTTTAAACACATAGCTAAAACCAAAATATCTATGATCTAAATGAATAAAAGGTGAAGTCGATGTAGAAAATTCATCCAGGGTCGAGTAAATAGAGCTTACTCCAAAGCATGGATAATCGTATGCAAATAAGAATGACATATGCACAAGTTGGAAATGCATGAAGATTTGAGGTGATTTCTGGTAAAGGATGCGATGTTAGTACTACGAATGTTTGGTTCAGCGATGTATTCTCTTTGTTCTTTTGACAAATATTTGGATAATATTTTGCACTACTATATATATTGACACTTCGGAAGAAGAGCTGTAGTGCGGAAGCTCAACCACTATTGGGCACACTGTGAAGGTGGTAAGTCAAATGAGCTTTTATGTTATTTAAATAACATAAGATGGATGTGTAATTCAGGTTGAGAAGAATAGTGCTTAAGGATATATACACTTGATGAGTCGCCAAAATTCATGAGTGGGGAGATATTTTAAGAAATATAATGAGTGATAAGTAATTGAGTGTGTTATTTTATGTAAAGTAATCACATAAAGTTGAAAGGTAAAATTAAGATGTTAAGGTCAAATGAAGAAATTTGTATAACTTGAGTCAAGTTAAACCATTGAGTTATTGTACAAAAGGGTGCATTTTTCACCCAAGATGAAGAGTTGATGTCAAGTCTGGAGTCAAAGAGTCTCAAGTTAAGTCAAAGGTTTGAATGTAATTGGGTGCATGATCGGCGGAGCTTGACACCCAAAGAATTGGTTATTGTAAAGCAAGCATTACTGCAGTTGTTGTTTTGCAGCAAAGAGAAGCAAGAGAGTTTCCCATAGATGATTCCAAGACATAGAACCCAAATATACCAAGCGCCGGAAGAGAGCTTGCATTTTTGGATGGTAAGTAGGAAGGCTTGCTGAAAAGGGGATTGAATGAAATCCATAAGTGAACATATGAATTTCGCAAAGGAGGAGAAAATGACTGTTGATAGTCATTTCAGAGGATTTGAGGAAGACCACAACAGAAGAAAGAAGAAGGAAAATGCCAAGGCAAATGGCATATGGAAGCAATTGACTGATGAAGAGTATGAGAGGGAGAAAGCTGAGATAACACTTCACCTTGAGTTATTGATGGAATTGTTGTAGAGAAATAAGAAAGACTAGAGACATGGTTGGACCATGAGAAATAAAGTGAAATGGTAGAGACTACAAGTAAAGAGGGATCAACAGGTAAACATATAGTTAACAGAAGAGCTGAGGAAGCTCGAGCAAATGATGAGTGTGAAATTGAGATGTGAAGAACTCAGAGACTCTGAATTGAAAATGGAAGTTTCCATTTGTGGCCCAGAATAGGGTGAAATTCTGGGTGAAGAGATTAATGAGAAAGATCTCATGGACTATTGGAATAGTTCAGAAGAATTTGAAGACATGTTGACAAGAGAAGTAGATGAGGCTATGAAGCCTTGTATTTTTAAATCTCATAGTTTGTGTATGTTTGTAGGATGTGCAGAAGATGATGAAAAATCTAGTGAAACTGTCACATAAATGAATGAAACTCTTAAGGTGAAGTATGATGGAGAATGCCTTTCAAAGGAGGAAGGTACTGATTTGTTACGCAGAAAGAATTCATAGATGAATTCCTATTTGGTGTAAGACAACCAATTGAAGTTGTTATGGAGCAGAGGCATAATGAAAATGCCGTAGTGATATTCCAAGGAGGTAAACAAATGAATTTGTCTAATGAAATTGATGACAGAATTTTGCAATGTGATGATACAGAAAACATGATAACTCAGGAGGATTGCCAGAAGAAGAATGAAACTGGGAATGAAGTTTGTGATGAAATGCTGGAAAGATTTCACATGGAAATAGAATTCTTGGAAAAATGGCTCAAGGAACCTGAAAGAGAAGTGAAGCTTGCAGAACCCGATAAAGAAGAGATTGCAGTTGTCGTGCATGATAAGGATGAAATGTTTCTAACATTTATAGATTTAAGTGAATGTTTTAACCCTTCAAATAATAACGTGGTTGTAGATACAGGAGGCAACATTAATAAATATGATGTTTGAATCAGAGGAATCGAGCAGAAAGTATTTGAAGATGAGATGAAAGATCAAGAGCAACAAGGAAGTTATGTCCTTAGAGACATAAAGGAAACATAAGTATTGATCCAGTAGGATAAAGATGAAAGTAGGCAGAAATTCAAAACAAGATCTACTAAAATCCAGAAGGTCTATGATGGGAGATTGGTTCTTGAAGCATCAAAAGAGGCCAAAAGATCTTATCTTTTTAAAACTAATAATTTGTTGATGAATGCAGGTACAACACTGGATGATAAATTTGTTACTATAGGGGCAATAAATGACTATAGTTGTGATCAAGGAAAATTTCTTGATTATTCTTCATTTAAATTGAGTGTTCAGCGCAGTTGGAGATAGAAGCATCAAACAAAGAGGAATTACTCCTAGGAATTGGCAAAATAAATTGTTGGAGAGGCCGATGGAATCCGGTTGATAGAATGAGTGATGCTGATGTACAACCAGTTCGAGATTCTTTCAAAGTTTGGAGACCAGGAGAATGGGTATTAGCGTTTCTACACGAGTCTGTAATTCCCGAAATAAAGATGATGTGGTATGGAAAATCAAGAGTTACATTCAATAGTATTATGAACATAATATTTTGGAAATTCTGTGTAAAATTACAAAATGGAGTTGATACTTTAAAAGACCAGCGACAAAACAGAGTTTGGAATCCTGGAGGGAGCAAGTCATTGAAACTTGTTGCTGTCGCATTATTATAGAAAAGTGACAGACCTCAGAGACAGGAGTTTATGGAAACTTCTCTACATGGGGAGTCTGATGCAGGAGCATTGAGCTTAATTTTCATTATTTATTTGTGTGATTTAGGGGGTTATGTTTTTTGTAATTATTTTATAAATTATGTACATTTAAAAAAAATAAATTAAGAGGAAAATCTGAGTGTGAGGTTTATTGTAAATATTCTCTTAATTAATTGAGAATACGAGTAGAGTTGGATTGGATAGATATTTTAGGGATTAGGAATTCCTTAAATGGAACTTAGTTGAGTGAAAGAAGGGATAAATATATTTTAGGATTTGGTTGAGATATTTGTGGAGGAAATCATGGATTCAAATTAATCCATAATTATGTATAAATATGAAGTTTTGTGTGAGGATGTGAGACACAGAGAATGGAATAGGATAGAGAGAAAAATGTAGAGAGGGATAGTGTGACGAATTGTGAAGGCGAGAGCAAGAGGCCACTAGTGTAATATTCGGCCAAAAGGGTTTGAAGCTGTAATTTTCTTGTTATTATTATAAGCAAGTATTTTTTTGTGTTTGACTCTCTCTTCATATATAATTTGAGTTGAATATAAGTATTGTAGTGAATATTTTGATGAGGATTCCATGCTAAAGGAAACACATACTCTAGTGTGTGCAAGTTAATGATTTATTGCAGATTCTCTGCATCATCTATGTTGAACAATATGCTTTAGACAATGATTTTCAAGATGTATATGTGACTTTGAGTCAAGGTAACCAAGTAGAGGAATTGGATTATCATATGCATGATAAGTTGTTGTACCTTTTGGCAATCTTTGTATTCCACGGGGAGAAAGAGTCAAAATCATAAGAGAAGCACATAGTTCTCTTATTGTTGGTCATTTCGGTGTAGGTAATACGGTGGCACAACTACATAGGCATTGTTATTGGCCTCAAATGCTTGAAAGTGTGTCACGTTTTATTAAAGGGTGTTCATTATGTGATGTCAGTAAGCCTAGCAATAGAAAGTTAGGATTGTATACACCACTTCTTGTACCTTCTCGTCCATGGGAGAGTGTTTCTATGGACTTTGTAGGAGGTCTACCTATGTCTAGGAGAGGTCATGATTATCTTTATGTAGTTGTGGATAGGTTCAACAAAATGTGTATTTTGATGCCTTGTAAAAAGATGATTACAGTTGAACAAACTACTCAGTTATTCTTTCAGAATGTATTGGTGCATTTTTTTTTGCCCACATTCATTGTTAGTGATCGAGATTCTCGCTTTGTCAGGAACTTTTGGTCAAGCTTGTGGGGGCTCATGGACACCAAATTGAAAAAGAGTGCAACATTTTATCCGCAAACAGATGGCCAAACAAAAGTGGTGAATAGGATAGTGATACATCTTCTTTGTGGTTATTGCAACAAGAATCCTAAGTTGTGGGATGAACATTTGCACTATATTCAACATGCTTACAACCAGGCCAAGCACTCTTCGACTCAAACCTCACCATTTGAGGCATGTTTGGGATACTTGCCTAAATATCATTTAGATTTTATCTTTGGGAAAGATGTTATTGTTGATGGTTATAGTGACATAGACAAAGCTAAAAGATTCATTGAATGAGTTCAATTGGTACATCAAACAATTCAAGAAAAATTTGAGAAGAGTCAAGTCAAGTACAAGACAAGACATGATAACCATCATGTAGATCACAATTTCCAAGTCGGTGATGAATTTTGGCTTCACATTAGCAAAGAGAGACTCGAAAGAGAAGGTAAAAATATGAAACCAATTCGATATGGTCCATTTAGAATTGTTCAAAAGACTGGTAATAATGCCTTCAGGTTGGATTTGCCTTCATACATGCAAATTTATGCAATTGTTAATGTTGAGAATCTAAGATTGTACGAGCCTCCTTTGATTGAAGATCAAGGAGAGAATGTTCAAATGCCTTCAATTAAAGATTTCTCTGCTGAATATCTTGACTAATTGTAGCAAGACACTATCCTTGACATAAAAACAAGGACTTCAAAATGAGGAAACATGGAATATCTTCGTGTGGGACTCAAGGGTACAAATCCAAGAAAATCCAAATCGATTGATAATGGAAGGGCGAGGGAACTTTACCCTCACATGTTTGTCAAATTAAAGCGATATTTTGGTGTCCAAAAGCTTCCAGTGGGGAGGAATGATCCAGTGGATCAATATTATGCCCAAAATTAAAAGTTCTCATAACGGAATGAAACTTGTGCTTGCGTAGATCTCGTCATTCTAAATCTGGCACAACTTGTTTTGCGAAAAACCAACTCCGTATGTTGTTGTAATCATGTTATGTCTGTTTTTGGAAACAACAAAAAAATGTTTTTTGGATGAACAGGGTTTCCCAGTCAATAATTTGTACTGTTGACTAGACCGTTGGCGGTTGACTGTATCTTGTTGGGCTAATCAGGGCATGCCATTTGTGATTTGTTGATTGGTTGGAAATGGGGCAATGCTATTGGTTGTTTGATAGGTCAATGAGAGGCCACCGCATGGCCCAACTGGAGGCCACCACATGGCGCATCCTAGTTGGCTAAATTTTTTGTAAGGGTCAGGGTGAGTTCGGCGGGGGTTGAACCCGCAACCTCCCACCAACAAACCACCGAAATTACCACTATGCACCGCTCAATTTATTAACTATATATGTTTTCACGTTATATTTAAAGATTAACGTCAGCATGTTTGGGGGTTGGGTCGGGGCTAGCCCCAACACTGGTCATCGCGCACATGGAAAGAAGGGGTTGGACTAGGGGCCAGGGCTTAGCTCGGCCCCGCCCGTTTTTAAATAATAAAAAATCGGCCCATTGTTATATATTAAAATATTTAGTTATTAGGCCGCATTGGCCATTTAAATGATCCCACAAATTGCGCCAGATTTTGGCAAAAAAATTTCCCCATTCATGTCTTTTTGGGGCGAAAATGTAGGGCAGTTTGCAAGAGGGAGAAATTGTGGGACGAATTGCTGGAAAAATTAGAGGGACCATATTTTCTTCATTTTTTGGCCTTTTTGGGTGCTGAAAGAGGCTAGACAGGGTTTTTTGATAGCTATGAAGCTGTTGGAGCAAGTACTGAAGCCATTTGAGCACTGTAAATGTATATAAAAACCATTTTTAAAGAATAACGAAAGAGGCCCAACCATTGGAAGCTGGACCAGGAGATGTAACCCATGAGGGGTGAACTCCTTCATCAATAGTTGCTGTGCGTTTAATGTTATGGTGATATTGTCTTGTATTTTATGCAAAAACTCGGTTTCAATTTCATTTTATGTGTTTAATAATTTCACAAAAGAGGCTTAAAACCTAATTGATTCACTTGCAAAATTTCACATACCTCAAGCAATTTTTAAATACAGATAAAATTTCCCATAAAATTATCATTTACTTTATAGAAGATTGCCATGTAAAATAAGACACATAAAGCATATGAAATTTCAATAACACATCGAGTAGAAATTATCTCATATTTTAGTATAAGAAAAAGCTAGAAAGAGTGTGCATGATAATATAGCTGAAATATCTGAGATAAACGATCTAATCACCAAAAACTGATTTGCTCTGATGCTGAAGTCGACCCTCCCAAAACTGATTGAAATCAATCATTGCACCTGTGAATTTTTTCTGAATCCACCAAGGAGATGAGGTGGGTTTGCGTACACTCTCATCAAGATCATTCGAGGGGTTCTGTCCTAGGGCTACTGCTGAAGCAGAGAACCAATTTATTTGACTTCTCCACAAGAATAAATCACAAATCCAAGATGCTCTCTAATGGCCCTTTGTTGTGGAGGTAAATCCCCTTTGCAGACAGAGGCGATCCCTACTAGCCCAGATCGGGTCTAGCAACAATCGTCACACGCTATAGTGCAAGTTCCTAATTGCAAATAAACCAACTAGTGATGAAGGCTTACCTGGAATCCAACGCTGTCACTTATAGAGAAAGTAGCGCTCCCGTTCCTTAGCTCCGACAGATCACAATCCTCACGATCTCCGTGATCGGACACCTGCACACGCAAGAAAAAAAACAAACGCAAGCGTAAAATCCAGTATATACAACTATATGTTAGTCAGAGAAGACATAACTCATGATCATCATCAAGAACAAGATTGGAACCATAACCAACAATCGCTTATCATTAATTCATAAAAGGAAGAATACAACCATAGCTCTAACGCTGAATTCTCCTTCAGAGGGTCGTCAGCGGAACGTGTCTCGATAAAGCCTATCAGGGATGGGACAAGCCTCTCTCTTCGGATGTCTCGAAAATAATCTCCTTGCTTGGATTTGGCCTTAAGGGAATGAATCAAGGCTCTTGCAGCATAAGGCTCTTGGGAAATTGGAGACTAGCTTGCAATGGAGATGGGCAAGCTTTTATAGATGGAGGAAGGGGAGTTGGGATCCCTATAATCATGGGATTGGCCCTATCATCAAGGAAGCTTCCACGAGAGGTGGCAAACCACTTCCTCTCTATGGAAATACATAGCCAAACCTCCCAACTCAAGATAGATAGCAGTCCAGGAATTTGTTAGGATGAAACTTCCGCCATTTATTTTTAAAAAACACTGCTTAAATTGGCTGGCGCGAGTGCGACTCTGGGACAGAGCGCCAATTGGCGCGCCCTCTTTGAAGGATTTCTCCCATTGGCGGGGGTACTGAACTGGCTGCCCGCGCCAATGCAAAAAGATGTGTTTTTAGGGTTTTTTGCAAAGAGACTTCTTCAGGGCAATGAAAGCTCATGTTCAGAGGGATGTCATGAAAGTATTTTAAAGTCTTGTCTCTGCTCACAGGTCACGGAATGAGCCCTCCAATGTGCGGGATGGGGATTGCAGGGACGGTGACAAATTACTGTGTAACAGATGCCCCCTAAAGCATGAGGCTCGAGCGAGAGAGAGGGGTGAAATGCTTTACGAGAACGTGTCCAACTGAAAACTCCGCCGTCGGAAAACCTGCGTGAAGAAGTACAACTGATGTCTCAAATACATGATATATGTGTGGTATGGGCGCAGCCATCCATAATAGAGTATACAATAATCCAGATCCAAGGCATGGGCACAGCCATCCAATGAGGATCGATAAATAGACTCAGGTATGGTCGCAACCATCCAGTAAGTGAGTCATGTAAATAATCATAATAATCCACAAAATGCAGCCTGGATTACAACAGACACAATCCAGGGTCTTGCGCTCCATCTCGACCCGAACAAAGTACAAGTTCAAGCATGCGAATAAGTGAGCTGAAGTCGAACATGCAAGAACATCGTCTGATTACCAGCCAACGATGAAAGTTGTTAACAGACGCGAGAGGTACCACCAATAATGAAAATGGCCCTTAAGGTACTACAGGTACAATCTACGACATGTGAATCAATGAGCTGGCGTCGAACACCCGTATAATCACTCGATCGGAGGCCAATGATGAAAACCTCGCGTCGAATGTGAAGAACCTGCCATTGAGGCATGCAGGCTCCAAGGTACTAGAAAGGAGTCTCTGGATTAGCTTCCCGGATAATGAGCTGAAGTCGACAGGAAGTGACCTTGATCGAAGGTGGGCCATAATGTTTCCCACATCATCGACACGAGATAGAGGAACATAATGTTTTTGTGAATCACGATCAGATGAGAATCATAGGAAGGTTGGTACTTGCAGAGGTCAACTTCTCTTGAACATATCGATGGCACGACAGTGAGTTTGGCAGTATTTTACATCAAAAGATCAGAGGTCATGATGACGAGGAAAAGAGTAGATGAGAGGTCAAAAGGGATCACCCAAACCCATGGAGGCAAGTGGAAAACAAGATGAGATGTCCCCAACCCGACATGAATGCAGACAAGTGCCATTTTCAAGAGCGACATACTGCCTTTACGACAATGATGCTGGTTCCATTTTTCCCCCACCATTTATGGCGAGTACCTCTTTATTTTTACACAAGCTTGAAGAGGATACCATATGCTTGTCATATAAATTCATCCTTCGGACGAATCCATCCTAGTACATTTAACGAGCCCTAGGAAGGAGAAACTCGAATAACGTCATGATTGACAATTTCCGATGTCATTTAGGTTTAACGAGTCTGACAAAGGAAGAAATCGGCATCTTTTCATGTTTAGAGAGTTTGAAAAGACAACGGAAAAGTAAATTCCATAAGTCCCTTTTCGTAAATAGTTCCTCAGACCCGAAAAGGTAAAAAACAATATCTGAGAAAACCTCCTAGTCGCGATAGGCTAGGGTATTCCTTATTCGTAAATAATCTATCCTAGCCCGAAAAAGGGGTAAACGTATACTGGGTAGATGTCGCTTCGTGGCCACTTTAATGAGATCGAAACGACAAGGGCCTAGACAATCTTTTCATGTTTAGAGAGTCAGAAAAGAGCTGAAAGGTGACTCCTCCTGGAGGAACGAGTGGTATAAAGGGTAGCGACTGGTTCCGGTAATGGTGGAACTGCTCAAAACAAGTAAAGGTTAAGAGGTTGGCTAACAAGACCACTCATTGCAGCAGTTCCTCAGGAATGGGTAAAACAACCAAGTGAAGGCATATGATCGGCCAAGCAGATAGTGACGATAGAATGAGAAAACCAAGGCTCATATGGCAAAAACAGGCTGATAAAATGACAATCACAAGAGGTAAAATGGGAATGGTTTCATTTTTACACAAGCTTGAAATCAGGAAACTCTGCTTGAAGTTGGTTTCATTTTTACACAAGCTTGAAACCAGTTTCATTTTTACACAAGCTTGAAACGGAAACAAACTATGCTTGAAAAAGTAAGCATGCCCCCAGCATGGTGACTCAATTCGAGGTACATGCCCCCCAAGCTTCAATCCATAGGAAATGCAGATGGAGTGAAGGTTCAAATTACGAGATCTAAGAAAGACTCGACTGGGATGTTACGAGATCTGATCAAAGACTCAAATTGAACAAGAATGTGTTTCATTATTTTAACGAGGTTGACACATTAAAAGAACTATCCTCAGACACCCTTGTTTTATTTTTTAAGGAGCTTGACACAGGAAAGGAACCATGCTCCGACGACCTTGTTTCATTTTTTAAGGAGCTTGACACAAGACAAGGAACTCTACTCCGACGACATGGTTTCATTTTTTAAGGAGCTTGACACAAGAAAATGAACTGTGCTTAGCCGACCTCATCATAATGAACAAGAATTCATCGCTTCCAAGATTTCCTCTCCCGATGGAAGGAAAACATCCTGGAAGTCAGGACCCAATGCCCCCAGCACCTGATGCACGACGGCATCATCACTGAGCACAGGCACGGGGTAGGTAGCCACATAGTTGACCTACGGTGGGGCATATACAACAGGTGGATAAAAACCAGGAAGGGATGATGGTGGGCCAGTTGCCATATCAAGACCAAAGAAGGAAAGCTGATCAATGGTCACGATCCGTCCTTCATGTGGAAAATAGACCACACGAAAAAGGGAGGAGACAAGCGCTCCCATGGCATAGGTGTAATCGCGCCCCAAAATCATATTGAAATCCAAGGGCCCTGGAACAACCATCACGTCCATATGAACAGTTTTACCTCCCAAAGTAACAGGTAACCTTGGAAGAATCCCTAAGGGTTGACTCATTCTTCAGTTAAACGCCAACAGATTCTGTGTAACAAGCGCAAGCGACGGCGAACCGAAAGCTTGCCAGGTAGTTGAGGATAGAACACTAACAGACGCACCTTCGTCTATAATGGTGCTGGGTACAACCAGACCAAAGGCCTGTACCGTTATCTCGAAAGGCACATAAGACGGAAGGCGGTATCCTGCAAATCGACTCCAGTCAAAGGAAGCGACCAAACTACTCGGAGGGGCTACCATCGAACCAAGATGGTCTTCCCTTGGTGTTACGGAAGAAGAAGGAGCATCCTCCACGACCTCCATCTCGAAGGCGGGAGGAGTATCCTTCGGGACCTCCATCACGGGAGGCAGAGGAGTAGCTTCTTGAGGTATAGGGACAGGAGAATATTTCTCCAAGTCCGGAGAATCTGAAGAAACCAGAAGGACATGGGGGGTGTGAGATCCACTCTCAACGGAAAAGACCTGGTGTACCGTAGACGGGGCCGGCTCAACTGATGGTTGGTCGGGGATGGATTCCTGAATTTTAATTTCCGAGTGAGCGGGATCGACCAAGGATGACTCTTGACCAATCGTAGGATCAACAAGTGGAGGACTCAAAGAAAGCCGATTATAACCAGCTGGAAGGCATGGTGTAGAACCGGTCGAGTTGTCCAAAACTCTCTTGGCTTCATCCATATATGGACAAAGGTGAATGGCATGATGCCCTTCACACAACTTACAGGGATTGGTGAGCTTACCCTGCTTCTTAAGATTTTTATCGGCACTAGCTGAAGACATGCCCCCAACTTGACTCCCAGAAGCCAAAGGCAACGACGGACGACCGTTGGACCATACTTCTAGCACCTTGGGAATACCAGGGCAATCTCGAAGGAGATGGTATCCCGTGCACAACATGCAAGGGTATTTGACTTTCCACGGAGGGTTGGAAGGTTTATCAATGGAAGGCTTCTTAGGCGTAATAGTCGCAGAGGTAGCCTCTCCTTTACCGAACTTCTTCTTCTTTGTCTTCTTCTTCTTCTTCTTAGCCACCTAGTTACTCGAATCCAGACTTTCACCAGGCGAAGTAGAAGAGGAGGACGCAGAAACAGGCGAAGAAGGGGAGAGGTCCACCTTGGAATCAACATGATGTTGTTCAGGCGGAGGAACTGATTGAACAATAGCCGAGACATTTGGGACCACAGAGGTTGAAAACAACCAAACAGGCAACCCAACAGTTAACCCAGGAAGGGACAACGTTTCCATGTAAGGAGCGCCAACATTTCCAAAAGGAGGAAAAGTACCAGGATTCCCATCAGAGGGGATTCGTTGGTTGGTGAACTCTGGAAAAGTTGCCATCAGAAACGATCTTTGGAACAACACCCTAAGGAAACTAACTTTAACCAGTAATATTTCGTGGGCAGTTAATTTTTATGACATTGAAACAAAACTCTACCGTTTCATATTTTAAGAGTCGAGAAAAAGGAAAAAGGTGACTCTATCGCTTTCAGATTGGAAACAAGCGTGAAAGGACAAGCGCTTGATGATCTTTTCAAATTTAAAGAGTCAGATAAGATCAAAATGACTGCTTAGGAATACTAGGCAAAGGGTGTACCAAATAACCGTGAATTGCAATATACACCTTGGTTTCAAAATGAAAGAGAAATCAACCAAGGACTTAACGTACATGCAGGAAATATCCCTGAATGCTGTGTCCGGTGTATCACGGGTATAGGGCGGCAGACTCAGCTTCCTATGGATAAAGGATAGAAACCTAGTGGGGTCTCCCTTTATATACTTGACGGTATGGGGAGCACAAGTTCGTACTAGTGCTGTCTAAAGCCAAGAGGCGAACGCCAGCTACTAGGTTTAACGACGCCGGAACACGTCTCTAACCCAGACCTCTAAATGTTTCGTTAATGTTTCAATGCTTCCTTAGGTAAATTGAGTAAATTTTATGGTTGATCTTCAATTATGTTTCTGTTTCAAGGCCCTAACGCATGTCATATGACAATCTCCTATATGCAGCTATATGAGAAAAGAAAACTTTTCAATTCGATGAATGCTATCTAGTTAAGGTAAGAGCTTCTAACAATGATGTGACATAAAAAAACACTGCAAACGAAATCTTTTCCAAACTATATGACTTTCACTATCCAAAAGTAATTTCAAACATTCAATGATGCAAACAATGCAATGTGATCTATGCAAAATCCTCTTTTTTGAAAACTATGCAATTGTAATCTACGCACAATTTCCTTTTTCCTTTTCAAATAATAAGAATGCACTCAATGCACTTTTCGATGAAATGAGAATCTACTTAATGCATGCTTTCAATGAAAGAGAATGCACTCAAAGCGATTTTTAGCTTTCAACCATTAAACAATGTGATCTAAGTTCAATGATAAATCTAAAAATACTCTTCAATGCAATGTGATCTAATGCATTTTAACAAAAAGAACACTTTGAGACGAAAACTAAATAAAGGCAAATCTTCTTAATGAAGGATGAATGCAAAAGAGATGTAAACAAACACTAAGAATGTAATCGTTGTTTCAAACAATTTGTCACGAAATCCCTCAAAAGGCGACAAGACATATGAAGTGAAACACAAAGAGGACTTCCAAAGCAAGAGATATAAACAAGGCATTCATTCCCTTTTACATCAAGCAATCATGGAGAGAAGACATTTCAAACAATGAGCAATGTAATCTATGCTCATGCAGTGAAAAGACCGGAAGGGAAAGACACACTGGTGAAGGATTTAGGGAAAAAGTCTCAAATTTCATACACCCTGAAATTGGCCCGACTTTGTCATTGACAACTAGCGCCAATGCCCAATTGGCGTGGGTTGCTAACTGACAACAAGCGCCAACGCCTGAAAATGAAAAAACAAAGAATTTCTCCCAACCAAGACCAGACTCACCACTTCAGGCAGGATCTAAAACAAACCCAGAAGAAAAGTACTGACCAAAAGAAACTTCCGAACAAGGGTAAACCCTATCACTTACAGGAGATGGTGCGACTGTTTGGCTGTAATTCGCGCCAGACAGGGGATGGCGCGAGTGATGAACTGGCAACCTGCGCCAATTGGCACGACTGTCAGGGTGGAAACCGCGCCAATCAAGCCAACCATGAAAGGATGAAAATTCGGAAAAGCAGAGGTCAGATCTGATCCTATGGGGCTGAACCAAAAGCCAAACACAAAAAGAGCCAGCCAAAAGAGCCGATCAAGCAAGCAGAATCGAGAAACAACCGAAAAGACAAGACAATACTCCTAGTGTTCAGTTTACAAACTAAACCGAAGATTGACTGAAGCAGCTTTGATCTACTTCGCAATTGCAGAGCAAGAGCGTTTCGAAGGCTATTTGGCTAACTTCAGGCTCCGTCTATAGCTTATAAAACAAACAACAACAAGCTAGACGATTCCCAGCAGAGTCGCCAATTTGTTGTGGAGGTAAATCCCCTCTGCAGACAGAGGCGATCCCTACTAGCCCAGATCGGGTCTAGTAACAATCGTCACACGCTATAGTGTAGGTTCCTAATTGAAAATAAACCAACTAGTGATGAAGGCTTACCTGGAATCCAACGTTGTTGCTTGTAGAGAAAGTAGCGCTCCCGTTCCTTAGCTCCGACAGATCACGATCCTCACATTCTCTGTGATCGGACACCTGCACATGCAAGAAACAAAACAAACGCAAGCGTAAAATCCAGTATATACAACTATATGTCAGTCAGAGAAGACATAACTCATGATCATCATCAAGAACAAGAGTGGAACCATAACCAATAGTCGCTTATCATTAATTCACAAAAGGAAGAATACAACCATAGCTCTGACGCTGAATTCTCCTTCGGAGGGTCGTCAGCGGAACATGTCTCGATAAAGCCTGTCGGGGATGGGACAAGCCTCTCTCTTCGGATGTCTCGACAATAATCTCCTTGCTTGGATTTGGCCTTAAGGGAATGAATCAAGGCTATTGCAGCATAAGGCTCTTGGGAACTTGGAGACTAGCTTGCAATGGAGATGGGCAAGCTTTTATAGATGGAGTAAGGGGAGCCGGGATCCCTATAATCATGGGATTGGCCCTATCATCAAGGAAGCTTCCATGAGAGGTGGAAAACCACTTCCTCTCTATGGAAATCCGTAGCCAAACCTCCCAACTCAAGATAGATAGCAGTCCAGGAATTTGTTAGGACGAAACTTCCGCCATTTATTTTTAAAAAACACTGCTTAAATTGGCTGGCGTGAGTGCGACTCTGGGACAGAGCACCAATTGGCGCGTCCTCTTTGAAGGATTTCTCCCATTGGCGCGGGTACTGAACTAGCTGCCTGCGCCAATGCAAAAAGAGGTGTTTTTAGGGTTTTTTGCAAAGAGATGTCTTCAGGGCAATGAAAGATCATGTTTAGAGGGATGCCATGAAAGTATTTTCAAGTCTTGTCTCTACTCACAGGTCACGGAATGAGCCCTCCAATGTGCGGGACGGGGATTGCAGGGACGGTGACAAATACTGTGTAACACCCTTCCTCCTCTTTTTATAATTCTGATGGACTCCTCTAGAATCTCCTATTTTATTATTATTTTAATTATTGAGCAAATTTCCCTTAATTAAAATATTATTTTTAGTGTGGGAAAATGGCCAATTGGCCACCATGCCTCCTCAAGTCACTAATAATCACTCCTAGCCATCCCATCCTGTATATCTTATCATTTCGGTTCCAATGAACTATTACACTAAGGTGTTCTGCTAAGAATTCCTCCTGAAATGCCACCTTAGGCCTAATTAATTGAGTTAAGCCCATTCATAACTCAAATTTTTGAAAGTTTTCAGAATGCAATGGAACGAAAGGCAAATTGTGAGGATGGTGGAATATACTAATCGAATGCCATCAGACCTCATAAGAACTCCTCAAAACCCCTCCAAAAGCCCTTAGGGCCTGCCGATGATGCCATCCTGCACCTGTGACCAGTTTTCCCTGAACTCTAAAAGTCCATCCTAACCATGTCATATGGAATACCAGAAAAAAGGAACATTAAATAATAGAACTAACTTGGATACATTTGTGCATTGTTATATATTACCCAAAGAAAAACTAATCTTATTTCTACTTCGGTAAGAGAATTTTCCCAACCAAAAATTGAGAAAAAAGGAATAAACATTATAGACAAGGAGAATTCAAGAACACTTTTGTGTTTCCATGAGTTTTATGATCATATCATAAACCAAAATGGAGGATTGGCGTGAAATCTATCGTCAAAGATTCTTAATTTTTATTTCATAACAACATTCAGAATGATCATGCTCTAACATATATCCAACACATCCTTTTATGAGGTTAAGCTCTCATAAATCGAGTGTAAATGCAAATAAAATTTTAATTTATGCCTAGATTTTGTAGCAGAATCAGACTCCCTTGTCCATCAAATAGTATTTTCCATAGAGAAAATGATATATGTATGCCTTGATTTGCACAATATCATGCCTGTGTGTGAGAATAGTAATCATAACTCATTCTTCAATTCATGCCCATATTTCCATGGTTGTTATATGGCTCGAATGAGTTGTACGTCCTTCTTCAGTTGTGTACTCCTTTCCTCCACTCACTCATGATAATTATTTTGGAAAAACATAGAGAAATCTCAATAAACAATATCAAATGCACCTCTTATCTCAATCATTTTAGCTAAGATACAATTTTTTTTTTCTTTGTTTCACTTATTGAATGAAGCATCAACAATATTTGTTTTCCCATCTCTTTGATGAAATTCAAAAATCTATGTTTTCCTCACTTTACTCACGGACATGTTTAGTAAAAGCTCCCATTCTCTTATTAAAACAACTTGATCCATTTTCCATGTGATTAAACAATTAAATGGATATCATTGTACAACTTGTGACTTTGAAGTCATAATCCTTGAAAATTTTCTCGGAAATATGATCAAGATCCATGCCAAGTGTCAACTTAAGACAAAAGCCATTAACAAAGATGTTACCCAACTCCTCACTTTTCCATACAAAGGAATCTCAAACCACCCCTTAGTTATTAGTTAGTAATCACAACCAACATGTGCAACTACCAAATATATAAACTTACTAATGATGTACATGCCCCCTTTTATATATATTTTTCCTAAATGAAAATAAAATATCCATGGATAAAATAATGCATATCACATTCTTATTTACAAAGTGTACAGACTTTAAAAAACTTTCTGATCCGATGAGTTAGAAGACCTTTTAACATATTTGAACATATTAGAAAGACTTTATACTTAATAATATGTTAAGATGAATAGTAATCGCAATCGGAAATTTGGAGAAGTTCGTTTAAAGAGTTTTTATTGCTTTGATAAGTTTTGATGCAATCGCGCTCAATCGCAATAGCATTTCGGAATAGTATTAAGTATTGCGCTTTTCTATCTATGACGATGCGATGCGATTTATAGAAATCACATTTCGGGAAAAATTTAAACATTGCATTCCTTTCGTTAAAAGTTTCGATGCGATCGCGCTCAATTGCAATCGCATTTTCAGAGATAGCATTAAACGGTCCATTTCATTTTAAATCTCCGATGCGATCGGGATTGGGTAGAAAGCATTATCACACTTCCTTTTTAAATAAATTGCGATGCAATTGTTATTTAACATTATATTTATTCATCACATCGCAAAGAATCAAAAGCGAATTTTAACATTTATTCCAAGCATGCGCCGATCTCTGATTGTACGTTATCATTAATTGAAAATCAAACAAAATATCGTGGGTTATTTTGTTTTCAATGCGTGAATGAGACCCCTTGGAGAGCATTTATGTTGTAAATACGAGGAGATTAGATGGTAATTAAATAAACGAATCTTTGGATAGTTTATTTCGGCTGAAGGCATTCATTTGAATTGCAGGACAAAAGTTCGAATCCTTTCATTCGCCGAACCATAGAGAATTTGCTTGACACCGAAATGTCAAAGAGAAGCAGAAAATCTAAACCTGCTTTTGTTGCAAAAGCTCCTGTATTAACCATGCCGCCCAAGGAGAAACCAGCGAAGCTCAAGCTAGTGACAGACACCTCCTGTCAAGGACTGGGAAAGATGACATGGGAGAATGTATACAATTTGATTGAAAAAGAGAAACCTAGGGTTATTGTGCCTAAAGAAACCGTTCTTGATGAAGAAGACTTAGAATTGACTTTGAAACTCAACTCAGTGCATTGGCAAATTCATTTTTACACCGAGTAGCTGCGCGGGAATTTTTTTTTCCCTACTATGATGTTATCAGATAGGTCATTGACAATGTGACCATTCAAAACAGGACTTTTGTTTCTGATTTTGGATCAGTGTTTGGGTCATTCAGGGCAGAAGATATTAAAGCAATGTACCATCTTCTCAATCCGCAAAAGATTTACAACAAAGACTTCCTTAAGGAATATGCTATAGAACATCCAAACCAGGCATAGTGAATCAAAGAATGGAGGAGTAACCCTGAGAAACCTAAGCATGAGGCATCAGGTATGTACTTTGTGGAGTCTCTCGCACCTCCATATTGTTATGCCGTAGCGATGATGTGTAGGTTGTTCGGAAACAATAACTCTGCTAGATTTTCTATTCAAATGGTCTCGTTAATTCATTCTGCTGTTAGTTCTGAAATTATGGATTGGGCTATCATTTTGTCGGATAAGATAGCCAATCGAATTCTAGAGTACAGAAAAGACAAGAATTCAGGGAATTCCACCCCTTTCCATTTTTGTGCTTATATTTTAGACGCCCTCTGTTTCAATTCTGAGTTCCCCATGCTAGGTTGGAAATGGACTCCAAAAGAACCTATCCCTATTCATGTGTATCACAATTTCTTATGGAAAGAACATTTCAAACTTCATGTTTACAGAGTCTGCCATGGTTTTCTAATTCCAATTTACCAAACCATTTTTGGGCACTTCCCTCCTAGACTTTCCAATAAAGCCAAGAATGATTTGTCTTCTATCGGAGTTTGGTTCGAGGAAGAAAAATTTACTTATATTAGAATTTTTGGGAGTATTGTTCAACCACATATCCTTCCCTTATAGGTTCCAGATAAGCTGTTAGCCTAGGAGATTTCTTATCAACTAACAGTGGAAGGAATGTCTAGAGTTTTGAAAAGCAATAAAAAGCTTATGTGACCCACCTTCCCTTTTAAGTGTGGTGATTATACTCTTAATAGTTTCGCTCATGCTGAGAAAGAAGTTGGTAAGATTTATGATCTTAAGTTTTCAACAGTCCCTGGAAGACAATACGACCCAAAGAAAGTGGCGTATGATTTTACTACCTCTGTTTCGATTGCCCGGTTTGAACATGAACCAGACATTTTTGATGATTTATTTGTTTCCGTGGATGATATATCCCAAGTTTTTGATTCAGCCAAGTCTAAGTTGCAGCCCGAGGACATGAAAAAGTTTTTGTTGTTTAGAAGTCAGAGGTTACTTAAAGTGCCTCTTAATCAGTTGAGAGCTCCCACAAAGGAGAAAGCATCACAACAAGCAGGAAGTACTTATGGTAAAGAAGTAACAGGAGCTGATATTGTTCTGGAAAAAAAAAATATGACAACAGCAAAGCTGACACTGCCAAAACAGAAATAGCTGCTCAAAAAGATACACAAAAGCCTTTAGTTCAAACAGAAAAAGGGAACACGGGTATTGATGCCCAAGTACATATTGAGAAATGAAGCACAGAAAGTAAAAACACTGAACAAGAACCCAAGAATGATACAAAAAATAATGTAGGTTCTCAACTTGGAGGACAAGTAGATACTGAACTGGTTGTTTCTCCTCATTTGCTAAGTCAATATCAACAATTTGCCAAGCAGATAGGATTGCAAAACACTCCTCAAGTTGATAATCCCAAAGATCAGGATGTAGAAATTATTCCTGAAAACCCCACTGGAGAAATTATGCTAAAGATAGAAGAAATCCCTCCTTTAGATATATTCTATAGTCCCAAACATAGGGATGTGGTAAGAAAACAAAGGAAAAGGAGGAAAACAGATCAAGATGCACTTTTGGCATCACAGGGGGAACTTCTAAATATTGTTTATAAAAATGCTGAGGTGGATCCATCTGAGGATCTCACCAAATTATCTCAGTATGCTGGTGCCTATAGTGCTGCCACTATAGATAAAGCTTCCGAAGTTTCACAGTTGGTAAAACAACAGGACATGTAAATTACTATTTTTGAAGAATAGATTGCAGAAGATCAATAAAAGATTATTCAGTTGGAACAACAAGTACAGGATGCAAAACTTAGAACTAAACAACTAGAAGAGCAGCTCAGCCTTAAAAAGAAGAATATTGATGAACAAGCCTTGGAAAAACAACAACAGTTGAATCAAGAGGTAGAAAAGCTACAAATTCTTTTACAAAGTGAGAGAAATTCAAAGATTGAACAGGAAAAAACGTTCCAATCAGCATTGGACAAGTTCAAGGGGTATCCTAAGTTACCCCAATTCATAACTGAATCTCTTGAAATAAACAAACTGCTATCTCAACAGTTAAATGAATTTTGTCTACAATTAGCACAAATTAAGCCTTTGTGCGAAGTAACATAATCTTTGATAGATAAATCAGTCACTCTTATGCAAGAAATTGAGGATGCCGATGATAAAATTTATGAGTTCCTTTCATGGCAGGATACAGAGTAGGGAAGAAAAGCTAATTTTCCTAGAATTGAAGAAAGACATAAGGAAATTTTATTTATGGAATGGGAACAATAGTTGATGAAATCAGAAAGAGCCATATCAAGGGTTAAAGGTTTAATGAATAATACAACACAATTGATTAATGACAGCATGTACGCTACCAATTTGATCTCAGATTGTACCCCAGGCGAATTACCTAAGGTGAAAGAAGCTGATTCCAGGTGGAAGGAAGAGATAAACAATAAAAATCAACAGATTAGCAAACTTCAAGGAATTTCATGGGATAATATGTGGACTTATCTAATCAAGCCACACAGCTAACAGATGGCCATCAAATTTCTTTCGAATGCTATTCAATGTATCATTCCTGAATTCTCTGATGCTACATACATTGGGTAGTTACATTCAAAAATGAGTCGGCCAACAGAAGTCCAAGATATGCTCAATATCTGCCACCTTCGCACATCCACCTCAGTTGATGATCAATGAGCCAGTCTACTACAAGCTCACATTTCAATTTCAGATATTATATTTTAGATAGATTGTAGGAATAGTTTTAGTTATTTTGTTTTGTTAAGTACCTATTTAAACCCCTTTCATGCATTTAGAAAGGGGTCCTTAATTTGTAATATTTTTGACTTGGGGATTACATTTCTGTACTCCATTTACTCCTATATTCTTTTATAAATGATTCTGTGCGGAATTATTTTTAAGAGTCACATTTCTGTACCTTGGAGTTGATTTTGCATTGGAATTGCTGGATCAATGTATCAGATTGCATTTGAAAGTCTCAAGATGGATATGGTATTTCTATCTATTCACTGTTAATTTCTTTTGTCATATGATATTCTCTTTTAAATTTGCTATCGTTTATATGTACTTCATTTCACAATATTTCTTTATATATATCATTTTTGAGTATATTGGAAATATTCATCTTTCATAGTGTATGTAAATGATATACAATGATGAATACAATATGTTAATATAACTCTGTTTAATTTCTTAAACAAAGTTATCTTTATTTGTTGCTACACATTTCAATTAAGCTGTAATACATTTTTATGGTTATTGTTCAATTGAAGCAATTTAAAGTTGTATTCACATATTATACCCGGGTTAGTTTTAAAATTTATTTATTAGTATTTAAATTAGATTAGTTAGTATTTTCATTTAAGTCATTTAGTCCCATTTTCCCTTTCCATCAACCACTCCATTACCAACCCATTCAAGTTATTAGGAAACTGGTCCTATAAATCCAGTCGGAGCCACCATTCCAAACGGAAAAGGAGCTGTCTTAAGGTCCCGACCGAGTGGTTATCCCCCAATGTTTGAAGCAGCGATTTTCGAGGCTTCAACAAGAGGTAAAAAAACAAGAGTACAATTTTTGGCCAAATGACATATTGGGCCATAATTGTCGATTTGGGTAGCATCGGATGTGATCCAAGTCTCAAAATTTGCAGGGAGACTTAGGCGCATGTATTCCAAAGGACCCTGAAATAGTTTGTGAAAATTCAACTCAGAGTGTGTTTTAATAAAATAATTAATTATTTTAAAAGGGACCCTAAGTCTAAACTTAGAAAGATAAAATAATTAAAGGGTATTAATAAAATAGAGTGTGAATCTTCTAGAGAAGACGAAGATCAAGTCAAAATTTAATCTTAGTCGTCGATTAACTATTTAATCTTGTTAATTGAAGTTTCAACGAGAAGACACTTGAAGGGTCATTTGGAAAACACACTGAAGGATCAAGAGATTGAAATTATTTAGTGAGCAGTGCTCAGAGAGAAGATCGATCAAGAATATATAATTTTCAGTTGGAATATTTCCTGAGTGGAAGAATACACATCAGATAAGACAAGAGCAGTTTGCAGAGAGGTAGCGTAGCAGCTACGCAGATCCTATGCGAAGCCCATAGAGGCAGTGCAGTAGCCCAGAGGAATTCCATGATTCAACTGAGTATCAGTCAGATCCGGTGCCGAAAAGTCAGGGTGTGAGATCAAAAGGGGCCAGAAGGTCAGATCCAGCCAATAGAATAACCATAATGCAGAAGCCATGCAGTCCCCATTCGGAGTGACGCAGAGACTACATAGAGGTAGTGGAGGGCTTGCCAGTCCAGGGTTTTGGCAGGTGGGCTCCCAATGTCAGTGTGTGAGGTAATATTAGAAGCTCTTTATCAGTAATATTATCTGTGATGATAGCCATCAAGGCATCCAGTTTGTATTAAGAAAAAACACTTCATCATATATAAACCCTTAGTTGTTGCACTAGTTATCCTGCATTGGGGTTTTCCCAGGACATTGGTCCAAAAAAAATAATGTCCAATGTGTCTATGATTCACTCTTGTTCATATTTTGTTTCTACACCTTTTTTTCCCCAGTTAATTTGTGAAGGTTCTAGGGTATGAGATTTCGTTGTTTACAGTAGAAAATCGTAAAAATTTTGTTAAAAGGAATTAACAGATATGAGATTTATCATCAATGCTATAGTAGGATTCCAAGTAATATGAATTTTCACATGGTATTGGAGCTTATTTAAGCTGAGTGCGGGAGGAGAAAAATAATAGATCTAGTAGATCCAACGTTGAAGGAGAAGCCAAAGATCAAATAGCTGCGTAAGCAGTAGATCGATCTCGTAGGTGATTGCGCAATCAAAGCCAGGAGGGCTAGTTGCTGTAAGGAAATCTCTCTCTGAGTGAGCTAACAGAGAGGTAGTATTTTCCATATTGTAGTTTGTCTGAGGAAGAGGGTGCAAAGCATATCAACAATTAGAGTGACACATTTTTCTGTAAAGCAGTGATTGCTGGTGTAAAAAGCGTAAGACGAGAGTAACTAAAGAAATTTTGGGGATTTTTGACCTTATAGAGTTTCATGCTCAATAAAATCTAATTTCTTGTACATAAAAAACAGAGTTTGTGAATTGTTTGGCTTGCTCCAGTTGGGAGTGCATAGAGGCAATTGCACAAAGGGTTAGAGGCAGCAGATTGACAACATGTAGGGGATTTCCTTCCTAAGAGAATTCCTAGTCTGGGAATTCTAGTTATAGATAGCTGAGAAATAGTATTGTGTGGCAGATCTACTATCTCCCGCAAGGAGTGTGTATGCCAGGCCATAAACTGCGCAAAGGAGAGAGAGGGATCTAGTTCTATTTATTTTTTAGTCGGCAGAGATGGCAACAAGTGGGCTAAGATATCAAGATCAGTTGGATGGAGCCTCCAACTATATGATTTGGTAGGCAAGGATCAGATTCTTGCTGGATGAACGTGATCTCAAAGCCTTCATCGATGGTGTGGTAGTTGTACAAGTAGACACAAATCCACTAAAAGAATTTAAGAAAGATATGGCAAAGTCAAAGAACTTTATCCTTGACGGAGTGATGGATCATGTTGTTTGTCACATCGTTAGCAAAGGGACTACTAGATAAATGTGCCAGGCCCTTTAGAAGCTATATCAGGGATCTTCTGAGTAGCAAAATATGTTCTTGGAGGATAAATTGCCAGCTACAAGGATGGAGAAGGGTGATCGCATTGATTCATTCTTGTTTAGACTTCAAGAGAACCGAGATCAACTAGAAGCTGTAGGAGAAGCTCCTCAAGCCACAGAGATGGTCAGATTGGCCCTCAACTTAGTGTCCAAAGACTATAAATTATTTGTTTAGAGCATCATGGGAAAAGAGAATTTTTCGGACTAGGAGGCAATGTGGGAAACTCTTCAACAGGAAGAGAAGAGGGACTTACTCAAGTGCGAACTTGAGGGCAACAATAGTAGTGGGAAGAAGTTGAAGGATGAGGAGGAGAATGCAGTCCTTGCATCAAAGGAGCAGCAGGAGTAGCGAAGATATAAGAAAGAATTCTCAAAGATCAAGTGCTTCCGGTGTGGTGAGATGGGACATTACGATACATAGTGGCCTCTCAAGAAGAAAGACAAAGATGAAAATCATGTTCTGTAGGCAACATATGCAAGGATCGATGAGAAGGAGTTCGCCATGATCGCTCACATATCGCTAGGGGAGCGTTAGGTGATCTAGAGTTGTAGCTAAACAAAGTTGCAGCTGGGTAGGTTCCTCGAGGAATCCACCTCTCGAATCATTACCTTGCTACGGGAGCCCAAATCATATGTAGCAAGATGGATGAGTGCCAATTGGTGCATAGGAGTGTAGAAGTGATAGTGCAGTGGTTAGTGAGCGCTAGAGTCTGAGTAGCGCAGAGCAGAGTTGGCAGCAGTGCAGGGAGGCAAAACGTAGAGTCAGCAGTGGCACAACAACTTCAGAGGGACTGCGCATAGACTAGCAACAATCAGATATTTAGTACAAGGTGCATCATACTGAACACTTAGTTCAGTACTTGGATGTTTTTTTTATGTTCCAATAAGCAACAGAGTTGTAGTGTAGTGGTAGTTGGTAACAACATGGATGCAGCAACACAGTGTTGGTGGGAAGTAATGTCTGACATCAACAACGCAGAGGGAGATGTTGCAGAATCAAAGCAGTACTCAACAGGGTGTATTGCTAGAGCACAATCCCATTTAAGAGGGATTGTTGATTTGGGTAGCTTCAAATGTGCTCTAAGTCTCAAAATTTGCAAGGAGGCTTAGGCACATGTATTTCAGAGAGCCCATAAATTGTGTGTGAAAATTCCACTCAGAGTGTGTTTTTTTAAAATAATTAATTATTTTTAAAGGGACCCTAGTTCTAAACTTAGGAAAATAAAATAATCAAAGGGTATTAATAAAACAAAGTGTGAATCTTCTAGAGAAGATGAAGATCAAGTCAAAAGTTAATCTTAGTCGTTGATTAATGATTTAATCTCAGTCGTTGAAGACTCAACAAGAATATTATAAGAAGGACTTGAAGGGTCATTTGGAAAACACACTGAAGGATCAAGATATCTAAATACTTTAGTGTGAAGTGCTCAGAGAGACGATCAATCGAGAAGATTCTTGCAAAGAGGGGCAGAGATAATTTTCAGTTGGAAGATTTCCTGAGCCAAATAATACACAACAAAGAAGACAAAGATCAGTTTGCAGAGATGCAACTATGCAAATCTAGTAGAGGCAACGTAGTAACCTAGAGGAATTCTATGATTTAGCTGAGGATCAGTCAGATCCAGTGACAGAAAGTCGGGGTGTGAAACCGAAAGGGGCCAGAGGGTCAGATTTAGCCAACATAAGAGCCATAACACAAAAGCCACATAGTCCACATGCAGAGTGACGCAGAGACTGCGTAGAGGCACTGGAGCTCTTGCGAGTCTGGGGTTTTGGCCAATTGGGCTTCTAGTTTCAGTGTGTGAGGTAATCTCACAAGCTCTTTGTCAGTAAAATTCTCTATGAGGATAGCCATCAAGGCACCCAATTTGTATTAAAAAAAATTACTACTTAATATATAAACCCTCAACTGTTGCACCAGTTTTCCCGCATTGGGTTTTTCCGGGGACATTGGTCTGGTGTCAAATGTGTCTATGATTTACTCTTATTCAGATTTTGTTTCCGCACTCATATTTTTTGCCGTAGTGAATTCTTGAAGGCCGTAGTGTATGAGATTACGTTGTTTACAATAGAAAACCATAAATAATTTGTTAAAAGGAATTAACATATATATGATATTTCTGATCAGTGTTGCAATAGGATTCTGGGTAATATGAATTTTCACAATAATTACAAAACAAAAAACAAAAAAAAAAAAACAAAAAGGCACAAAAGTAGAGAAAGAAGTGTCATTACGAATCTAGGTGAAAATGGTCCCATTCAAGTCGCTTTTTCAACAATATTAAGGAGTAGTCAAATATGATGTGTGGACCCCCAATGGTTCGAATATCCAAAAATCAGAACTGCCCAAAATAACAGTTTCCTAGAATCTGACGAAATTGAACATAAATGGTCCTCTCATCGACTATTATTCCATGAAGCATCTAAAAGTTTCCCAATGTGACCGAGTCTCATTGGACCTTAACCCTTTAGTAGTGAGAAGTTATGTTAGGGTTAAAAATAACAACTCAAGGGGACGATATCCCCTTATAAGGTGTGATAACCACTGAATCTTTGTAATCTAAACCTATAACATTCATCAATTAAATGAACTATCAATAGAGTGTGCATCCACTGGACCATGGAGTCAACTACATGGTATCTCTACTGTTCAACTGCAATATAAAATGACCATGTCTACCCATCTACAATATACAACTCGTGTCGATATTACACTCCTTCCACTAGGAAATTTGTTGAAGTTGACAGATGGGAGAAAGTCATATAGTTAGGTGTCAATGATGAAAATAGTTTCTAGAAGCGAAGGAACCCACCAATAAGGCTAATGGGTCTTAAGGTACGAGTACAATTTATCAGTGTGAAAATTGATCTGAGGTTGAACACTTGATGAAGATCATCCAATCACAACCCAATAATGCTCAACTCTATTAGATGTGAAATAATTGTAAATGAGGTTAGTGATCATTAAGATACTCTATATTGTGGATCAATCCCCAAATGATGTGTCAAATTTGATAAGGAATGATTTATTGAGATAGAGGTGATGATTAAAACCTCTCCCACAACATGAAGCATAAAGTCTTGTATTACAAGTGTGCGATGTCATAAACCTAGCATTGGATGAGGCATGAAATCAAGGACAATTGACTTAACAATAGATGAATAAATACTAGACCATAAAATGGGTGAAGGCACTTCTTATAGTCTCATCAACAGTGGCCATGCCTACTGAGATAAAGAGAGTGAACTATAAGGAATATTTGCCTCGTCCATTCGTCGACTACAATTGAATTTGTAATAAAAGAGGAAGTTGACATGTGATATTGGAATGGTAAATTTCAACTTTGGGAAACATTGTTAGCTAAGGGCTAAATGATACTTGAACTTTTGAAAAACAACCAACTATAATTATTAGTGAAAATAGATGAACCTAACAACAAACAGACATGAAATAGATTACAAAACAAGAATCTAAAAACAAAATGAAATGATTCTCACCCAATAGAAACCCAAAATTTCCCCTTTTAATTAATTTAATTATTTATTTTCAATACAAAAAATCGTATATATTGATATTTCAAAATATATACATATTGTTGTCAATAAAACCTGGTGTATTTCATATTACCATCAGCCCCAAAGAGCCTGAATCAACCTTCTATATTTGTTTTAAAATTACATCAACAAAACATCGTTCTTCTCGTTTGTATGTCAAAAATAAAATATACATCACGTTAAAAAGGAAAAAACAATGTTCATGTACAAAATATAAAAATTGTGAATGTCCTAAAAAAAAACTAGAAAGAGACATTGGTCTCCCTAGTCTTGACTTATTGTCCATCAACAAATTCATGATACCTGACCAAGCTAGTGGGGTGGGATAGAGCTTCTTTGGAAAAACTATCTACTTTCGTGTTGAGTTCCTGGAGAATATGGAAAAATTTGATATGTTCAAAGGATTTCATCATAGCCTTGTGTTGGAAAAGAGAGTTTCCAACCCCAAAATGTTTACCACGACTTTCTTGTTTTCCCAATCTATGACCAACTTGGAGTTTCCCATCACTTACAGTATAATAGGGCACTTCTTGCGAGCAAGCTCCAGTAGGAACCATAAGGCAACAAATTCAACTTTTTTGTTTGACCCTATGCTCAGAAAATGATGAATATGGATGAAATGGGAGTGACTAAGGTACAACATAAACCCAATACCACAACGAGTAAGGTGTCTTTAGTTGATACCATCACAAAATCCCCAAGGTACTCCATAATCTAATTCGGGCATAAATGGCACCCTGCGCTTGGGATTCTTGTACCAGGATTGCAATCTTAATTGCACACATTTCGGGCGAAGCGAAATTATCTTAAAAGTTACAAAGGTTTCGAGCATGTCAAATACCATAGATCAACAGGGATGGGAGAGATTTAAAACACACAACCTATTTATACTACCACAAAAACCTAAAAGAGTCGCCTAATCCCCCCATTTGGATTTTGGATGAAAAATTTGCCAAAGAAGAATGATAAAATGTGATACATAACTACATTGTAAGAAAAATGTGCCAATGAGATTCCTTCCTCGTGGATTTTACAAAGAGAACATTGATTTGGACCTTGTCGGCCCCACTTTTGTAGATTATCCTAAGTAAATAGCTTATTTGAGAGAGTCAACCAATTTGTCAACTTAGCTTTTAGAGGAGAGTATATGCCCCATGAAAAATTCCACCACCAACATATGGGAGTGAAGACATTATATTTGAACCACACTTTATATCCCAATTTCACCATGAAAGGTCTTGTGTGTCCATTCTCGGACCAAACAATGATATCAGACACCTCATCTATGAGGAGGATAGAATATGCATATATTTCTCCCACTCAAAAGCACATACATTTGATAGTGCAATGTTTATTGTAGACTTCCACCCTTCACACCCATGAATTTGTGGATCTCAAGCTTTTACATTCACTAAAAAGGTATTGGAATCAATTAAGTTCTTCCAATAATGGGTTAGATAACCTGTATCCGTCTTCTGCTCCAAGCCACGAATCTCATCCTAGAAAAACTTGATGTTCGTCCCTCAAATTCCACAAGACCCATTTTCCCATAAATGGAAAATCATGAATGAAATATTTCCAGACGATAGAGCCTTTACATGATTCATGTGGAACTCTAAACCAATCAATAATGGTCTTACTCGAAAAGTGTTTGGCTTTAAACACCTTAAACAATAATGAGTTCTCCAATGCTAGACGTTGTTGACCCTTACCAGCCAATTCTTTTGCAAATATATGTGAGTCCTTAAAACCCCATCCCTCAAGATCCTCAGGAGCTTCCAATCTTGTCCACTTGACTAGGGGGATACTTTTAAGATTGTCGGAGTCGCACCAAAGAAAGTGAAAGTTGTTGTTGTTGTTGTTGTTGTTTTTTTTTTTGTTTTTTGTTTTTTGTTTTTTGTTTTTTGTTTTTTGTTTTTTAATATTTATATAATCACGGGAAGTATAATTTAAGTCGTTGCCCATTGATTGGAAGCTCCTCGCTTACACTATCCAAGTCAGAAAGATAAAAGGTGTTAGGACTCATTGTTGCATCGATGGAGAATGGTCCCAACCACAAACTATCAAACCTACCATGGTCTCCAAAATTTTCACTTATTTTATCCCATAACAAGACCAAAACACCTACCTATAAAGATATGTTTTTAGATATATGATTAAATACTTTCTTTATTTGACTCTTATAATCCAAAAAACGATCATAGGTAGTCCGATTGTCGTCATCAAGCTATGAAAGGTGATGAATATGAGCCCGAAAGGCTTCTTGATTGGTTGTAAATTGTTCCAACAATTTGTAAACTAGAAACCTCAAGTTGATCAACAAGACCGCACCGAAGCTATGAACTAGCTTAAAATGTCTCTTACCTATTATAGATTTATTGGTAATACGATCAACCCATAAATAAAATTTGTGATAATTTTCCCAATGTTTTTTTATTATCTACAAGTATCCTTTTGATGATGTAAGTGTGTTTCTTGTTACTAGGCTCTGCCAAATCATTCCCTCGGGTATAATGATTCGTTGAATGAGCTAATATGATGTTGTACTAGGAGCAAAATGTCATTAACTCTGCTAAGTGGAAGACATTACCTTTTTCAGTGGTGATGTTACCGGGTATGACAAATCATGTGATAATTCTTCAAGGAATCTGATTGTAGATGCATTAGAAGAAGTTTTCAAAGACATTACTTCCACCCATCTGGTGAAGTAATCTATGGCCATGTGTATCCAACTAAATCCATTGCTAAAATTATGTTGAAACTGACCAATAAAGTCAACACCCCCTATTGGGATGGAGCTTGAACTATAGTAGGATCAAGTGGAAATGTTGAAAATTTGAGTTTTCCCTCAAAGCACTAACAAGGGTCACATGCAGGCACATAAGAATCTGTGTCAACAAACAAGTTGGCCTAGTAGTACCCTATTCACATGATTTTGTGTGTGATGTTTTCAGCTGAAAAATGACCACCATACGAACCTGCTTGCAATTCTTGCAAAAGCTCTGTGGACTTAGGTGGATCAACATATATGAGGATAACCCCATCAAAATTTTTCCACCCGTCCTCCTTGCGACAAACAATACTTAGCCGCATGAAGCTTAAGTAACCTTTTTTTGTGTTTTGTCAATATTAGCAAGACATGATAAGTTTTCCAAATAATGGGTAATGTCAAAGCACCAATCTTGCTGCTCTAATGAAGATAATATTGCATTTACTTTATCGAGTAGTTGGGGATGTTTAATGATAGTTTTCTCCATTTTTTGCATGCTACCTTTAGCCATCGTCTTGGCCAATCCTTGGGCATGAACAAACTTAGTTGACTTAAGTTCTAATTCAAACTCTTGGATCTTAATGATTCACCCACCCCTCGTCTCACTGCATTTTGTTTGCAAGATTATGTATTTTATCATAGTATTAGGTATGTAGGCCACAATTTTGGCATTCTAAAAGTAGATATGAAAGTATTTGAGTGCTTTCACGAAGGTGTATGCTTGTTTTTGCATGGAAGAGAAAGATAACTTTGCTCCGTACATTGCCTTGTTCATGAAATCATATTGGTTACTCACTTCCATCCTAATTTTCCTGCAATAACACAACAACCATAGGAAACTCAAAAGAAAAAGAAAAAAACTTAAAAATACTTATCATAATTAGGTCTAATTAAAATGAGAACCTGACATAAACTCTCTTTTTTTATATATTCAAAAGCCTCCTTTACTCCTTGACTCTAATCTGAAAGGAGTGTATTAGTTATGTTGTGCTAAGTGTCCTTTCAGTAATATAAACATGTACAATTTGTCTCCATATGTTTGCTTAAGGAATGAGAGTTTTAACCATGAATTATAGATGAATTAGTGAACTCTAAGCATAAAAATAAGCCTTAAAAACACTGAACAACAATGCATAACAGAGAAAAACGTTCACACATAAGTTTTACACAGTGGACATGATGAAGCAGTTCACCCCTCCTGGGCTACATCTACTGGTCCAACTCCCAATGGCATGTCCCTCTTTGTCATTATGCTCAAAATTATAAATTACATGTGTTTACAGGCCTCTAATGCTTGTTTTCTCTACACCAATGGCTTTATAATGCTCAAATTAGTCTAGGTAGACTCTTGTTTCACTAAATTTGGTCGAAAATTGACCTCCCTATGCCTTTTTCCCAATGATAGCTAGTAAAATGCCACTAAAAGTGGAGACAGACACTAAAACTGGATTTAAGTTTAATAGCATGCCCTAAAAATAGGGGCGCGCTCCAACTCCGTCGAAATGACCGTTAGGTTTAAAGTAAAGTGGTTAGGTTGGGGTGGTCACAAGCCGACCCCACCTACCACCACGCGGGCATGGCATTTGACAATTATGTGTTTGAACCGTTTGCATAAACTATTGTAGTTAGGGGTGGGAGTGGCCACATGCCAACCCCTGCAAACCCCTTGGTTACAATTTAAAACTGTGGGTTGAGGGCTTGGAACCTGAAGTGGCAGCGTTCCGCAAACGGTGGCATTTAAATCCTTGAAACTTCGCCCAAGTGACAAGTGTAAAATCTTCCGCCGAAGAAGCCGTTTAACATGACCACCATGTACCCACCACCTGCAAACCTTAACGTAACTGTGGCATGTGATCATTGATTCGGGGCCGGTGTTAAGGTTTAATACAACTTCCAGTTTAGATGTTAATGCTGCGGGTTGGAAAATACCATGTGACCAGCCTTTACGCATAGACCGCCAGGTTAAGAACTGTTGGATAGCCGTTGGGTTTAAGCCAGGGTTCCAGCGCTTGGGCACATGGAGGGGGGGCTGGCCTCCCAAACCCCCAACCTTCAAACCTTCAAATAATAAAATGAAATTGAATTCGTATATAGTTAATTCACATGCGGTAGATGGAGTGGTTGAAGGTATTTGCGGGCGTATAGGAGGTCGCGGGGTCAAACCCACCCCCTCGACTCCATACAAATTTTACAACGAACTCTTGAGGACACGTGGTTTTCTGCGGGCTTGCCACGTGTCTCTCATCCAACGAACCAAAAAACTCCTCCATACCACCAACGATCAACAACCCAGATCATGCCACATGGTGCCATCTTGTTAGCTAGAAGAAAAATGGAATATTCCTAGAATATGCTTGTTGACTGTACCTGCATGCTGACTGGGCATCCAGTCACAAAATTGTTTTGTTTGGGAAAACAAACAAAATGTTATATCTTCCTCATATGATATCGGTTTTTCGAACCATCCACGGCACCAGAATCGTAATGACAAGACTCTCTGGACTACTGAACATGAAGATGAGGAGACTGTGTCCCCACTCTTCCAATCTTTATCCACTGAAATTTCCCTAATTTCATTAATTGGAGCTTTTCATGAAACGACAAATTTTTCCTTGATTTCGTCGACCAACCATTGCTGTTTTTGACATTGTCATGCTGCATATTTACTGAACTTGCAGAAAAACAATATATCTTTGTAGTAAACATCCTATTTCTACGTTGGTCTATAATCAAAGGAAACTTGGAATTACTCTCACCTTGCATCCTGTCCTTATGGCAATTTTTTGTTGAATTTGCTTTGAACTTGTGTCGATTCTTGACCAAGTTTCTTCGCCATTGTACCATGCCTTTCTGTAACCAAAAATGAACATTTTTTAATCCTGTGCCTTCTTTGCTAAGTTTCTTTGCCCTCTTTTTGACCTTTGCAACTTCTTGGACTGACACTTTGTTTTCAGCACCGTTCAACACCAATGTCAACTGCTGCAACTGCTTGTCATCTTCTTTCAAAGACAACCTGCTTTCAAAATGAAAAAAAAATCATTACATACACCAACATTTGTTTGAAAAGGATTATGTAAAACTTCTCTTCGTTTAATCATCATCAATGTCAAGTTTTGGCTTGCATTGACGAGCCTCTTCATCTGCCATGCATTAAAAGTGTCTAGTTTTTTGCGATGAGCTCTCACAATATACTCCTTGCCATATTTGAATAAATGGTATTTGTTCTCATGGCAATGGAAGATTTATTTCCTGTCATACAAGTGAGGACTGCCCAACACCATACTTGTTATATCAATCGGAACAACATCTAATTCAACCGTGTTAATGAAATGTGCAGTTATTGCAAAGTGCAACATACACTTCTTTGAAACCTGTAAATTTGCATCCTTACAAATCCAACCAAGTGGATATGGTTTCGGACGTGGAATGGTCTCAAGATTAAGTTTATTGACCAATTCTTCATAGATTAAATTTTCTTGTGACCCACTGTCAAATAATGTGTCAACCTTGGTATGTTTGGAAATGACCCTGACATTAAACAATTCAATTCTCTTTTCTTCATTTGGAGCTTGTATGTGACAGTTAGATATACTAGAACTAGGTTTAGTTTCAATCTATTTCCCCTTAAAGTTATTTAGTCCCATAGCTATGGTTTTTGTTTCATCTCCTGAATCTGACCCTAGGTCTTGTTCAGCTATTGCAACAATTTTTCCTTTCTCCTTGGATTTCTCTTTGGCTTTAAAACTTTCTGGTTTCAACTCTGGATGAAGTTTACAACAATGGTCTTCATCATGGCTAGTTTTAGAACAATGTTTGAAAAATAATTTTCCCTTCTCTTTTCTAACATTTGCATTTCTCTTTTTCTTCCATTTGCCTTTAAACTCATTTTCCCCATTCTCATCCAAGTTTTGTTTTCCTCTTGCCTCTAGATGTGTGGCTTGAACACATACTTCATCTAGGCTTGTAGGGTTAAACATGAGGATAGTATGTCTTAGGTAGGTATGTAAGCCTCCTATATACTTGAGAAAAGAGTCTTGGCTATGCAAATATGCTCCTAATAAAAGAGCTCTTCTCCTAAATTCTTGAGTATACACTTGTACATTTTGTCCTTTCAATTATTTAAAATTTTTCCAGTCCATTATGGATTTTTAAATGTGAGCTAATGGATAAAACTGTTGTTTTATTGAAGAAATGAAATTAGTCCATGATAAAATAATATTACCATATTTCTTGATCTCCTCCTTTGTCTTGGCTTCCCACCAAACAAGTGTTGTACCTTCCATCCTCAATGAAGCTAGTTGGATTTTGGTATCATCATCATGAAAATTTTGGATTCTCAAATAGACCTCTAATTGCTTGATCCAATTATCTAGCTTTTCTACATTAGCTTCACCATTAAACATTGGCAATTCAAACTTAACATCAAGTTTTAGAAAAATATTTTTACCCATGTTCTTTGACTTGTATGGCTGATGTACTGAAGATGAAGTAGAGGATGATGAGGATGAAGATGAGGGTGATGATGGTGACTTTCCACTGTCTCCATTTCCTCAATTGCCCTTCTTTGATTTATCTTCATCATTATGGCCTCCTGATGATCCCTGTCCTTCCTTGTGAAGTTTGGACCTTTTGTCTTCTAGTTTATCATTCCTTTCCTGATAAAGGACTCTCACCATTTCAGTTAAGTCAAGAAATGCTTTTTTGTACACTCTTTCTTCCTCTTTGGGATCCATCTCTTCATGAATTTATTCTTCTCCTGGAGGCATGCTTGATGTTGCTTCTGCTTCTTTTGGAGGTGAGCTAGGTGGTGAAGAATGTGGAAATCTTGCCCTCCTTTGCTGTGGCTCACTTTGAGAACGTATTTCTTCCACCAATTTACCTTCTCCTCTCTTAAGCTTGAGCCTAGTAAGCATGAAAACCCTTGCAAACAGTTAACAAATCTTTGCACATAAAAACACCAGAGATTAAACTCTAACTTTGATACCAACTTGATGTGAAAGGAGTGTATTAGATCTGCTGTGCTAAGTGTCCTTTCAGTAATCTAAACATGCACAATTTGTCTCCATACGTTTTCTTAAGGAATGAGAGTTTTAACCATGAATTATAGATGAATTAGTGAACTTTAAGCATGAAAATAAGCCTTAAAAACACTGAACAAAAGTGCATAATAGAGAAAAAAATTCACACATAAGTTTTACATAGTAGGCATGATGAAGCATTTCACCCCTCCTGGGCTACATCTGCTGGTCCAGCTCCCAATGGCATGTCCCTCTTTGTCATTATGTTCAAAATTTAAATTACATGTGTTTACAGGCCTCTAATGGTTTTGTTCTCTGCTCCAATGGCTCCAAAATGCTCAAATTAGTTTAGGTAGACTCTTGTTTCACCAAAATTGGTCGAAAATTGACCTCCCTATGCCTTTTTCCCAATGACAGCTAGTAAAACTCCACTAAAAGTGGAGACAGGCACTCAAACTGGAGTTAAATTTAATAGAATGCCCTAAAAATAGGGGCGCGCTCCAACTTTGCCGAAATGACCGTTAGGTTTAAAGTCAAGTGGTTAGGTCGGGGTGATCACAAGTCAACCCCCACCTACCATCTCGTGGTCATGGCATTTAACAACTATGCATTTGAATCGTTTGCATAAACTATTACAGTTAGGGGTGGGGGTGGCCCCATGCCAACCCTCGCAAGCCCCATGGTTACAATTTAAAACTGCGTGTTGAGGGCTTGGAACCCAGAGTGACAACGTTCCACAAACGGTGACATTTAAAGCCTTGAAACTGCACCCATGTGACAAGTGTAAAATCTTCCATCGGAGAAGCTGTTTAACACAACCACCATGTAGCCGCCACCTGCAAACCTTAACGTAATTGTGGCATGTGATCATTGCTTCGGGGCTAGTGTTAAGGTTTAATACAACTGCCAGTTTAGATGTTAATGTTGCAGGTTGGCAAAGTTAGATAAATCTAACGTTCTTGCAAAATTTTGGTCATGGGGTTTGGGAGCCTCCATGCGCCCAAGCGCTGGAACCTTGGCTTAAAACCCGCAACATTATCAAATAAATTTTCTCTAAGTATCAAACCCCTATGAATCCTATTAGTCCTAATTGGATTAAGGGGGCATCAACTTCTCGCAAATTGTCAACCAATTAGCAAAATAAATCATCAATAAAATTAATAGAACTCAAAATATGCCTCTCATCTTTGAAATATTGTCAATAACCAATATTGTTAGAAACAAAAGGTCTAAAAATTATCTCAACCAAGTATATGGTAGAAGGAATTGATACATGTGGTTAAAAATATGTAACAAATGATCCCACTGGACCTGTGAATTTGTTCAAGGTCCCTGGGAAAACGATTGTGATATCCCTCAGCTTAATGATTTTATTGTAATTAAATGTGCACAAGTTTAATTTTGGTTAAAGATGCTACATTAAAATACAAATATACATTTAATTATAAGTAGTTTTGATAATAATAATTATTTGTAGAGTTATTGTTTGTAAATTTGTAATTATGTTTTTATGATATAAACAAAGACAAACTGGAAAATTAATGGATGAGTGCAGATGGTTGAAAGAGAACATGACTGCAATTTTATTTTATAAATTATTATTATCCATTAGCAAGTTCTAGACATCTAATCTGGGTGATTAGATTTATTTCTAAAATTGTGATATTGGCCAATTAAATGTTTCTTAGAAGACATGGAGTTGTTTTCGGAAGTGGGAAACAAGAGCTCATTAATGAGAAGTTACCTACCTGCTAGTTCTTGGTGAGGTGAAGGGAGTTAATAACCACCCAAAGGAGTGGTAGATAGATATTATCTTTGTAATTTTGTCTCACATTTTTTGAGAGAGGAGTATTGGAGATATTAAATAAAAGAAGTAATAAATAGAAAAAAAAATTGCAGGCCTATTTGCTTGGGGGGAGAAGCAAATTGTTGCATCAAGGTTGGGAGGAGCAAAATAATCAATGCTTAATTTCCATAGTTACTTTTCAGGTGAGTGATCCTAACTCTTATTATTGTTTAAGTATTTGATGGATCAAAAGTAATTTTTTGTTAGAATTGTGTAATTGAATGATTCTTCTATAGATGGTTTGACGAGTATAATTTGTTATTATTTTGTTTGATGATGGTTATTTAGTAGTAAAAGAAAAGAAAAACTAATGATGTTTTCTTTACATGCTTCGAGAATACTATTTCTATTTGAGTATACCTACTGAAATTTACATTAGATTTGAAAACATTTTTTTTGAAAGTATATCGAGATTATGCGTTCTTTGATTTTGGATATAGATACTTATTGAATTAAAAGAAATACTTGTGTAATGATGAATTACGAACTTAAGCTTTAGCAATAGGGTGTACATAGAAAATCACACGAAAGTCTGTATTGCAAAAATATATGAAATATATGTATAAGTTGCATGTAGATGAAAATAATCACGGAATCAGTAAAGAACACTAGGAGTAATCATCATAATTTTCAGCTAGAGATTATAGAAGGAACACAAAAGTTTGACTCGTGCTTAAATAATAGAGTGAAACCACATTATTTTAAGATGAAAGCTACTAAATGTATAACTAATATCAAGAAAAGGAAAATTGTGGTGAGGAACATATGAATTATTTAAATGCATATTTAATAGCACGAGTGTGAGTATTATCCACTCAATGGAAAAGAGTTTGGTCACATGAACATTTTCTAAGAGAATAATACTCCAATTTGAGTATTGTTGAAACTAAATATTGTATAATCGAACATACTTCATCTAGTACTTACAAATCACAAAATGAGGGACACAGAGAGAATCAAATATATATATATATATATATATATATATATATATATATATACTCACTCCTTCTCTATATATATATATATATATATATATATATATAAGATCCTAAGAGTGGGGTATTATCTGTTAAAATAAAATACATGATTAAAACGATACATACTTACAACCCTTAATATTGTTTGAGTTATGGTATAACTGTGGAATTTAAAGAAAACCCAATAAAAGAGTTATAAATAAAGAGTATAATAACAATAAGTTAAATATTATGCTAGTTGTAAGAGAAATAATCCATCTCTACTCAAGAAATAACCAAGACAGTTGTATATAATCATTGACTTGGTAAATTAAGAACTCAGTTATTTTCTTCCCAAAGAATGACAATTTCATGTAACATCCCCAAGTTAAGTTTTTATCTAGATATAATAGGACCAAGGTCACGGGACACATATTCCAAGATGAATGGAGGGGAAAACATTACATTGGAAACCACTTATGGTTTATT
Organism: Pinus albicaulis; assembly: GCA_034641835.2. Lineage (NCBI taxonomy): Eukaryota > Viridiplantae > Streptophyta > Pinopsida > Pinales > Pinaceae > Pinus > Pinus albicaulis. Next base: position 84,909,011 of record CM076571.1, on the reverse strand, counting down.
ATTGGCTATGGAAATTGGCATTGGCATTGGCAAGGAAAAAAGGCAATGAATGACAATTAATCAAAGAAATAAAGGAAAATGGGAGAAAAGAAAGATGAAGAGACAAGAATATGCATGCAAAGGAAAATGAAGGAAATAGAATAAAAAAGGGAAACAAAAGGAGAGAGAGAATGTTATATTCCTCTCTTAGCTACTCTTAGTTACTCTTGATCACTTCTGGGTTACTCTTGGAGCATTCTAGCATTCATTTTTGGACATTGAGGCATTTTCACTTGGACTATGCAAGTCGTAAGAGAAATAATCCATCTCTGCTCAAGGAATAACCAAGAGAATTGTAAAAAATCATCGACCTGGAAGATTAAGACAACTCGGTTAGTTTTCTTCCTGAAGCATGACAATTTCGCGCAACAACCTCAGGTTCAATTTCTATGTAAATAAATTAAGCCCAAGTTCATGGGACACAAATTCCAAGCTGAATGGAGGAGAAAAAAATTACATTTGAAATCACTTATGGTTTATTATTGGGTATGGAAATTGACATTGGCATTGACAAAGGAAAAAAAGGCAATGAATGACAATTAATCAAAGAAATAAAGGAAAATGTGAGAAAAGGAAGATGAAGAGACAAGAATATGCATGCAAAGGAAAATGAAGGAAATTGAAGGAAAAATAATAGGAAAAGGAAACAAAAGGAGAGAGAGAACATTATATGCCTTTCTTAGCTACTCTTAGTTACTCTTGATCACTTCTTGATTACTCTTGGAGCAATTTAACATTCATTTTTGGATATTGAGGCATTTTCACTTGGACTCGGAGAGAGAGAGCACTTGGACAAAAGCAAGCAAGTGAGCAAAGGAAATTGGGGCAACGAAGAAGAAGGTTTGAAAAAAAACTATAGCAGGAGAACATTGCAGATACAAATTTTCATGTGTAATTTCCTTGTTGAGATTTGAATGCATGGTGCATGCATTTGGTTATTTAGTTACTTTCATAACATTGGCATGTGATTTGCCTAGATTGATATTTTTTTTCAGCCTTGCCTTGCCATTTCCAATATAGTCGTGATGTAATGGGTTCCCTGTTTTGGTTAACCTTTGGATGGACGGTATATTTCAAATCTTGGTGGGGTGGTCTCAGGAAAATTCCCAAGGGTCAAGGGTGGAGATGGGCATTCTCCTGGAACTCTTGATGTATGGGCGGAGACAAGAAAATTCCTCTGGGTATGGTGAAGAAGTTGTAGGCATCCAAGTTGGTTTTGGTTTGGTGATTTATGGATTGGTTTAGTTGAAATAATTGTGGTGTAAGGTTGAGGTGGTTTAACCTCTGGAAGCCCTAGTTAGTTATGTTTTGGTTTATTCCATGTGATCCCACATTCATGCTTGGAATATGGCATAAAGGTGAGTTGTTGAAAGAGAGATTTGGTTCAACCCAATATATGGTTGGGTGGTACGTGGAAGTCCCTAACTTTTGTTGGATTTATGCATATGTTGTTATATGTTATTTCTTATTTAGATTAGTGAGCACATTTATTCATTATTGTGTTGATTGGTTTGTCACGGTTTCATCCTGGTTGAATGTTGGTTATAGGCATGGTTAAATGATGTGATCTTGTTATGGATCTTGTTCATGATTCGATACGTTATTGAATGGTTATGTGAATGCATAAGCTAACTAGTGTTGTTTCAACCAACTTGAGAGGGTAGTGAGCCTTCTTGATGATTCTATGATGAAACTAAAGAAATAATGTGCATATATGCATTCATGACCTATAACTACCATGTTTACCATATGTTTGTCTAAATGTTTATCACGCGACTGACATGTTTGGCCAAGATCTGAGCCTAAGTATAGGTTATGCATACTCGTGATTATCTTATAATTGATATTGGAGAGTTCTATGTAGTCGCTTGTAAGCTAGCCCTAAAAATGTGGCTTTGAATCTGTGACCACTGTCTCTTAACTAAGAAATCTTGGTTGTAGCCTCATGCAGGAAGAATTATTTATGTGGTTGGATTCTTATGGACACATGCACATTTTGGCATGCATGTGGCTAGGTTGTGAGGTCAGATGAAAAGATAGTTCCAACTCAATGTAAGAGCATTAGTGGATTTTTTTAACATCTGGGTGGTCTTGTGTCCCTGAAAAATTGGAGTAAGTTTCAAGATGGTATACCTCACTTCTACAAATGGAACTTGGTTGTTGGGTCATGCATAGTAATTCTCAGCTCATGTTTACCATGGAGAGCTTGTAAAATCGGGAAAATGTAGGGTGGGGTTTTATAGGGTGGTATCAGAGTGAGGTTGCAGCATTAGACCTTGGGGTAAATGAAAATCTGTATGCATGCATGTAAGTTTTTTATATGTTTATCATGCATGTATGTTGGTTATTTGTTGTTATGATTATTATATCCATGTATGAGTTGATATTCTTGTAATGTTGTATCATGCTAATTTGGATTTTCCTGTGGAGATGCAAAAGCCTCCCCTGAGATACATTGAGGTATGATTTTTATTGTGTTTTTATTTAGCTAAGAATGGCATATTACAAGAAATATAAGGCCAATAAATGAAGAGAAAAATAGTCGATTACATTTCATGTGACTCTCCATATAGGCCAGAAGAGACATTGGTAGGATGGGAGAGATCAATTGAGAAAGAGGGAGAGGGATACTCCCCTGGTTTGGCAGATACATTGAGAAGTTTGAAGGAAAAAATCATGAGTTGCAAGGCAGAAAATGATCATTTTATTAAGGCACAAGAAAGTCTTGCTACAGCTCAAGAAAAGTAATTCGAGGTTAATGTAGTCATCCTCCAAAGCATTTCAGACTTAAGGCATGGACAATTGAGGATAAATCATGGGGATAAACATGAAGAAAAGACTAACAATGAAAATGGTAGCAAGTCTCAGAAAGGGTATAAGATGGAAAAATATGATACAGTGAAGAGTGGCAGACCCTTAGATACACCTGAGAGGAGGAATAGTGCTCATGTATTTTATTCTAGCTCTGGTTCTGAGAGACATCATCACCATCACTGTCAACATCCTTATAAGAGGAGTGAAAAGGGATACTTGCAAGAGTAGTTCAAGAAATTCAAGCCTCCTATTTTTTATGGAGAAATGAAGAAATCAGAAGATGTAGAAGCATGGTTGCTTGGGATGAATAAATTCTTCATATTACATGATTACTCAGAGAACACGAAATCAAAGATAACTATCTTTAATCTTAAGGGAAAAGTAAATATTTGGTGGGAAGATGTTAAGAATGTCAGAGGCATCAGGGAAGAGGAGATGATTTGGGATGACTTTGAAAGACTCTTCAGGAAGAAGTACATGTCTGAGAGATATTATGATGGAAAGGCCAAGGAATTATATGATATCAAGATGGGTTCCATGACAAATGAATAATACACAACCAAAATTCTATAGTTGTTGAGATATGTGCCCTGTCTTGAGGATGAGAAAACAAAGATCCAAAGGTTCATCAATGGAATTTCATAATCATTTATAGACCAGGTTGAGTTTGATGAGCCTAGATAATTGGAGGAAGCCATCAGAAATTTAAAGCATTGTTATGAGCAGTCAAAGCGCAAGCCTCAGTTCAAGCCTGCCTAGAAAGGTAATGAGAAGACTAAAGGAAAATGACTCAAGAAGAGAGGAAGATCCTAGGATGCAGGTGACAAGGACAATGTGGCACCTCATAAGAAGTTCAATGCAGCTAAGAGAGGACATGGGTCTTAGCCTGAGGAGCAACAAAATAAAGGTGATGGAAAAAAACCTTTGAGTTGTTGGACCCATGGTGGAGATCGTCACATGAGGGATTACCCATCACATCAGGGCACCATGCCTCATATCTACAGTGCTCGGTAGGCGCAGATAATTGGGGACGTAGGTCAGATCATTCCCCATATCTATGTAACAATGGATAATAAGCAAACAAATCATCAGGAATCCATTATTGAGATGGAAGGTAAGCTTTGTGATCAATTTGTATGTTTTTATTGATCCCAGATCAAATTGTAGCTATATTAGTCTTGACCTAGTGGATCAGTTTCGGTTGAATACGGAAGTGCATGCAGAATCTTGGTTGGTGCAGTTGGCTACAGCGACCAAGAGAAGAGTTCTTCACTGGGCGATATCTTGTGCATTTGAACTTAATGGCATACCTACATTAGCACATATAAATGTGCTTCCTTTGGATTCAGGTTCATATATCATGCTTTTGGGCATGGACTAGTTGTTCATTCACAAGGCTAAGGTAGATTTCTATGAGAAGGTCATTGAGTGTTTGGATGATGATATAGAAAAGACAGTATTGCAAGGAAAGAAGAAGCCTACATCAGTGATAATGGTTACAACTATGCAAACTAAACACAACCACAGGAAAGGATGTTTATTGTTTGCAGTACATGTTTCCAGTGACAAATGGAAGGAAGATGAGGTCCCGAGGAAGTATCTTATGTTGTAGGAGTTTTAGGACGTGTTTCCTACAGAGATTTGAGAGTTTCCTCCTCATATAGAGGTGGATTTATATATTGAGTTCATACCAGGAGGAGCACCAACATATAAGGCACCATAAAGGATGAGCCATCATGAGTTGGTGGAATTGAAGTTGCAACTTAAATTGATGCGTGAGAAGGGATATGTAAGGCCAAGTGTGTCTCCCTAGGGAGCATTAGCGTTGTTTGTAAGGAAGAAGGATGGTACTCTTAGATTGCGCATTTATGACAGACAGTTGAACAAGGTGACTATTAAGAATAAGTATCCATTGCCATAGATTGATGATTTGTTTGATCAGTTAAAGGGAGAAACAATATTTGTGAAGATTGATTTGAGATCAGGATATCATGAGGTGTGCATCAAATAAGAAGACATATACAAGACTGCATTATGTACAAGGTATGGGCACTATGAGTTTGTGGTGGTTCCTTTTGGTCTTACTAATACTCCAACCACCTTCATGTGTTTGACAAACAACATGTTGCTCCCTTATCGGGAAAAGTTTGTGATAGTATTTGTTGATGATATATTGGTATATTCAAAGAATGAGGAGGAGCATGCACAACACCTGAAAACAATGTTGAGATTTTTGAGAGAGATTAAGTTGTATGCCAAGCTCAACAAGTGTAGCTTCTTTTAGACTCAGATTCATTACTTGGGACATGTTGTTTCCAAGAAGGGGATAACAGTGGATTGGGAAAATATTAAGGCTATCATGGAGTGGTTAGCTTCGAAGAATGTGGATGAGGTCATATCATATATGGGAATAGTAGGTTATTATAGAGGATCATTAGGAGCTTCTCCAAGATTGACTATCATATCACGTCTTTGCAGAGGGAAGGGAAGAAGTTTGAATTGACTGTTGAGTGTGCAACTAGTTTAGAGTAGTTGAATCAATTGCTTACCAATGCTCTTGTCTTGAATATTGTAGATTCCTATAAGGAGTTTTTGGTTTGTACAAATTCTTGTAAGGAAGGACTAGGTGGAGTCCCAAAGCAGGAAGGGAAGGTGGTTTGATATGAATCAAGGAAGTTGAATGAACATGAGAATAACTATACAACTTTTGATGTTGAGTTGGCATGTATCATTCATGCATTAAATATGTGGATACATTATCTCCTTGGTAGAAGGTTCATCTTGATGAGTTATCATAGTGGATTGAGGTACTTGTTTGACCAACCCAATCCAAATGCAAGGCAAGCTAGATGGTTGGCTACTCTCTATGAGTTTGACTTTGAGATCAGGGACATTAAAGGCAAGGAGAACTAGGTTGCAGATGCTCTCAGTATGAGAGCGTACATGAATCATATTTTAGCTGTGAGCTCTTATGGGAAAGATTTATAGGAGAAGAGCTTGCATGCAAGGCTTCCTGATTAGAAGTACCAACAAATGAAGCATATATTATAGTAGCAAAGTGAAGGTGATAGGGATGAGGTGTATCACCTCACAACATATGGCTTAGTCAGATTCAAGAAAGATTTATGTGCCAGTTAACAAAATTTGAAGAAGGCTGTCTTGAAAGAGTTTAACGTCAAGTCGTATTCACGCCACCCAGGATACTATAATACTTTGACAAATATCAAGAAGTTATACTATTGGTCAAATTTGTGAGGTGGTTGAGTTTGTTGCATCCTATTCCAATTCCATAATGGAAATGGAGGTCATTTCCATGGTATTAGTGTAAAATATTGTGGAAGGTGTACCAAAAAGGCTTTACTTAAGCCACAAGTGACTGATGGCCCTAACAACAGATATGGTCATTTAATTCTTTAGATATGCAACATAAAGTTAGAAGAAACTTGAAAATAATAGATCTATGCAGTAGAAGAAGTCAAACAACAAAAATATTAACTAGTGTAAAACCCCAATCATGGATAAAGAAAATTAAAAGAATGAGTGTTTTTATTAAAATGTTACACTTGGTGAGGGAAACTTGTAGATAGGTTATAACTCCCCCTCAAATGGGATGGGTCCTTTGGTTGTCCTCTATGGTTCGGTTTTTTGGATCTCTCTCTCTCATGTATGAAACTCAAAAGTATGTGTTGAACTCAGATGGGAGCTCAATGACAAAAATAAAATAATAACGACAATGACAGATGATCATGGTGAAGAATGGATGGAAAACCCTCTTATTTATAGCAAAATATTGGGTTATTCTTGAAAATGGAAAATAATAAAATATTATTAACCACAATATAGAACTTAAACGCTTGGAATATTTTATTGTATTTTTTGGAGGGAAAAGATATCTAAATTGGTTAATACCTTTATTTAGAAATAATAAATAAATAAATGATTTATTTATTATTTCAAGGATGTGGTTAAGGAATAATAAACAAATAATGATTTGTTTAATCATTCCTCGGCGATTTAGTCAAATTTGACAGGGAACATTAACTAGATAATGATTTAATTAATTATTCATAGAGAAAAATCAAATAAACAATGATATATTTAATTATTTCTCTTGATTGGGTTAAATGAGACAAGGAATATTAACAAAATAATGATTTAATTAATTATTCCTAGAGGAAAATCAAATAAATAACGATTTATTTATTTATTCCTCATGGGGTTTCTAGTTTTAACCATAAAATATTTAATAAAATATGGTTTATCCACCTAGTAAGAAATGGCTAGGTGATAATTTTTTGGTGATAACACGTGGAATTCATTACAAGGTTGCCTAGGACATCAAGGTAGCATGACTCCATCATGGTTATGGTTGACAAGTTGAGCAAGGTAGCTCACTACATTGCTGTGAAGTCTACTAATTAAGCTAGTGAAGTGGCTCAAATCTTCATCAGGGAGATATAGAAGTTGCATGGGGTCCTGTTGTGGCTAGCAACAACCCCCCTTCTTATTTAGTATTAGTAATAATACTAAATAAGTGGGGACCCTTAGTCAAAAAATCCAAAAAATCAATTAATGCTTGTTTTTCCTTTTTTCAATAAAACTTACTATCATAAGACTCAGGAGAAAGTTCCTTGAAAAATCCAAAAAAACTTAATTTTTATGATAGTATAGGGAAAAATCATTCTTTGGAGAACATCGCATCGCAAAAGAATAATAAATGCCTCTTTAACAAGCGGAATTCTAAAAATTGCGATGCAAGACTATGCGCTAAAAGAACATTTATCGCACCGCATGTTTCAAATATCATATCTTATGCCGAAAACCTCAGATCACCGATGTGCGATAACGTATATTCGCAAATCGTATTTCGCAGAAAATACATTAACGAATGTTTGTCCTATATTGCGTTTTGTGATATTGCGACATTGCGATTTCACGATGTTACAATATTGCGCTATTAGAAGATTGAGATTATGCGATATTGCGAAGCAAACCGCATTATCGCATTATCGCATATCTTTAAGCCTCATTGTACGAAAAAAAACTCTACATAAATCAAGACTCCGTTATGCGCTTTAAAGTTTAATCAATAAATTGATTGTCACTCATTAATGAAAAATGGTTTCGTTCTGATTAAAGAAGTTATTTCACGTAATGTGATATATTTCATAGCTCTTAAACATTTAAAACTTGCCGTCACCTTTTTCATATCATTACTCTCACTTAATTCGTAAACCGCAGGAGTGAAGAACTGAGAACTATACAAAGAAACATCTTGATATTATGGGAAAGAAGGACAAAGCTCCGAGTTCTGAAAGTAAAGAGATGGCGTCCTTGTACACAGACACCGCCTGCAACAAAGACGCTGGTATTACTACTTGGGATGGTATGCATAATTTTCTTGAGGAAGAAAACCCCAGAGTAATGGATGTTGCGGCTACTGTAGGATCACTTGGATCTTCCGAAGCATCTCTTACAGAGCTGGCTTGTTCATTTTTACACCGGATAGCTGCAAGACCTAAAATTCTTCCATATACAGACATGATTAAATGGGTGCTGGATAGTACTGATATTACAGACAGACAGTTCAAGACTCAGGGGTAAGAAATCATCGGTTCATTTACTTCAGAATATTTGAGGCTTATGTATCATTTTCTGGAGCCACAGGCAACCTACAACAAACAGTTCATAGAAAAGTTTGCCAAAGAAAATGAAAACTTGGCAGAATGCACCAAGGAATGGTCCAGAGGAGATGAACCATTGAAGAAACATAAACACGGTATGTACAGTACTGGTTCTCTCACTTCTCCATATTGCTTTGCTGCTGCTATGCTCTGTAGGCTTTTTGGAAATCCTGACATTAATAAGTTTTCATCCGAATGGCTTCCGTTATTGAATGTTGCTGTTAATGCTATTATTGTGGATTGGGCTAAGATATTGTCTGATAACTTAGCCACGACTATTTTTAATTATCGGTCTAAACAGACTGTCTCTCAAAGGATTTATCCTCCTTTTTACTTATCTGCCTATGTGATGGATTCAATCTGCTATGTTTCTAAGTTTCCTTTAATGGGTTGGCAATGGACAATTCAGGATCCCTTACCCATTCATGTTTATCATAAAGAATTGTGGGATTCAAAGTTCATTCCTCATTTTTACAAGATTTTCCATGGCATAATGTTACCCCTGCACATAATTTTGTATAATAAGGATGCTCCAAGGTTTTCCCCTGAAGCAGAAGTAGACATTCTCCCTGTCGCAAGATGGTTTGGTGAAGAATTGTTTACCTATGTTAGGGTTTTTGGAAGTTTTGATTCTCCTCATGTTTTACCTTTGTATGTTCGGGATAAACTACTGGCCCGAGAAATTGCGTATCAAACCTGCGGAGAGGGAGGTTTGACAAAAGAATTAAAGGATAAAAAGAAAGCCATCTGGCCACAATTTCCTGTGGCCTGTGGAGCATTTTCATTATTTGATGTTGGTCATGCATTTAAAAAAGTAAGCAATATTATATGTTTACAATTGTTCAAGTTTTCAAGAAGGCTATTCGACCCGTATGATGTTGTTAAGAATTTCACCACTGCAGTCAAGGTAAGAGTATTTTCTAGAGAAGAGGATCTTTTTGATGATATGTTCCAAGAAAAATGCACATTTAAAGAGATTCTATATTCAGCTCGATTCTATATTCAGCTCAAACACGTTTTTCTCTAGAAGAGTTCCAAGAATTTAAGATGTACAGAGAAAGGAGGTTGACCACTATTCCTTTGGATAATTTACGCTTGGAACCCTTAAGGGAACCAACTCCTAGTGTCAGTCTCAGTGGTAGTTCAGGTACAAAAAGGTCTAAGTCAAAGTCTGGAAAAGAAACTTCTGAACGTTCTAAAAAGTCTGATAATGACCAGGATAAAAGTGAAGGGTTAGTAAAGGATACTACCCAATCAAAAGAACTTTCACAGCAACATATTTCAATCACTCCGCAGTTAAATCTTCCCCCTCTTATTGTACAGCAACCATATGTCAGAACTGAATTGGATAAGGAATGGGAAACATTTAATGATTTGATTAATGTTGAAGGAAAGAACACACAGACTCTTGTAAGTAATGTACAGACAATAAAAGGTTTAGTTACAGGAATAAGTGGCAATGTCACAGAAACATAACATATACCCATTACCCCCTCTTCTGAGCTTGTACTTAAAATAAAGGAAATTCCTCCTCTGGATATATTCTATAGTCCACAACATAAAGCAGTAGTAAGAAAACAAAGGAAGAAAAGGAAATTAGAAAGTGTAATCTCTCATGATGCAGAACAATTGGATGTTTTATGGCAAGATCCTACTACTAATCCAACTGAAAATCTTGCTAAATTATCTTAGATTACAGGAGCATATGCCTCTGAAACTATCGATAAAGCATCTGAAGTACAACAATTACTGAATGAAAAAGAAGATCAAATACAGGTTCTGCAACAACAGCTGCAACAAGCCAATGCTAACAGTGAAGCACAAAAACAACTTGAAAAATTACAACAGGAGTTTCAACAAATGCAAGTTGGATATCAAAAAAGTTTAGTTGAAAAAGAGAAACAACTACAGGTTATGCAAGAGATACACAAAGATGATCCCAAGCTCACAGAATTTATTATAGAGTCTATTTCCTTAAATAATCAACTACTGCAGCAACAAGATATATTATGCCAAAAATTTTCACAGTGGAACTCTTTTTGTCAAGAAAGTGATAAAATCACTAATCATGTCGTAGAATTACGACATGATTATGATTTAACTAATGAAAGAGTTATTGACTATTTGACTTGGAAAAATACAGAGGAGGGAAAAAAGGCAGGAGCACCAATCATCAATGACAGTCAGAAAGAAATGCTCTTCAATAATTGGGATGCACAGATTAAAATTGCAGAACAAGCAGCGGAAGAAGCAGCTACAGCAGCAAGCAATATTACTGATTGTGTAAATGAAAGTTTGCACAAGGCTAATTTTATTTCAGAAACTATTCTAGGATACGTACCACAAGCACAGCAACTGCAGACAAAATGGAAGCAGAAAGCTGAAGAAAAAGCATAATCGATTAAAGGATTGACAAAGTTAAATTGAGATTCTTACTGGGCATTTCTAGTAAAACCACACAGTCAATGCAGCGCTCTCAATTGCATCATCAATTCTGCCGAGAAGATGGCACCAGCACTCACCGATTCCGTTTTCTCAGGACAGTTAAAATTTGAAGTCGGCCAGCCTCCTCTTCCCAAATCAATGCTGAATGCTTGCAAACTCAAAGATCAGATTCATAAGTAGTTAGTTGATAGTTTTAAATTTTAGATTTAGTATTAGTTTTACTTTATTTTTGCCTATAAAAAGGACGGTCATTTAAACCGTATCCTACATTTTTGTAATAAGTTATTTTTAGATTTAGTTAGTAGTATTTAAACCCTTCTCATACATTTAGAGAAGAGTCCTGAAATTTGTCAAAAACTTGTCCTCAGAACATGCACTTTTGCACCCTCAGAGGAGGTTTTGATAAATGAATGGAACAGGATTTATTGATATCTGCGTTTAATATCTGCTACTGATGTTGCACTTCTGTACTCTTAGTGGATGTTGGATTAAGAAGAGACAAGTCATTATTGCTTCTAGCTCATGAGTAGAACTAGTTATAAATGGAACTTTTATCTCTTAACTATTTCCGCCCCTGTGTTAAAGTGATATTCATGTTCAATTATTTATATATTGATGTTTGAATGCTCGAGTTATCATTTGGCACTTTTTTACGGTGATAGCTATTTATTTATGCTTAATGTATGAATAGCTTATTATGCGATATGTTTTTCACAACTGTTTCATCTAACTTTTTATATGAAGTGGTTTATTTTTATTGAATTCTTTTCTTATACAGTTGAATGATCTTTATTATCAATTGTTATTTGAAATCATTTTAGATCGCATAAATAGAAAGATTACATCTCGGGTTAATTTAGAATTAGATATTTCTGTTTAAATTAGAATACAATTTGCATATGATTAGATTAGAAATAGAATAAAAACATTTTATTTAGGAACTTTAGAAAAGAAATATCAATTCTCAACACACACACACATATTGAGAAACTGGTTCCATTATCCCCAGTCGGACCCACTACACCAAACGGAAAAGGAGCTGCTAACCAAGGTCCGGACCGGGTGGGTATCCCCCTTGTTGTAAGACCCGATTTTCGGGGCTTCAACATATTTGGCGTTAGAAGGAGGGCACGAACTATGAATGGCAAGTAAATCAAAATCTAAAAACCATTATGAGAGTAAATCGTCCTCACCATCTTCTCCGACTTCTCCATCGCATATAGAATTTTTAAATCTAGAGCCAGAAGTTGAGAAAACAACAGCCACTGCCACAAACCCTGAATTTTTAGAAGAATCTGCTGTTGAACCCCCTGAAGTTGAATCTTTGATTCATAAACTTCAGCGATTTTCAATATCACCTCTAAGATCTGATAAATCTCAAGGCAGTGTGACTTCGCAATATAATCCTGCTCATCCTCTTACTAGATTACAGAACGAAAAGCTTGGCATTCAGCCAACTGAGTTACCTCTACCTACAAGGAGGAGAGCAAGGAAATCACCTAAAAGGTCTGATACAGAGACTCTTTCATCATCATCATCCATTTCAACCTCTTCACCGCGAAGTCAACCATCCACTCCTCCACCTCAGACTATTGTTCGTCAGTCCACTGGAACTTCCACATCTCCATCTCAAACATCTGGAATCATAATATCCTCCTCTTCCCAATCGCAGACCTCATCTTCTGCACTTTCCTCTGTTAGTAGTTCAATGATGGCCCAAATGCCATGGAATAATCCAGGGGCAGTCTTGATGCCTGCACCCTTTAATCAATTACCAGCCCATCCTGAAAAATGGTTGCCTAAGTTTAACCCTGAAGCAGGCATGCTAGCTGAAGAACATATAAACAATTTTATGTTGTCTATAAATCTCAATGGAGTTATTAATGAAGATTCTGTTGTCCGACTTTTTCCCTATACTCTACAAGGAGCAGCCAGATCATGGTATTTTTCATTACCATCTGGATCTATCACTTGTTGGGATATTTTCCAAGATAAATTTTTAACTAAGTTTGGTGATGACAGGTCTACAACAACGTTGATAAATGATTTGTTTAATATTAGAGCTGAGTCAAAAGAGCCTATCAAGGATTTTAACTCACATTTCAATAAATTATTAAACAAAATTCCTACTGCTTCCAAGCCTAGTGAAGAAGTGCGAGGTGAATGGTACATTTCTGCTTTACCATCAAACATAGCAATCTTCGTTGGTAGGGCTAACAAAACAACTTTAGTAGAAAATATGAAGGAAGCAATAGCGGTAGAGAAACGTATCATAGCCCTAGAAAAGAAAAACGCGATAGAGGAACGAAAATCCAAGAAAGTTACTTTTAAGGAAGATCCAAAGAAAAAATCTATAGATCCATTCGATTTAGAAGGATTGCAGAAAGTTTTGAAAACCATGTCTAACGAAATGGTTGATATTAAGAAACAAGTGGCTGAAACATCTTCTAAAAAATCTTTCAAGCCTTTTAGAAGAAACCCTTCAACTGATTCAAAACCACCAAATGCTATTACAAATGCTGAATCAGAAGAAGAAGAAGAGGAGACTGCCGCTAAAGAAACTACCGATGAAGAAGAAGTTGCAGAGGTACAAGGTATGTGGGATTTCATCCTCCCAAATGAGGAAGATCAAGAAGCATCTTCGGTTAGCACTCGAAGTAGAAATCAACTTGATCCTCCTCAACTTACTCCCAAACCAAAGAGCGCAAGCTCAATGACTAAGGATAAAGTTGCACCCAAGAAAACGACATCTAAAGCAATTCAAACCAGCCCAGTCTAAACAGATTCATCAACTCCATCAAAAACACTGATTGTTCCGGATGAAATGGAGTATAACATCATAGAAGATATGAAGAAGACTAGGGCTAACATCACTTTTTATGAATTGAGCAAATTAAAACACCAGCAAAAGGTACTTTTGAAAGAATTACATGCTATACCAGAAAAAACTTTGCCCGATCCTGTTATCTCTCAAGCTTCTAATGAAATGGGAAGACCTCCAACTAATGCGATTAGTAAAGTTGATCTTGAAAATATCGCTTTAATTGGAGGAAGGTCAAGATCTCATACTCCTCCATTTCTTCTTACTTATGAAGTTTTCAATAAAAATTTGCGTAATTGTTTAGTGGATTCTAGAGCTTCATCTAATATTCTACCAAAATCAATATGTGCAAAATTGAACATTCAACCACAAAAGTCTGCTGTGCGCATAGTCCAGTTAGATCGATTGCAAGTTGAAGTGATTGGCGAATTAAATCAGGTTACCATAAGGCTGTCATCGAATCCAAAGGTATGTCAAGTTATTGATATTTTAGTTGCAGATATTCCAGAATTTTATGGCTTAATTCTCAGCAGAGATTGGTCAGAAAAACTTCATGGATACTTTGCAACTGATTGGTCCCACATGTGGCTTCCTTATAATGGAAAACCAAATCAGATAAAGGTTGAACGAGAAAGACATCAGAAATACATTGTAACAGAATTGGAAGGAGAAAATGAACCAGTTGCATACAGCAATAATATTATTGGCAATTATTTAGTTGATTCTTTCTTAGGAAATTTCAATGCTCATACTTCACCTTACTTAGAACATTCTGTTTTATCTCAGATAGAAATTTTTTCTCAGACAAATAGTTCTAAATGCATTAATTTTGTAGATACTATTGTAAATAAATCTTTATTTTGGAAGTTTTTGATGGTTCTAAGTCTAATGAAGGAGCAGGAGCAGGGTGCATGTTGGTTAGTCCAGAGGGAACCAAAATTATGTTAACTTGCAGACTTGAGTTCAATTTCACTAATAACACCACAGAATACGAGGCTTTAGTCTAAGGATTATACAAAGCAATCAGATTAGACATCACATATCTACAAGTTTTCAGAGATTCTGAAATTGTAATTAAACAGGTACGCAATACTATACATTGTTTATCAGGTCATTTAAAGCATTATCAATCTTTAGTTCAAGATCTGACTGAACATTTTATAGCATTTAATATTTCATCAATTTCCAGAATCCAGAATGCTAGTGCAAACCTCCTAGCTAATGTAGCTTCCAAACTCATTCCTTTAGAAGATTATAGCCCTGATCGATTTTCAATTGAATTAATCTTTAGACCCTCGATTCCTGATAACATTACCAATTGGAGAATTTTCAACGATGATCCTGATATTGTAAGCTTTCTCACATCTGAAGGATCTTACACCAATCAGATAATTGATGAAGACCAACATGACAAACAATTGCAAAAAGATAGCACTAATAATGCTATGCCAAAGTCAGTAGTCAAGTTAGAAGACCTTTATGATTTGAAAGATCTATTCAAAAGATCTACTAATTCAAAATTGCAAAGTTCAACTTTGAATTATGAATTAGTAAATCTAGGAACTAATACCAAACCACAGAATATCAACCTAGGCCTTGGTCTAGCTCCTAAAGAAAAATTAGCGTATGTTCGTCTTTTGAAACAATATAAAAGTGTCTTTGCTTGGAATTACGATGAACTCAAAACTTATGACACTTCTATCATCCAACATACTATCCCAATGATAAATGATGAAAAACCTGTCCAACAAAAGCTGAGAAAGATCCATCCCAATCTAGAAAATCAGATAAAGTCTGAACTCAATAAGTTATTGAAAGCCAAGATTATTTTTCCTGTCCGACATTCTAAATGGGTTTCCAATATGGTTCCTGTTAGAAAGAAGAACGAAGACATTAGAATTTGTATTGACTTTCAAAATCTTAACAAAGCCTGCCAAAAAGATAATTTTCCTTTGCCTCCCATGGAGCAAATATTACAGGCAGTCGCAGGATCATAATTAATGTCTTTCCTAGATGGTTTCTCTGGTTATAACCAAGTATTGGTCCATCCTGATGATCAATTGAAAACTACATTTAGAACCAAATGGGGCACTTATGCATATCAAAAGATGCCTTTTGGTCTGATCAATGTTGGTGCCAGATTTCAGAGAGCCATGTACATTGCTTTTAAGGGATTAGTTAACAAATCAGTGGTAATCTATTTGGATGATATAACTGTATATTCAAAAAAAAAAGTAATCGTCTTAGAGATTTGAAGCAGATCTTCCAACGTTGTCAAAAGTATGGAATTTCACTGAACCCAAAAAAATATTTTTTTGCATTAAGTGAAGGAAAACTTCTTGGATTCATAGTGTCAAAATCTGGAATTCATATTGATCCTGATAGAATCAAGGAGATTTCTGAAATACCTTTACCTCACAACAAGAAAGCTATGCATTAATCTTTCCTTGGCCAGATTAATTTTGTAAAGAGATTTGTCCCAGATTTTTCAAGAATTGTATCTCCTTTACAAGCAATGATAAAAAAGAATTCAAACTTCAAATGGGGCCAAAATGAATATGAGGCTTTCAATTTTATCAAACAAGCAATTGTTAATGCTCCATCTTTAGCAACTCCAAATTTTTCCGATCCTTTTATTTTGTATACATTCGCCTCTGACAAATCTTATGTTGCGATACTCACTCAAGCAAATCAAGACAAGGCAGAAGCTCTAATTGATTTTTTCAGTTCAAATTTACAGGGAGCTGAGTTGAATTATTCAGATGTAGAGAAACAAGCTTATGCTGTTTTCAAAGCAATTAAATATTTCAGACCCTTTCTACTTAAAACCCATACAAAAATCATAGTACCGTTTCCAGCGGTAAGAAATCTTTTAGTACAGAAAGATGTGGGTGAGAAAAGAGCTAATTGGGTTACTGCCTTACAAGAATATGATGTAGAAATCAAACCAGCAAATATCGTAAGAGGTCAAGGTTTTTGCAAAATATTAGCTGGAGCATCGCTTATTTCTGAAAAACCATCTGAAGAGATACAAATGTCTGAGGTAAGCCTAAACGATGTTGAATCATTATATGTTGATATCATATTTTATCTGAAGAATGGATATGCTCCTGCAAATCTCGATTATACCAAGAAAAGAGCTCTAAGATTGAAGGCTAAGCAATATCAGCTTGTGAATGATGTTCTTTTTAGAATGAATTATGATTATGTTCTCCTTAGATGTCTGGAGAAATATGAAGCTGAAAAAGTCTTGCAGGAACTTCACGATGGGCCAGCAGGTAGACATTATGCTGGAGATACTACTGCACATAAAATCCTTCACGCAGGCTATTACTGGCCCACACTGTTTAAAGACTCACATAGCTACGTCAGGAAATGTCAAGTTTTTCAAACTGTTGCTAGAAGACAAAAGAAACCATCATTACCATTACAACCAGCCAACATTGAGCAACCTTTTGATTAATGGGGATTGGATATAATAGGTGATATCATTCCTCACTCTTCTAAGCAACATAGGTATATCATTACAACAACTGATTATTTCACTAAATGGGTAGAAGCAGTACCTCTCAAGACTGTTAATGATGAAAATATCATCGAATTCATAGATCAGTTCATAATCACCAGGTTTGAATTACCTTCTGCTTTAATGTTTGATAATGCATCATATTTTTCTGGTAATGCTATGATTGAATTTTCACTCAAGAGAGGTTTCAAACTTAAATACTATGCCAATTATTATCCACAGGGAAATGGGTTAGCTGAATCCACAAATAAAAACTTAATCAGAATCATTAAGCGAACCATTGATCAAAATCATAAAAATTGGCATAAGTCTTTAATATATGCTTTATGGGCAGATCGGATAACACAGAAAGCTTCCATTGGCACTTCTCCCTTTAATTTGGTTTATGGGAAAGAAGTGGTTCTTCCAACTTGTCTAGCAATTCCTTCTTTGGCCTTAGTTCAATGCATTGATGAAGCACCAACTTCTTCCTTGCAACTAAGACAACTAGAAATAATTAAGCTAGAAGAACAAAGAGAACAGGCTAAAATAACTCATGCTCATCACCAAGCATTAGTCAAAGCTTCTTTTGATTCAAACATGATATCCAGAAAGGACTTTTAGGTCGGAGATCTAATTTTAAAATGGGACAAGGCTCATGAGGAAAAAGGGAAACATACGAAATTTCAACGAATGTGGCTTGCTCCTTTCCAAATCGTAGAGATCATAGGTCCATCTACTTTTATGTTACAGGGTTTAATAGGAAAAAGTGAGTCTTTACCTGTTAATGGACAGATCCTCAAAAAATATTTTCCATAGGATATTATTCTTCTATTCTGTATATTAGTTTTCTTTACTTTCATAATAAAACCAGTTGTTAATGGTTACATTTGGAATTCACGAAAAAGATACAAATTCTCTTTGATTTTGTTTTTTCACTTGTATAAATAGAATTATTTTAGAAAATTGATCATTATTATTTAAAGATATAGTTAAAAGCTTTAAACCTAGAAATGATATTAGTTTCAATTTTGAAAATTTTAATGAAAAGCAACTTTTAGTGAAAAATTGTTTTATATCAGTCTAATGAAAGGTATCAATAACAAAATGAAGATTCTCTAAAGAAAATTTCTTTCCAAAAACTCTACCATTGTCGTCCAGAGCTATCTTAAGGAAACAATGACTTCCTCCCCACCTAGGAAATTACAACGTTCGGGGAATAATCCAATGATACACTTTAACTTAAAGAGTAAGAGGTCTCATCACGAGCCGACTTATCATGATCATAGATATTATAGCTTGCTGACTTTGCCAATACTGAATACCATAACAGGGCAATGACTCAAGATTATTGCAATCAAAAGACAAGGGGTCTCATCACGAGCCATCTTGTTCAGCAAAGTTATAAATCAAGTGAATGGCATTGTCATAAATTGGCTACCAAACCAAGACATTGTTCTTTAAGAATAAAAAAGAAAAATAAAAGCAATAAGTGTGAATATGGATTTCTCTTTGAAAATTGTATATTTCTCTAAGTAGGACACAGGATCATTGCTGGGTAACAGGTAACCCCGTCGAGGCTATAGACACCTGCTGGTAGCAGTGGCTCTACCTACGAAAAATGAACATATATATAACTGATTTACAGAAAAGTATTTGCTTTTATCTTTATAAACCAAGTAATGATGTAGATACAAGGACTAGCTTGAGGAAGTAAATAATCAAAGTTGAATATAGAAGAAACGAAATATCATTGATAGATAGAAGCATAATGTACTTTGTCTTTATATAATAAAGTTTAATTTTCTGGAAAATTTTATGTTTTTGGAAGTTTAGAAAATTCAAAAGAAAAGCAGAGATAACTGGTTCTTCCAAGTGAATCGCCAATTGTTGTGGCTAGCAACAACCCCCCTTCTTATTTAGTATTAGTGGGGACCTTTAGTCAAAAAATCCAAAAAATCAATTAATGCTTGTTTTTCCTTTTTTCAATAAAACTTACTATCATAAGACTCAAGAGAAAGTTCCTTGAAAAATCCAAAAAAACTTAAGTTTTATGATAGTATAGGGAAAAATCATTCTTTGGAGAATATCGCATCGCAAAAGAATAATAAATGCCTCTTTAACAAGCGGAATTCTAAAAATTGCGATGCAAGACTATGCGCTAAAAGAACATTTATCGCATCGCATGTTTCAAATATCATATCTTATTCCGAAAACCTCAGATCACTGATGTGCGATAACGTATATCGCAAATCGCATTTCGCAGAAAATACATTAATGAATGTTTGTCATATATTGCGTTTTGCGATATTGCGATTTTGTGATATTGCGACATTGCGATTTCACGATGTTACAGTATTGCGCTATTAGAAGATTGCGATCTGCGATATTGCGATATTGCGAAGAAAATCGCATTATCGCATTATCGCATATCTTTAAGGCTCGTTGTACAAAAAAAAACTCTACATAAATCAAGACTCCGTTATGCGCTTTAAAGTTTAATCAATAAATTGATTGTCACTCATTAATGAAAAATGATTTCGTTTTGATTAAAGAAGTTATTTCACGTAATGTGATATATTTCAGAGCTCTTCAACATTTAAAACTTGCCGTCACCTTTTTCATATCATTACTCTCACTTAATTCGTAGACCGCAGGAGTGAAGAACTGAGAACTATACAAAGCAACATCTCGATATTATGGGAAAGAAGGACAAAGCTTTGAGTTCTGAAAGTAAAGAAATGGCGTCCTTGTACACAGACACCGCCTGCAACAAAGACGCTGGTATTACTACTTGGGATGGTATGCATAATTTTCTTGAGGAAGAAAACCCCAGAGTAATGGATGTTGCGGCTACTGCAGGATCACTTGGATCTTCCGAAGCATCTCTTACAGAGCTGGCTTGTTCATTTTTACACCGGATAGCTGCAAGACCTAAAATTCTTCCATATACAGACATGATTAAATGGGTGCTAAATAGTACTGATATTACAGACAGACAGTTCAAGACTCAAGGGCAAGAACTCATCGGTTCATTTACTTCAGAAGATTTGAGGCTTATGTATCATTTGCCGGAGCCACAGACAACCTACAACAAACAGTTCATAGAAAAGTTTGCCAAAGAAAATGAAAACTTGGCAGAATGCACCAAGGAATGGTCCAGAAGAGATGAACCATTGAAGAAAGATAAACATGGTATGTACAGTACTGGTTCTCTCACTTCTCCATATTTCTTCGCTGCTGCTATGCTCTGTAGGCTTTTGGAAAGCCCGACATTAATAAGTTTTCATCCGAATGGCTTCCGTTATTGAATGTTGCTGTTAATGCTATTATTGTGGATTGGGCTAAGATATTGTCTGATAACTTAGCCACGGCTATTTTTAATTATCGGTCTAAACAGACTGTCTCTCAAAGGATTTATCCTCCTTTTTACTTATCTGCCTATGTGATGGATTCAATCTGCTATGTTTCTAAGTTTCCTTTAATGGGTTGGCAATGGACAATTCAGGATCCCTTACCCATTCATGTTTATCATAAAGAATTGTGGGATTCAAAGTTCATTCCTCATTTTTACAAGATTTTCCATGGCATAATGTTACCCCTGCACAGAATGTTGTATAATAATGATGCTCCAAGGTTTTCACTTGAAGCAGAAGTAGACATTCTTCCTGTCGCAAGATGGTTTGGTGAAGAGTTGGTTACCTATGTTAGGGTTTTTGGAAGTTTTGCTTCTCCTCATGTTTTACCTTTGTATGTTCCGGATAAACTACTGGCCCGAGAAATTGCGTATCAAACCTACAGAGAGGGAGGTTTGACAAAAGAATTAAAGGATAAAAAGAAAGCCATCTGGCCACAATTTCCTGTGGCCTGCGGAGCATTTGATGTTGGTCATGCATTTAAATAAGTAAACAATATTATATGTTTACAATTGTTCAAGTTTTCAAGAAGGCTATTCGACCCGTATGATGTTGTTAAGAATTTAACCACTGCAGTCAAGGTAAGAGTATTTTCTAGAGAAGAGGATCTTTTTGATGATATGTTCCAAGAAAAATGCACATTTAAAGAGATTCTATATTCAGTTCAAACACATTTTTCTCTAGAAAAGTTCCAAGAATTTAAGATGTACAGAGAAAGGAGGTTGACCACTATTCCTTTGGATAATTTGCGCTTGGAACCCTTAAGGGAACCAACTCCTAGTGTCAGTCTCAGTGGCAGTGCAGGTACAAAAAGGTCTAAGTCAAAGTCCGGAAAAGAAACTTCTGAACGTTCTAAAAAGTCTGATAATGACCAGGATAAAAGTGAAGGGTCAGTAAATGATACTTCCCAATCAAAAGAACTTTCACAGCAACAGATTTCAATCACTCCACAGTTAAATCTTCCCCCTCTCATTGTACAACAACCATCCGTCAGAACTGAATTGGATAAGGAATGGGAAAAATTTAATGATTTGATTAATGTTGAAGGACAAAACACACAGACTCTTGTAAGTAATGTATAGACAGCAAAAGGTTTAGTTACAGGAATAAGTGGCAATGTCACAGAAACATAACATATACCCATTACCCCCTCTTCTGAGCTTGTACTTAAAATAGAGGAAATTCCTCCTCTGGATATATTCTATAGTCCACAACATAAAGCAGTAGTGAGAAAACAAATGAAGAAAAGGAAATTAGAAAGTGTAATCTCTCATGATGCAGAACAATTGGATGTTTTATGGCAAGATCCTACTACTAATCCAACTGAAAATCTTGCTAAATTATTTCAGATTACAGGAGCATATGCCTCTACAGCTATCGATAAAGCATCTGAAGTACAACAATTACTGAATGAAAAAGAAGATCAAATACAGGTTCTGCAACAACAGCTGCAACAAGCCAATGCTAACAGTGAAGCACAAAAACAACTTGAAAAATTACAACAGGAGTTTCAACAAATGCAAGTTGGATATCAGAAAAGTTTAGTTGAAAAAGAGAAACAACTACAAGTTATGCAAGAGATACACAAAGATGATCCCAAGCTCACAGAATTTATTACAGAGTCTATTTCCTTAAAAAATCAACTACTGCAACAACATGATATATTATGCCAAAAAATTTCACAGTGGAACTCTTTTTGTCAAGAAAGTGATAAAATCACTAATCATGTCATAGAATTACGACATGATTATGATTTAACTATTGAAAGAGTTACTGACTATTTGACTTGGCAAAATACATAGGAGGGAAAAAAGGCAGGAGCACCAATCAACAATGACAGTCATAAAGAAATCCTCTTTAATAATTGGGATGCACAGATCAAAATTGCAGAACAAGCAGCGGAAGAAGCAGCTACAGCAGCAAGCAATATTACTGATTGTGTAAATGAAAGTTTGCACAAGGCTAATTTGATTTCAGAAACTATTCCAGTATACCTACCACAAGCACAGCAACTGCAGACAGAATGGAAACAGAAAGCTGAAGAAAAAACAAAATCGATTAAAGGATTGACAAAGTTAAATTGGGATTCTTACTGGGCATTTCTGGTAAAACCACACAGTCAATGCAGCGCTCTTAATTGCATCATCAATTCTGCCGAGAAGATGGCGCCATCACTCGTCGATTCCGTTTTCTCAGGACAATTAAAATCTGAAGTCGGCTAGCCTCCTCTTCTCAAATCAATGCTGAATGCTTGCAAACTCAAAGATCATATTCATAAGTAGTTAGTTGATAGTTTTAAATTTTAGATTTAGTATTAGTTTTACTTTATTTTTGCCTAGAAAAAGGACGATCATTTAAACCGTATCCTACATTTTTGTAATAAGTTGTTTTTAGATTTAGTTAGTAGTATTTAAACCCTTCTCATGCATTTAGAGAAGGGTCCTGAAATTTGTCAAAAACTTGTCCTCAGAACATGCACTTTTGCACCCTTAGAGGAGGTTTTGATAAATGAATGGAACAAGATTTATTGATATCTGCATTTAATATCTGCTACTGATGTTGCACTTCTGTACTCTTAGTGGATGTTGGATTAAGAAGAGATAAGTCATTATTGCTTCTAGCTCATGAGTAGAAGTAGTTATAAATGGTACTTTTATCTCTTAACTATTTCTGCCCCCGTGTTAAAGTGATATTCATGTTCAGTTATTTATATATTGATGTTTGAATGCTTGAGTTATCATTTGGCACTTTTTTACGTTGATAGCTATTTATTTATGTTTAATGTATGAATAGCTTATTATGTGATATGTTTTTCACAACTGTTTCATCTAACTTTTTATATGAAGTGGTTTATCTTTATTGAATTTTTTTCTTATAACAGTTGAATGATCTTTATTATCAATTGTTATTTGAAATCATTTTAGACCGCATAAATAGAAAGATTACATCCCGGGTTAATTTAGAATTAGATATTTCTGTTTAAATTAGAATACAATTTGCATATGATTAGATTAGAAATAGAATAAAAACATTTTATTTAGGAACTTTAGAAAAGAAATATCAATTCTCAACACACACACACATATTGGGAAACTGGTCCCATTATCCCCAGTCGAATCCACTACACCAAACAGAAAAGGAGCTGCTAACCAAGGTCCGGACCGGGTGGGTATCCCCCTTGTTGTAAGACCCGATTTTCAGGGCTTAAATAGGTCCCTAAGAAGATAGTATCACACATAGATGCCAAGTTCACTTCTAAGTTTTGGAAGGAGTTGTTTGTAGGCTTGGGGACAAATTTAGCTTTCAATACAACATATCATCCATAGACAGATGGATAGATAGAGAGGGTTAACAGGATCCTTGAGGATATGTGTAGGATGTATGTCATGCATCAGAAGAGGAAGTGGGAGGAGGATACTCCACTCGTGGAGTTTACATATAACAATGGGTATCAAGAATAATTGGATATAGGTCCATTTAAGGCTCTCTACAGGGAGAGTTGTAATACTCCGATCAATCGAAGGGATCCGGTGAACAAGGTGTTGATTGGATCAAATATGTTAGCAAAGATGGAGTAGGAGATGTAGGTTATCAAAAGGAATTTAAAGGTAGTACACCATAGGAAGAATATTTACGCAGATCAACATAAATAATTCAAGGATTTTTAGGTCTGGGATCATGTGTACTTGTGCATAAAACCCAGTAGGATCTTATTGAGGATTAATTCGGGTTCCAAGTTGTCACCTCGGTATTGTGTGCCTTTTGAGATCTTTGAGAGGATTGGACTAGTGGTATACAAACTTGCAATGCCTCCATCAATGAAATTCCATGATGTTTTCCATGTTTCATTGCTTAAAATATATGTACATGATGTTTATCATGTGATTTATTGGTTTGTGTTGTTGGTAGAACTAGAGGGACAGTTATAGCCAAAGCCAAAATGCATATGTAGTGAAAACAACTCATTCTATGGAATCGAGTGATCTGAAATTACTGTATTAGTTTTGTTGTGCTAAGTGTTTTTTCAGTTTATAAACATGTGCATACTTGTCTCATTAGTTTTCATAAGGATTGAGGATTTTAACCATGAATTTTAGATGATTTTAGGTGAAATAGAAGCATAAAACAAGCTTAAATAACACTGAACAACAATATAAAACATAGAAATAAGTCACCACATATAATTTACACAATAGGCATGATGAAGAAATTCACCCCTCATGGGCTACATTTGCTAGTCCAACTCCCAATGGCATGTCCATATTTCATTATGCTCAAAATTTTGTAAATACATGTAGTTACAGTTCTCTAATGGTTATTTTCTCTGCACCAATGGCTTGAGAATGCTCCAATTAGTCAAAAATGACTCTTCATTCACTCTGAATGGGCGAAAATTGAGTCTCCTACTCTTTTGCCCAGTTACACCTAGAAAAACTCCACTAAAAGTGGAGAACTCCACTTAACTGGAGTTAATTTAGTGGATTCCACCATAAAAAAATGCGCCTCCAAAAACTTCGCCGGAACTAATCGTTACATTTAAGGTTAGTGGTTGGGGTGGCCACATGCCAACCCCAAACCATGCGGTGACCGCAACCGACAGCGAAACCAGGGCATGTAACTGTGGGTTGAACGAAACTTCGGTTTAGTGGCATGAGTTAGCGAAGAATGTTTGTAATAACTGTGCAGAGGGTAAATCGTAATACCATGTGAACACTGCAACGAAACTACCAGTTGGATGTTGTATAAACTGCGAAGTTTATGTTACGGGTGCAATGTGACTAGAGTATGGGGACCACTGGTGGGTTGGGATTGCTGGCGGTTCCAACCCCCAATACGTATTGTATTAAACTTGAAATAGAACCCAACTTCCATACAAGTTAAGTTCTAATGTGTAGATTGGGCAGTGTGGCGTGTGCGTGCTCTACTGGAGGTCGCGCGGTCGAGCCCTGCGGACCTCACAAAAATTTTGATATGCCATTTTGGGGACACGTGGCGGCCTCAGGGCTGGCCATGTGTCACCCTCTGATTAGCCCAAAAACATAAACGTACCACCATTCAACCAATAAAATTGTGCCACTTGTCATCCTGCAGTTGGCTCTGAGGAAGGAATATTCCTTAGAGTATTCCTTTTTCTGAATGTACCTCTACCCTACTAACTATGCATCCCAGTCAACCCTGGTCAAACTGTATTAAAATTTACATGTTTGTCTTTTCGATCAGAATGTGATATCTCCCTCATACGACATTGGTTTTTCGAATTGTTTGTGGAGTCGGAATCAGGAAGATGAGATCTACGCAACCATCATAGTTTCAACCCAATCCTGTAACTTTGAATTTTGAGTGAAATTTATGAACTCCTGATCATCGAGCATTAGAGCAAGTTAAAGTGCAGTGGAATCACTTTAGGCACGATGAAGCTACCTGGAAGAGGGCTAATCAAACTGGACATTGTATCCTTCTTTCTTTGTTGGTTGAAGCAAATGAGTTTTTGGTGTGTATATGTGTGTGTGTGTGTGTGTGTGTGTGTCTGTCATGGGAGAGGGTTGATCAGATACGAGCATTATATCCTTCTTTATTTTTGGTGTATATATATAAATTCATTGTAAATACTGCATCGATTTGTGCTATAAAGCTCCAATAAATGGTATGTTTGTCATGTTTTTATTAGTTTCCATTGTAAAAAATTCATCAAATTGTGTTTATAAAGCTCCAATAAGTAGTATGTTTGTTAGGTTAAGTGGTTTTCTAGCCATAAGTGTCATAGAACACCGAGGACGGTGTTCCCCCAAGGGTGAAGGGTTTATAACAACCCTGGGTTAAGTTTCTATGTAAGTAAATTAATACGAGGGTCATGGGACACATATTCCAAGATAAATGGAGAGGGAAAACAATACATTGGAAATTACTTATGGATTATTGTTGGCTATGAAAATTGGTATTGGCATTGGTAAAGGAAAAAAGACAACAAATGGAAATCAATAAAAGAAATAAAGTAAAACAGGAGAAAAGGAAGATGAAGAGACAATAATATGCATAAAAATGATAATGAAGTAAATTGAAGGAAAAAGAAAAGGAAAAGGAAACAAAAGGACATAGAGAACATTTTATGCCTATCTGAGCTACTCTTAGTTACTCTTCGAGATGTCTAGCATTCATTTTTTGACATTGTGGCATTCTCACATGGACTTGGAGAGAGAGAGCACTTGGATAGAAGAAAGCAACCAAGTAAATAAAATTGGGGCAACAAAGAAGAAGGTTGGAAACACAGCTACAATGGGAGAACATTGCATGTAACAAGTTGCATGTGTGATTTTCTTACTGGGATTTCAATGCATGGTACATGCATTTGGTTATTTGGTTACTTTGTCGTCATATTCATGGGCTTTTCTTGGATTGACAACGGTTTCACCCCAGCCTTTCTATTTCCATCTTAACCATGGTGTAGTGGGTTTCCTGTTTTGTTTAAGCCTTGGATGGCTGGTAGATTTTGGATCTTGGTGAGGTGGTCTCATGAAAATTCCCAAAGGTCGAGGGTGGATATGGGAATTCTCGTGGAACTCTTAAAATATGGGTGAAGATAGGGAAATTCCTCTAGGTATGGTGAACAAGTCATAGGAATCCAAGTTGGTTTTGGTAATTTATAGACCGGTTTTAGGGATTTATAGACCGATTTAGGTGAAATCACTGTGGTGGAAAGTTGAGGTGGTTTAACCTCTGGAAGTTGTAGTTAGTTATGTTTTTGTTTATCCCATGTGATCCCACAATCATGTTTGGAATATGGTACATGAGTGATTGGATGAAAGAGAGATTTGGTTCATCCCAATCTATGGTCAGGTGGTATGTGGAAGTCCCTGAATTGGTTGGCTTTATGCATATGTTATTTTATGTTATTTATTATTGAGATCAATGAGCACATGTATTGGTTATTGTGTTGATTTTATGTTTGTTTTTTCTTGGTTTCATCCTAGTTGAATGTTGTTTATAGGCATGGTTAAATGATGTGCTCTTTTTATGGATCTTGTTCATGATTTGATAAGTTATTGAATGGTTATATGAATGCATAAGCTAACTATTTTGTCGCAACCAACTTGAGAGGGAAGTAAGCCTTCTTGATGTTTCTCTGATGAAACTAAGGAGATAATGTACATATATGCATTCGAGACCTGTAGTTGCCATGTTTACAAATTACCATATGTTTTTCTAAATGTTTATCATGTGACTGGCATGTTTGGGCAAGATCTGAGCCTAAGTATAGGTTATGCATACTTGTGATATTCTGAGACTTGATTTTGGAAAGTTATATGCAGTTTCTTGTAGGCTAGCCCTAAAAATGTGGTGTTTAATCCATGGAAACAATCTCTTAATTGAGAAATATCGATTGTAGTCGCATGGAGGAAGGCATGTGCATGCAACTAGAGCCTTCTAGCCCCATGCATGGCTTGGTATGCGTTCGACTAAGCTATGAAGTCAGATCAAAAGATAGTTCCAACTCGGGGTAAGATCATTAGTGGATTTTCTTTGACATTTTGGTGGTTTGGTGTCCCTCGGAATTCGCAATAAGTTTCAGGATGGTAGACCCCACTTCTATAACTAGAACCTGGTTTTTAGGTCATGCATAGTAACTCTCAACTCATTTTTACCCTGGAGAGTTTGTAAAAGTGGGTAAATGTGGGTGGGGTGTTACATTTCTACTTGTCATAGAAGTGCTTCAATGGATGAATAAACGATGGAGTGAACCACATTGTGATTTACTTGGCCATAAAACAAAAAGACGTGAGAATACATTTAAAAAATAAATATGTAGAATATAACTAAAAGAAGGAATGAAATGAAAAATTTTAAAATATTACCTGGCAGGTTTTAATACCTTGTCTCAGTAAGAACCCTACATATAGAGAGATCAAGAGTTAAGGAATTTTAAGGGAGGCGCTTAATATATATGTGTGTGTGTGTGTGTGTGTGTGTGTAAAAGTTGCATATTAAATTAATTTTGGTCACATCGAGAAAGAACCTAGAAAAACAAAAAACAAAAGATTTGTAAATTGTGGGGTTATTAGTGGTATTGACTATAACTAATTCAAAACCCAAGTTATAGTTAGAGCCACATCAGACCCAAGTTTTTTTTATCAAAATTAATTAATCGACTAGTAAATGACGAGCGAAAACAATAACAATCTCTATCATCTTGAGTTGGACTAAGAAAACCCTAAAATAAAAGCTTCAGTTGTATACTATATACTCATATACGAATCTGTAAGTCAGTGCAAACCAACTACTTGAAACGTCATAAACCCTATGACCAAAGAAGTAAGGGAATAAAACCTTTTTACATTCAAAACAAGAAAACTAGCAAAAGACTCAGAGAGACAAGAACAATTAAATACAATTTTCAAGTTTGCATTTAGAAACGATTATGAGAAATTGAATACATAATATTACCTTTCATGGATTGAATATTTTCTCTTGATTCGGTATAAAAACAAATATCTCAACAATATCCTTACAAGGTATGTGAATTGCCATTAGAAACAAAGATAAGGGTTTCATAAAGAACCCTTTGTAAACTTGAAGAAAATGAGGGAAAAATAAGAAAAACTATAAACAAAAGACTCTTCATATCAAAATGAAATGGTGAAAATGCCTTTCAAATTATAAAAAATTATAGCACAAAGAAGAATTTGAATAGAGCTTACATTGTCAACATTTTTAACACATATAAGAGCGGAAATTAGTACCTATCGACAGAACAAAAAGTCAAGATAATTATTTTAACAAATGGAGAACAATAACACCATGAACAAAGGAAAATAACACATGGTGAACAAAATCCATAGAAACCCTAGCAACGTAGCAGCTAAGTCGATAGAGAAGCTCTAAGCAAAATGAATGTGGTAAATGAAATCCCACAAAATCATTAACATTCACATTAAACCCTAGTGAAACCTCCACTCCACTGTCAGGTGGTCATGCAACAAATACGACCGTTGAAAAATTAGGTCAACGTATTAACAGTGGGCATCACAATCAAACCCCACATATGTCCTTAAAACACTCAAGAAGTTCCGATAATATGTGATTTAACAAAGTTATAACTATAATTTTTATAATCTTCAAATTATTACCACATATATTCGAGAACACAAATTCGGTGTTGATTAATTAGAGGAAGGTTCACCAAACCATGGTAAATGAGGACAGACGACCAAATTCACTATTCCATAATACAAGGGTTGAATAATTATATTAATGATAATATAGTACAAAGTCACGTAGTGGCATATCGATTGTGTTTATAAGCTTCACTCACTCAAAGTGGCCAAATGTTGAGTCTGATATATATGTATATGGAATCAATGAAATAAAGAGAAAGCCCATTTTTATGAATAAGAACATAATGTTAGGTTTAAAGTCACTAATGAGATTAAAATGATAGAAACTTATATAGGTTGGCAAAGGCTATATAATAACCATAAGGATGTAACTATGTTCCTTTACTTTTAAGAGATGCACGATCCTTGAATTAATACAATGTGTGCTAATATGTACAATCTAAGAACAGTGAAACTAGAAATGTATTGGAATATATTTTATTAAAACATGTGCAATATATATGTGAAGGGAAAATAATATAATAGATCATTATTATACAAATATAAAGTTGATAATCTCTTAGTAAGTTAAACAAAGGACAACTTGAGAGGTTGATATGGTATTAACCATAATTCCATATTCTTAGACATTCATCAGATAACTTTAAGGTGAAAGAGATTGGAAGATAAGTGTTTAAGAAAAGAAGAAATAATTACTCCTTGATGTTATATGTATACAAAAATACAAATATATCTATTTAAAAAAAAGTGTGAGAGCCCTTACAACGATAATTCCAAATGCCTCAAAACAATCAATTTAATCCCATATTGCTTCCTTATACCTTTTAAGTCTATGATTCATTGCTTCACATAAGTTATTCATTTCATTTATTATAAGTTGAGAATCACCTTTCAATTTTAAGAATTTGATACTATCTTTCGTGGTTGTTCAAGACCCTAAAATAAAGCCTCGTACTTGGTTGCATTGTTAGTACAATGAAATTATAAATGGAATGAGAATGGAGAAATTATATTTGTGGGGGGTGTGAAAGTAACCCTTTCCCTTGCTCCTGATTTGGACTGCACATGGTTAAAATGCATAGTCCATAGGTCATTTGTAAAATTTTAATCAACAAGTTTATGCAGTATAATTGATTCATTATGGTCACCCATCACCACATATATTCCCAACTTAGGTTTAGATACCTAAGGATACAAAGGTTCATTATCTAGTTGTGCATTTTCAACATTATGCAACATCATATTTTCATAAAACAATCTTATCATGTGATTTAGGGAAACATGGATATCAACATATGACCAATCCATTTGAATGCCACCTCCTACATCAACTCCCCACTTCCTGAATAATAACATACCCAATTTTACAAGGCAATTAATAACAACCATGTCCATGGTCATTATCTGATTGTGATATTGTAGTAATTGGACTTCAAGGTCTTTAATGACCCCACAAACCTACACTTCATGTCAATTCACAACCTGCACATTCGTACATGGCTTGGAAATTTTTAGTCCTAATCCATTCACCACCTCGAGAGACATGACATTCAAGGCCTCTGAATTTAACTTGCAATAGCAAAGTAATGAGCCATTTACGAGTAAAGAAATGTAAAAAGTGGTGGCTTGTTAGTTTTATTCATACCTTGTGGGTTATCATTCGATGGATCAATAAAAACACATGAATCTATTGATTACTTTTTTTTCCAAGCATGCAAATCAATTCTATAAGTGGTACATGAATATTGACCTTTGCTAATTCACTTTCGAGGAAAAATTTGCAATTATTAAGGATCATAAGATCTTGTTGGTTTGGGGTAGTGATTTTTTGAGTAACTTTGGTAAATTAGGCATTGTATGCTAGTTGTTCAATGCCTTGCCTTTCTAGCCATAGGTTTTGCTGATCTCAACAACCATGGTGGAAACTTTGAATCGTGCTTTATCAAAAATTTACATAGCCATTTGGATTATAGGCTAAGCCATATAGGTAGTAAACATATTACTTTTGCATGCATCAAAATGTTCAAGATTTAAATGAAACAAATCTCGGTTGACTCACCCCTTTGCCACTAGAAACTAGGAATATCTATGGGTCGTAACTGGCCTACGTCACGGGCAACATATTCAATGGATTTTAAGGTTGTTTGTGGAATTATTTTGGTTTAGGGAAAACAAGTGCGATGTTTATGCAAAAAACATGTAGCTATCTTCATTATGTGGCAATTCACATGCTCTATAGTAGTTGCTAAAAGAATATTGATCCATGAAAATGTTCCCAAACATGAGCACATGAACTATGGGCGCCTCAAGTTGGAAAAGCATTCTTGGATGGGGTTGTCTAGGATGAAATGGTCATTGATTTGCAAGAATAATATCTGATTTTGAAAATTTTCAAAGTTTGATTTGAATTTTCAGTATAGTATTTTAGTTTTATTTAATGTGAATAAAAGAGTTACATGAAGTAGTCTTTCATAGCTTGGGATCAACCAAATGTATCAGGAATTGGAACAGCAAGTTCGTTGTTTCATCACAGGGAGGACAACATCTCCAGCGGAGCCAACTATTATCTCAATTTAGCTTTAGAGTATTAAGTTCAACATTTTATTTTTTATTATAAAGATTTTAGGGCACTGACAATTGGATTGTCAACACCAGCTTGGAAATGTTGAATAAAGGCACTCACAGTTGGATTATCAGTGCCATTTTAAAATTTAAAATTTAAATATCAAGATCGAATTGCTGACAGATCACACATCAACAAAGGAGAGGGTACCCGATCAAGCGAGCGTTGGCTAAACAAATGGTGACATGATATTTCATGATTTCACACTGGAATATTTTTGTCGCTGGAGGGTAATCATCATGGTAAACTAGTGGTGAAATTGATCAATTTTATGTATGATTGATTTATTGTCACATTTAATATCAAGTGTTTCTTGATGGTCAAAGTAATTATATTATGCAAAGTTAAGAGTCATGCAGTGTTAATCCACTATATTGTGTTATCCGCCAAGGTGAATAGTTAGTTACCCTGCAATTTCGTGATCGAATCCCGCTCTTGTTTTCGTTGCTTGTATTTATTGACAGTGGAAGTTATGGGAAAAAGTGAAAAATTACACATGTGGGAACCCAAAGGACATGACCTCCTCAAATCATATCCAGATATTCGAGACCGTGATTTTTTGGGACAAATTCTTTTTCAAGTGCAAGGGTTACCATGATGGCATTGCTCAAGCTTTTGCTAGAGGGTTTGATGGCCAGGGGGTCATTGTTGGAGGTACTTCCTTCCCTGTCATAGAGGAAGTGGTTGCAGAGGCTACAAGCCTCCCTGTTGATGGATAACGCTAGTTTAAAAGAAACATTTTGGTTGGAATTGACATTCGTTTCTTTTTAAAGGATGAATACAAGGACAAACCAAGGAGTTTGGAGGTGCAAATATATTGGTTGAAGGATGAATAGAATTTGCTCCTGAGGATAGCTCAACCTTATTTCACTTATGAAGGGAACTTCAAGAGACTCAATATGTATCATTTTCATTTTCTTACTCACATTTCTCGATAGGTAAGGATGAATGCTCCTCTCATTTTACTGACGAGTCACAAACAAATGTCAACAATATTTAGGGAAAAACCTAATGCATCATCCCACTTCATTTATCACAAGATATTAATCAAATCATTAATTGAAAACCATTTAAGAAAGATCAACATAATATGGGATCATTTTCTCTTTTTTTTTTGGGGGTGGGG
The DNA here is from genome assembly GCA_034641835.2 of Pinus albicaulis. Taxonomy (NCBI): domain Eukaryota; kingdom Viridiplantae; phylum Streptophyta; class Pinopsida; order Pinales; family Pinaceae; genus Pinus; species Pinus albicaulis. The sequence goes on along the minus strand of CM076571.1, from coordinate 84,875,428 downwards.
GGGGGAGGTTGTAGAGTCTATCTCACCCAAACCTAAGGCCATCGGAAGAAGGAAAAGAAGCAAGAAAATCCTCTAGGAGGTGCTCTTAAGATGCGTGAAAACAAGTGAAAGCAATACATGCCAACATAGAGAAAACACACGCGATGCATGTAAGAATGAAAGCAGGTGAAAGAAATACTTGTGAAAGTAAGAATAAGTGAAAATAACACTTGCACAAGAAAAATAAAACAAAATTTACACTTGCGAAAGTGAAATAAAACAAAACAATAGTCACAAAAGTGAAAGTGATACTTACGAAAACAAAAGAGCGCAAAGCGAGAGTTGAAAAAACTCGCCTTAATGATAGTATAGTTGCAACTGAGAGAGAGCATTCTCCTTATGCTCCAAAGTGCACATAGCTCAAAAGAGAGAGATGCTTATGAAAATAGCTCCGAGTTATACTCTTTATACAAGGAAAGAAGATAGGAGTGAGGTGGTTGCCACTAAGAGGCGTGACAACAGCGACTTGGAGAATTTCATTCTCACTATCAACTAGAAATGTGCACTGACTATAAGCAAAGGTTGTGCAGGCACTGTCTTTATGAACTACGCAGTCACTACCGCCAAGGGTTGCGCAGTCACTATACTTAGGATTTGTGTAGTTACTGACACTAGGCACTACACAATCATTGAATCTACGGACTACGCAGGCACTATCTCCAAATAATTCACAATCACTGTCTTCAAGGGTCGTGTAATGGTTGTCCTCAAGTGTAGACATTGATTGCTAAACTTGCTAGAATGAGGTGTGCTTGTGAATGCGTAAAAAGCTAAGCATGTGTAAGCAAGTGGCTTCGACACTTGGAACCTTTAGAAGAGTAATTGGGCACTTAGAAAACAACAACCAACCATGAAGTGACTATGAAAAATCATGGAATGATAAATCTTGAGATCACAAGGAGGCTTCAAAATTAAAATGAAGGAAATTTTTTTGAGGGTGTTTGTCGCAACGACAACACTTGGTGACACATTGGAAAAACTCTAGCTTCTTTGATTAGGTCTAGATTTACGCATAAATTCTAGCCTTACAAAAAATATTGATTCACTGTGTGGACCACCTCAACTTCCCCATTTATCCTGATTATAAGTATAGCCTCTCCTATCCCATTTCTCATCTAAACACATTTACAAGGCTTACCAGATGTCAATTGTTTTGATTCGGGAGAAGGATAATATATATTCACAAATTTAAGATGATCAGAGCTTTAGTTCCATATTTGGTGTTACCTCGTTGTAAGCAGGCTTGTTCAGTACCCTAGCATAGTCACTTTCAAAAAACATAAGCACTGCTTTGTTGCTATTGAGCCTGTTCATTACATCAACAAAGTTGCTTGCTTTACCTCTCTGCGTAGGAACCCTTTCTCTTCTTTCACCCCTTCTTTTATTTTCACTATGCTAATTAGCATTTTATGTATGTTTATTTTCTAGGGTGGAAGAGTGATCCCGACTTATCGAGAGAAAGAGAGATTATTTCTTTATAGACTGTTATATACTTCTAAAATTAATACGCTCACTTTTAGTTTTCTCCTTTCCATTCTCTACTCGATTGAATCAGCGGGAAAAAACCATTTAATTGCAATACTGAGTCAAGGAATGAAGATCCTAAAATAGATATGTGTATCATGGTTATGCTTATATCTTTCTGTTTGAATGAACCATATTTTCCATTCAGACATCCTTGAACTTAAAGATATCAAACCTAAGCAAAGAAGAGAGACCAAAAGCTAACCAAGTGTTGATGTATGTCACAAAGCCCTTTCAAAGCTTCACCACATTGTCTCTTGAGCCAAACAAGAGTAGTGTCCATGCACGGTCTTATCAAGCAAATCACGAAAGAAAATACATGAAACAATAAGAAAAGAAAAAGCAATAAAAGAAAAGAAATGTAGGACTGAAATGAAAATCAACATGTAAGACAGAAAACATGAAAACAAAGAAAATGCAAGGAATCGATGAGGAGAAAAATGTAGGGTCAATGCAATGCAAAGGAGAAGCTAAAATGTAGCTAGGCATGCTCCTAAACCAACCAGCTATAAGGATAGGGCTAAGTGAAGTGAAATTTCTAATGTAGCCATTCCAGTTTCTCCTGACCAGTAAACTGAAAGATATGAACAATTAAAAACCATATAAAACAATGTACAAAAATAAAGATACTTGAATTAGATATACATAAGAATGAAGGTCAAGGTTGTAAGCATAAATGTGCTCTTTAGAAGCTCACTCTATCCACCTTGTAGGCTTGCCACAATAGCGGGATGATTAACATGAATACCTTGAAAACACCTCTAAAACATACATTCAAATGTGTTGAGTTCAAGATGTTAAAATATGTAACTAGGTTTGGTTTTCATAATGACATGTAATCATGATTTTTTATTTGATGTAAAGAGAAAAATATATTTATTATTGTCATTCTTGAGGCATGGGTTTCATGCTAAAGGTTATGTTTATAGGTCAAGCACACATTGAGCGCATCTAGGGCTTGCCATGAAGTCAACAAGTCAATTGAGTCATTGTCATGTATGGAAGACACTTTTGGGCATGTCATATATTTATGTAAAGTAAAAAATGTCAAAGACTCTCCAATACCTTGTCAACAAGAAAAGATCAAGTCGACCTTCATGAGAGGACAATTCGGCCTCCAAGCAGTAATTCGACCTAGAAGAGAAGCCTATATATTAGAGACTTTGACCTCACTTGAAGGACACTCACTCATTCACACAAGTTCGATCAAGTAAGAGGAAAATATGTGAAGAAGAGGAGGATTATACGAAGAAAAGAAAAAGTGAAATTTTGGATTGTCTTTGGGCTAATATCCTTCACACGTGTGAGATAATTAGGGCACCTATTGCAGTAGCTAAGACCGAATTGTAGAAGTCAATTTAGGGCTTCAAGTGGAATACTTTTCAAGCCGAGTTTCTTCGAAGAAAGGATCAACTCAAGAAAAGAAGAAAAGAAGAAAAAATCACCATCTTCTCCACACATGCAAGAGAAAGGGTTTCTGTAGAAGAAACTGTTGGGGGTAAAAATTGCATAAGAAACTACTGTGGGTCAAAGTTACAGAAGAAACTGTTGGGGGTCAAAGTTGCAAATTTTTTTGGGGTCAAAGTCGCTTGATAAGCGGCTGGAAAGAAAGCTCATCAAGGAGGAAGGATTGTCTTGGTCTTGGATGGGAATTTGAATAGGGTCTTAGGTCATGGAATTCGTCATTTGAAGTTCTATAAGAAGAGAATATTTCTTGTGGGTTTTCCTCTCAAGAGGAGAGGTTTTGGCCCTAAATGATAGCCTATACCTTGTGTCCTCTTGTATTATTTTTTTGGTAGCCATTCGATGAGAGAGAACAATAATATTGATCAAGTGAAAGAAGAAGTTCATCAAAATAAGTAAAAATACATCACAAGTAATTATCAGAGTAAGAGAAATCATCTATTTAGCTGCCAATAGATTTCTCAACAAGGTATCAGAGCTAAGGTTACTACAAAAATCAAAGGAAAGTTGAAGAAGATCATCCAATTGAATAAGGATCTTTAAGGGTCGAGTAAACTAAGGAGCATCAAAAGACCATCCATCACATCTCAAGGAGAAGAAGACCTCAAGTACCCTACCTCCACTCAATTAAAGAAGGACTACACATTTGAAGCATCTTGAAGCCTCCACATTTTACATTATCATCCAAGGAAGCAAGAAGAAGCATTTCTATTATCATCAAAGAAATCAAGGCGATCTCCTCTCTTTGAAGAAAAGATCACATCTCAAGCATATTTAAAGAAATACATCTCTAGAAGACGCATTGTCATATTCGATTGATAAGTATCTTTATATATATGTTTGTATATACTATCAAAATGACTTCATTTTTCAAGGAAATCAATAAATTGGCTGGGTCATCAAATTTCCTTGCATGGAAAAAGAGGATAGATTTGATCCTCATAGAAAATGAAGTTGTTGAATATGTAAAGGGCTCCATCTCAAAACCATATCAAGAGAAAGCTCAAGCATCATCAAATTATTTGAAAGGGGAAATAAGGGCTCAAAGAATCCTTATAGAATCAATCAAGGATACACTCATCCCTTATGTAGCAAAGATGTAAACATCAAAAGAAATCTATGAAAATTTGGTAGAATTGTTTTCCATAAGAATTGCAAGAAAAGTGATATCTTTGAGAACCGAGCTATACAAGATGAAGGCATCAAAAGAAGAAGGGATAGCCTCATACCTTATGAGGGTGTTATAAATAAAATATAAACTATAAGAGTTAGGTTAAATAACGTCAAATAAATAAATGATCATTGTTGTAGAAATTATATGCACTAAGCATGCATATGTCCAAGATCCACCCAATCTCACACTATTTAACTTTATGCAAGATAATGAATCTATTCCACTTGTTAATCTTTTGCAGAAAAAATAATTGCACACACATGTGAAGCATAAACAAAAATATTCAATTGCACATAACACAATTTTTAACCGGGAAAGCCTGAAGCTGAAAACCCTAACTATATATTATGTAACATGGAGATCATATGACAATCTCATACAAGCATACAAAGCTTATCACAATCCCTCAGTACAATACAATCGTCATACAATAATCAGGACAAATCTTGCAAAACCATGCACCGATCTCTTCCACCTGCTAGCCTGCGTCCACTGCGCAATCTCTGCTGAAGAATAGCTCAAAATGAATTCGAATTACTCCATCCTTGACTGCGCAATCCTCATTGGCATCTCCACTAAGTGTGTGATGCAATCAATGCATCACTATAGTCACAACAAATAGTCTATCTTTCCTCCTTTCACCCATTCCTCCCTCGGTTCCACCGAAATCGCTATGCACCGTAGTTAACCTATCGTATTGTTCGCCTGATTAATGAGTTATTATTTAGAATTAATTAACTAACTATCTACTCCACTCTCACCAGTGTATCAATCATTTAGACTAGATACAATTAGCTCAATCGAGTCTAATTGAGTTACTAAATACAACCCTGTTAAATTACTTTTCCAACCGTATCATACTGTCACATTTGAGTTCTAACTTCTTAACTTCATGCATTAGCTCCAGAAACCCCTTGGAATAGCGTAATTTTCCTACCTGATGTCATATCCTGGCATCGAATCAAGTGCTTCAATATACTGTTATTGTTAGAGTCTCGATTATTATTAAGAGCTAATAATTTCCATATGCATCTATTTTTAGATCGATGATCTATAAATAGACTTCGCCCAATATTATAAAAATAGAATTTCATCTATTTTTCCAACTTGACCAACCATCCACAAATAACATCCTGCAACTTCTGAAATATGATCATCATGTCTAAAAATAGACATAGTCTAAAAATATACTTGCGTCAAAAATAGCCTGCGGGCCCACCTAGTGAAGGCGACTCTTTTCACTAAGCTCATCATCTTGTTGAATCTCAACACTCCCTCTCGACAAGATAGGGATTATCCTTCACCCCGATCTTGACTCTATGGTATTATCACAATGTATCACTGTGGGATCTAAATGTGAACCGAACAAACCAACCAGAATCTTCCTCATCCAGATAGCCTCACATGCAGCTAAACTTGCTGCCATGTATTCTGCTTCCGCTGAACTAAGTGCCACAGATCTTTGTTTCCTACTATACCAAGAAACTGCCGTAGATCCGATACTAAAAATCCCTCCTGATGTGCTATTTTTGTCTATTGGGCTTCCTGCCCAATCTGCATCCGTGAACCCATGCAACTTCACCTCATCCGTCTGTCTGTACCATAAACCATACTCAGATGTGCCCCTGAGATATCTCAAAACATGCTTGCCTGCCTTCCAAAAGAGCTTGGTAGGCTTAACCATCGCTTGTGAAAGCTGGTTCACCGCATAGCATATGTATGGTCTTGTATTGACTAAATACATGAGTGAACCCACCAACTGTCGATAAACAGTGGCATGCACTACCTCTGCCGATGTAGCATCCTATTTCTTCCAATTTCCTGGAAGAGGAGTGTCGATAGGCTTGCAGCCTTACATGTGAAACTTCTCCAGTATCTCTCGGGCATAATTTCCTAGAGACACAAACAGTTCACCTTCCCGCTGCCATATTTCCAGTCCAAGGAAATAATGAAGGAGGCCTAAATCCTTCATCTCAAACTCCTTTGCAAGATCTGCCTTGCATGAGTGTATCAACTGCTCATCACCTGTTAGTATTAAACCATCAACATAAATTAAAATGATTAAAAGCTTACCCTCAACCAAAATCTGGTACAGGTTTGCATCCGCCTCACTCTTGGTGAAGCCAAGTCTAGTGAAATAGCTGTCGATCCGAGTGTACCAAGCACGGGGTGCTTGTTTCAGCCCATACAACACTCTTTTGAGCCTGCACACATGCGACTCGCTGCTGAAGATCTCAAATCCTTCAGGATGCTCAATTTACACCTCTTCCTCAATGATCCCATTAAGGAACACAGTCTTCACACCCATCTGATGAATGTGCCAACCCATCTGCGTTGAGAGAGCAAGGATGGTCCGTATGGAATAATACCGTGCGAAAGGTGCAAAGGTTTCTTCATAGTCAATCCCCTCAATCTGTGAGAAGCCCTGGGCAACAAATCTTGCCTTATACTTCTCGACGCTCCCATCAGCAGCTTGCTTTACCTTGTAGATCCATCTTGATCCTACAACTAATTTTCCCACCGGCCTTGGAACAATCTCCCAAGCACTGTTTCTGACAATGGAGTCATACTCCTCCACCATGGCATCTACCCATGTGGGCTCCTACACTGCTTCTTCAAAAGAAGATGGCTCTGTCACAATACACGTGCTCATAAGAGCCATGTATCTAGTATATCGGTCAGGTGACCGTCTTTGTTTGCGTTGTGATGTAGGGACTCCTACATTCTGTGCTGCATCAAGCTTCAGTCTCTCAGCTTCTGTGGTACGCTTTATGCCTTGTCTAATGTTTGGTTCTGCATGAGTGGACTCCTCCACTCCATGAATCTCCTCCTATGGTTGATCCGCATCCGGAGGCTCATCTTTGGGAACAAGAAGTTCCTCCTTCACATGCAAATGTAGCTCCCTCTCAAGCGACAACTTCATGGCTTTCACCTCATTGAATTTTATATCTCGTTGCACAACAGTCATCCGACTGTCTGGAAAATACACACGATAGTTATGGGGTGTTTTTGTGTACCCCAAAAATGTCCCAACTTCTGCAGTTGGCTCCAGCTTCTTCCTCACTTCCTTCGTCACATGAATGTAAATGGGTGAGCCAAAAATCTTCAAATGAGAAATATCAGGCTTCTTACCAGTAAAATATTTTTCGGGTGTACTCATGCCGAGTACTCTATGAGGACAATGGTTTTTCACATAAAGCGCAGTGTTGCATGCTTCCGCCCACAAGTGCATCGGTAGGCCTTGGTCATGCAGCATCACTCGTGCAGCACCCACGATCGTTCTGTTCTTTCTCTCCGTGATCCCGTTCTGCTGTGGGTTATGAGGCGCTATGAGTTCTCTTCGAATTCCTTCTTTTCTACAGAAGTCTTTGAATTTTCCCGAGATGTATTCACCACCATTATCACTTCGTAGAGCTTTCACTTGCTTCCCCGACTCCTTCTCCACCAATGCCTTGAACTCACAGAACTTTGAGAACGTTTCACTCTTCTTCGGCATGAAGAAGATCCAACATATACGAGAATAATAATAAAAAAAGATCACATAATACATGTGTTTTTCTGTTGAAGCAATCGAGAATGGTCCACAAACGTCTGTGTGAATTCTCTCCAGGATCACCGAAGCACGGTTCTCCTTCTCATGAAAGGTGGTCTTCACAAACTTACCCATTGTACATCCTTTGCACTGATTTGACTGCGCAAGAGTACCCTTGGGAAGTCCAGTAGAAATTTGCTGCAAAATCTTCAAAGTGCCATGGTGAAGATGGCCCAATCTTCTGTGCCATAATTCGTCCTCATCCCGGCTCACCACTTCTTCTGCTTTGCCCACCATTGCAGTGCAGCCATCTAACTCTAGCTTGTAGAGATTCTTAATTTGAACCCCTATCTTCTTGGTTTGACCCATTGTTTTATGTCGAAGGAAGGCTTTTCCCTCACTGAAAACAACATCATAACCCTTGTCTTCCAGCATTGCGACTGAGACCAAGTTCTTCTTCAAACCTGGAACATGCATAACATTCTTCAACAAGAATGGATTACCGGACTCCCTCTCAAAGGTAATGGTCCCAATGCCAGTCGCATTGTACCGACCATCATCGCCCATCTCTATATGCATCTGGAGGTCCTTCTTCTCCAAGTCACTAAACAACTCTTTGTCTCTCGTCATATGGAAAGACGCACCACTGTCAAGATACCACACCGATCCCATGCAGCTTGAAACCAAGCATGCGATCAAGGAAAAATCCAGCTCAAATTGCGAGGCTAAGGCCTCTCCAGCTGTAGATCCAGCAACCTGCTTATTCTTCTTCTGTGGGCAGTTAGTGGCGAAATGTCCATGCTCGTGACAGTGAAAACACTTCACTTTGGACAAGTCTTGCTTCTTACCTTTCACACCGGATTTAGAAGGATTTTTCTTCCCCTTCCCTTTCCTTTCTTTGGCAGCCAAAGCACAATTATCTTCATCTTCATTCTTCGATGAAGATCCATCCCTGGTACCCAACCTTATCTCCTCCTGCACAAGATCCGACCAAAGTTGCTCCCATCCCGGCAGTTTCTCCTGTCCATTGACAGAGTCTTCGTAGCTATGCCAACTCTTCGGAAGCCCAAGGAGAGCCAAGCTCACCAAGTCTTCTTCATCAACAATAACCCCCACACTTCCCAGCTCATCCTTGCAGTGGACAAACTTCGTGAGGTATTTTGGAATACTGTCGCCTTTCTCCATTTTTATTTTTCTGAGCTTGTCTTTAAGCGCCAACTTCCTCTGGTCACTTCTGCTTTGGAACAAGTCTGTCAAATCCTTCCACATTAAGAATGGAGTGGCTTTCCCGTGAAGGCTGGACACAATATGGTCCTTCACACTTCCAACAGAATCCTCCTCGTCTTTGCAGTCTTCTTTTGCCATGCATCAAGTAATGCATCATCGCTAGATCCTGGCTTAGGAACATCGCTATCGATGAACTCCTTCAACCCATTATCCTCCAACACTGCCTCCATCATGTCCTTCCATGCTATGTAATTTGAGCTTCCATCAAGGGCATACTCCAATCTCAACCCGTTGAAAGACATTTCAATGTATACTCAATTTCTGCACCCAGAATCTTTTGTAGCAAATTCAAATTTTCCACCAGCACAAAATCACTTCACAATTGCAATCTTCAATCAACAATGCTCTGATACCATGTAGAAATTATATGCACTAAGCATGCATATGTCCAAGATCCACCTGATCTCACACTATTTAACTTTATGCAAGATACTGAATCTATTCCACTTGTTAATCTTTTGCGGAAAAATTAATTGCACACACATGTGAAGCATAAAAAAAAATATTCAATCGCACATAACACAGTTTTTAATCGGGAAAAATTGAAGCTGAAAACCCCAAATATATATTATGTAACATGGAGATCATATGACAATCTCATACAAGCATACAAATCTTATCACAAGCCCTTAGTATAGTACAATCGTCATACACTAATCAGGACCAATCTTGCAAATCCATGCACTGATCTCTTCCACCTACTAGCCTACCTCCACTACGCAATATCTGCTGAAGAATAGCTCTGAATGAATTCAAATTACTCCATCCTTGACTGCGCAATCCTCATTGGAATATCCACTATGTGTGTGATGCAATCAATGCATCACTATAGTCACAACTGATAGTCATCTTGCCCTTTCACTTATCTCTCCACTGGTCTCCACTGAAACTGTCCATGCACTGTAGTTAACTGATGTATTCTTCAGTTGATTAATGAGTTAATATTTAGTGAATTAATTATTAATTAATTCACACCACTCTCACTAGTGTATCAATCAGTTAGACTAGATACAACTAGCTCAACTGAGTCTAACTGAGTTAAACTAAATACAACTCCATAACTACTTCTTCCAACTGTGTCATAACTATGCCACTTGAGTTCTAAATGAGTCCTCCATGCATTAGCTCCAGTAAACCCTTAGGAATAGCGTAATTTATTCTATCAGCTGATGTGCCACATCTGTGCACTGAACTGAAGTGCTCCAAGAGAATAAGTTGTTGTTTAGAGTCTGATTATTATTAAGAGCTAATAATAATCGACATGCATCTATCTTTAGGTTGACGATATATAAATAGACTTCGCCCAATATTCTAAAAATAGAATTTCGTCTATTTTTCCAACTTGACCAACCATCCACAAATAACATCCTGCAACTTCTGAAATATGATCATCATGTCTAAAAATAGACATAGTCTAAAAATAGACTTGCGCCAAAAATAGCCTGCAGGCCCACTTAGTGAAGGCGACTCTTTTCACTAAGCTCATCATCTTGTTGAATCTCAACAATTGTTGTGCTCAATGCACTACTTGATGAATGGGGCAACTTTCTATCAAGTATCTATGGAAAGAAGTAAGCCACCCCATTTAGTGAACTTTGGTCATTATGTAATATTTAATAAAATAAGTTGAAGGGAAAAATCAATGTAGGATAAAACAAACAAGTTCAAGCATATGATACCATGGCTAGGAGAAAAAGAGAGTTTGGAAAGATTTGTCCTCGATTTAAAAAGAAAAAAGAAAAAATAAAAGGTAAAAAATAAATAAATTATATGTCAAAGATACAATGTTATGAGTGTAATGAATATGGTAACTACAAAAGGAATTGTCACAAACTTAACAAGGACAATAAGAAGAGAAAGGAAAGAAATGAAACCCACATTGCTAAATAAGTAGAACCTGAAAGTAGGAAATCGAAGGAGGAAGAAAAAGGACTACTATGACTGAGATAATTTCCTTCACTTAGTTCTTTTCAAAAGATTATAGGAAGCATCAAGATGCATTAAAGGTGAAATAGAAATGACATTATCATAGAATCTTGAAAGGATAGATGAAGTATAATTTTACATGGTTGTAGCAATTATTATGATAGAAAGAAAGTAGCTCATGGTATCTTCATTGAATGCATGAAAATGCAATCGAAATAGTAATTCATCTATCCTGATTGAATAAAGAGAAAGTTCATCATACATCATCATTATTAGAAAGGAGCATTTGTAGAATGAGGATCATCGACATCCTCCACTAGAATCTTTATAAGAAGGTTCACCTCTACTTGGAAGAAGCAAGTGCCTCATTGATAGTCTACATTCCACCTTGTGTGGGATCCATTGTTTAGAAGGATGATGGTGTGGCGAAAAAGGAGTGCATCATGTCAAGTCGATTGAAGTACTTTAATCTTCAAGCAAAGAAAGGAAGTTTCTGAAGGAAGTCTAGATGACTCCATCAAGGAAAAGGTATGTATATATTTGGAAATAGATAGATAAAGTCATGTCATCATATAGTTGTAGATAACATGGCTGAACTTCTCTATCTCATGAGCATGATCAAATAAGAAGGATCTCTTCCATTAAAATGATGCGTGAAGGCATGTAGACAATATGCCTTGAAATTTTCTACATATTGATAAGATGAAATCAACATAATAAAACCTCGTATGGAATATGAGGTGGTTGACAGTTATGGTTCCTATAATGAAGGAACCATGTATAGAAATTCCCAGGGAAGAAATATGTGAAGAAAAGGAGAAGTTTCTGTGAAAGATGCAACTATAGTCATGTAAGATAAGATATGTGATCATCATCCGATAACTAGAAGAATTGGCTATGACATCTCCATGGAAGAAGAAGGTATGAAGGCCCTGACATGGATATTACAAAATAAAAAAACCTGGTAATGATTTTCTTGGATATAGGTTCATACATGTGCAGGATGTTGATATTGCAAGAAGTTGATGTCATGACGAAAGGACATCATAAAAAGGTAACTTTGATTTGATGTTCATTTTTATTTTTGAAAACATTTGGTTGGGTTGAAACAGGGCTACCGAAAGAGAGTTGTATATGTCACCTACAACTATTACTCATGAGATTGGATGGAATATCCTAAAAGAAACATGACTTGGAAGAGGTATTTGTATGAAGGAAAGCCATATGTGGTCTAGAAGATCACTTTCCGATGAATAAAAGGATGACATGAATATTGGTTCAACCCTATGGTTCGTTGAAGGAAAGTGATGGAGAAGATGGAATATGCCCTACAATGAAGTGATGATAAAGAAAGCTCCATAATAAAGAAGATACAATTCATGACATGATGCAAAAAGAGGAACTCTACAATAAGTTGATAGTACAATGATATGTTGAGAAATCTAGGGCATTTACATTAGTAGATTTCTCTTCATTAGTAACTACTTGTGAATGCATTTTTAATTATTCAGATCAAGATCTTCTTCGTGTTAAATTATTAGTGTTCTTCTTCATCAAAGAGTAATCGATGCATGAAGATAAAATAGACAAGGGACACAACATATAGGCTATGAGCCAGGGCCAAAAACTCTCACTCTTTGAGAGGAAAACCTGTACAAATTCTTCTCATAGAGATTCCAATTGAAGAAGAAGAAGACAAAGATGAAGACCCTTGACCCAGTAGCCACTCCAAGACCAAGAAAAATTCATCCTCTTCCTGTTCAATCTTTCTTTCACTTAGACCATATATCTCCAACGAACTTCTTAGAGACATTGAGCATCATACCATCATAGCACCGAGATAGCTAAGTATCTTCATAACACTGTGTGTTATCATTGAGGCATTGTTCTCCTATCTAATTCCTTGTCCTCCTGTGGCACCAATTCTGTAATCATCAAACTATGATTAGCACCGGAATCATTGTGATTGCACCGAAGTTATACACCTGTGATTGCACCGAGATTTGTCATGGTACCAATACTGAGATAGTCACCAAAATATGACAACAACGAACTATGGAACCACCAAAATACGCTGAGATCTTATTCTCTGCTATAGCACCAAATATGAGATGATATTTGAGTTGCATCACAATGATATAATCAGAGAATGTCTCATTGTATCATCACTGAAAATGCGAATTTTGAACTGTATTATTCTTCCTAAAATCTCTGATAACCCGAACTATATTAACCCATCCAAACTTCAAATATGTCCGAATTGTGGTGACCCTAGCCGCATATAAATAGTGGTTATGTATCCATAAATGAGCCGACCTATACATCTGAATATGTGTTTCTATATATGTTAAGCCTAATTAAGTTTCAAATGCATATTGAGGTTGACATCAAGAGGAGAGTAGTGCTTATCTTTGGAGGTCTATCTAGACACTTCTATAGACTCATATACATTGACATAGGCTCAAGATGATCTCTTCCTGACATTAATATTTGAATCTAAATGACAAATCCTAATGCTCTCAAATGAGAGTGAACTAAAATAAAATCACTTTCTCATGAAACCCATGAAGCAAGTATTAATAATAATTTTATTACATCATTTGTACAAGTCACAATTACATGTCATTATGAAGACCAAACCTAGTTACATTTTTCAACAGATCTCCACCAAATAGCAGATGGTTGCTAATTGGAAACAAGTCCCTAGTTAAGAGAGAGTTTGGGTAAGTCCCTAGATAAGAGGGAGCTTGGCTATATTCCTTTTATAGGAATGTGTAGATCCTCCCTAGTTGAGAGGGGGAGACAAACACATCATTCTTGTCTTCATGTTATTAAGAAATAATGGAGGATTGGGTAAGCATCTAAGATTGATTCCGATACTCTTTGAGGATGTGGTAGGGAATCCAATAGGAAAGAGCAGTCGAAGAGGAAATTCCTTGAGGATGTGTTATTCCAAGAAAATAATTTTCATAAAAGGACGTACCCTTTGAGACAATGATGACAGTGTATATCAGTCATTTTTCTCACCAACATTATGCTCTGATCTTGTGGAGAGATAGAGTTTCTATTCAAGCCCTTGTTATATGACAATGTTGGTTGCTATGATGAGATGAAATGAGATAAGTTGAAACAATAGATTATGACATGGCTTCCCAATATGACTCTTCTTATGAGAAATATTTAGTTTGATAATTTCCAAGTACCTTGTATGGATTATGAATACCTCCCTAGTTAATATGGAGCGTTGAAATATGTAACTAGGTTCGATATTCATAATGACATATGTAATCATGATTTTATATTTAATGTAAAGAGAAAAATAAATTTATTATTATAATTCTTGAGGCATGGGTTTCATGCTCAAGGTTATTTTTATAGGTCAAGTACCCATTGATTGCTTCTAGGGCTTGTCATTAAGTCAACAAGTCAATTGAGTCATTGTCATGTATGGAAGACCCTTTTGGGCATGTTATATATTGTAAAGAAAAATTATGTAAAGTAAAAAATACCAAATATACCCTCCAAGACCTTGTCAATAAGCAAAGATCAAGTCGGCCTCCAAGCAACAATTCAACCTAGAAGAGAAGCCTATATATTGGAGACTTCGACCTCACTCTAAGGGCACTCACTCATTCACACAAGTTTGATCAAGGAAGAGGAAAAGTTGCGAAGAAGAGGAGGATCAGAAGAAGGAAATAAAAAGTGAAATTTTGGATTTTTTTGGGCTACTATCCTTCACACATGCGAGATAATTAGAGCACTTATTGTAGTAGCTAAGACCAAATTGTAGAAGTCAAGTTAGGGCTTCAAGTGGAATCCTTTGCAAGCCGAGTTTCTTAGAAGAAAGGATCAACTCAAGCAAAGAATAAAAGAAGAAGAAATCACCATCTTCTCCACACGTGAAAGAGCTAGGGTTTCTACAGAAGAAACTGTTAGGGGTCGAATTCCAGAAGAAATTGTTGGGGGTCGAAGTTGTAGAAGAAATTTTCAAGGGTCAAAGTTGCAGAAGTTGTTGGGTTCGAAGTTACTAGAGAAGTGATTGTAAAGAAAGATCATCAAGGAGGAAGGATTGACTTGCTCTAGGAGGGGACTTTGAGTAGGGTCTTAGGTCTTGGAATCCATCATTCGAATTTCTATAAGAAGAAAAGAGATCTTATGGGTTTTCCTCTCAAGAGGAGAGGTTTTGGCTTTGGCTTATAACCTATATCTTGTCTCCCCTTGTCTTATTTTTTTGGTAGTTGTTTGATGATAGAGAACATTAATATTAATCAAGTGAAAGAATAAGTTAATCAAAATAAGTAAAAATACATCGCAAGCAGTTATCAAAGTAAGATAAATAATCTATTTAGCTGGCCCTAGATTTCTCAACACAAGATAGTGTTGAGAATGCAGCAAGATGATGGAGCTTAGTGAAATGAAGTCGCCTTCACTAAGTGGGCCTCGCAGTAGCAAATTCAGCACAAAAGTCTATTTTTTAGACTATGTCTATTTTTAGACATACGAGAGCATAATTTGGGAATTCTACTTGGAGATTCTTGAAGTATGCGACATGTCGGTAAAAATAGATGAGACCCTATTTTTTAGGAATTTGGATTATTTTTAGACTGATCTCCTAAAATATGGAAGTCAAATATTATTTACCCTTAATAATATTTTTGACTATGAAATGATTTAGCTCTACTTGGCAGCACTTCGATTTGAGTCATGGAGGTGGCTCATGCATCGACACAAGGAATCACGTGGTTCCTAGGGTTTGATGGCATCTTGCATGGTTGGCTTCGAGTTAGACTTCAGATGGGCGTGGGAGTTTTGGAGGAGTTAACGGGACGAGATAGTGGAGTTGTGTTCGTTTGTTTTAGTTGAACTAGTTGGGATTAGTTAACCAACTAATCAACTAGATATGAGTGAGAGTAAATTAAATAATATTTAATTTACTAAATATTAACTCATTAGTCAACTCAAGAACACTTCGTTCACTACGATGCATGATCGGTCACGGTGAAGACCAAAGTGGAAGAGGTAGATGAAAGGGTGAGTAAAGTTATCGGGGCTGGTAGATTTGTTTTGCATGAGATTTGCATTACACTTGGAGGAATTGTCCATGACAATCGCTGCTAGCCAAGGCAAGGGGATTCAACCCTTGAACCTCTTCATATACACAGCCATGATTATGCAATAGAGGCAAGGCAAAGTTTAGTGGTGTGTTTTGAACCCGAGACTTGTTCAAAACCAAGCTAGATTGTGAGTAACTTCATGAGAGAGTACTCGAGTACTTGTGAGGAGTATTGTACTTTATTGGTTACTTGATTTCTCCATTATAATATACACAATAGTCGCGGGGGTTTGCAGCTATAGGCTTTCCCATACATTACTCGAGTTAATGTGTGATTGATTTGATGTGAGATTGCTTCATTATTTCCGCATGTGACAATTAATCGTAGAAGAAGGTTATGTGTTATGTATGCAATTCGAAATTGATATATGACCGGGTTAATCTTCATTGAATAAGTGATTTATTCGACTAATTTCTACATGGTATCGGAGCAAGATTAATTGTCATAAGTCTATTACTAGTGATTGCAAACTTATTTCCTCGACGAGTGCCCATGCGAGACAGGTAGCCTCCCGGAATATTCATCCTTCTTTGTAAGGTGAAAGATCTCGGTGAATGCCCTTTGCGGCACTGATCTCCGATTTGGAAATAATTTGTTTTTCAAGTATAGATCGGAAGCGATAGAGCTTGGAGTTTGGAATTCGATTTTGCGAAGGTTGATTTTTCTGAGTGTGTGTTGAAAGATGTCTTCTTTCAATGGATTGCGACTCGAATATGCTCTTGAAGGCGATTCGAACTATGTTGCATGGAAGGATCGAATGGAAGCAGTTAGAAGATAATGGTTCGAAGGAGTTCGTGGATGCGGATGTCCCAAAGCCCATCGATGCACGGCGTTGGTCGATGCATGGCAAAAGAAGATCGCGAAATGTCGAAGGATCCCCGTTTGGAGGGCGTCAAGGATCATATTGTATCCAGCCTGCATGGTAAGGCTACTCCATATTTAATGTGGAAAGCTTTGACGGATCTATTCCGGAGTAAGAGTGACCAAAGGAAGGCGGGCGCTCAAAGATAAGCTCGTGAACATCAAGATGGAGAAGGGGGCGACGATATCGCCAAATACCTCACGAAGTTCACTCATACGAGAGATGAATCGAAGTGTGGGGGTTACCGTCGATGAAGAGGATATAGGGTCGACCTGGCTCTCCTTGGTCTTCCGAAGGCTTGGCACTCATATCAAGATAGTGTCAATGGTCGGGAGAAGTGCCGGGATGGGAGCGCCTTTGGGTGGATCTCATGCGGGGAGGAGATAAGGAGGACTACTCGAGATGGATCTTCATCAGAGGGAGCCGATGAAGAAAACTGCGCTTTGATGTCCAAAGCTAAGAAAGGGAAGGAGTAAGAAAAACCTCTCATTCCGGGAGCTAAGGGCAAGAAGCGTGGATATGGCGAAAGTGAAGTGTTTTCCCACCGCCATGATCACGTGACATTATGCTACCAATTGTCCAAAGAAGAAGAAGAATAAGCAAGCGGGGAAGATCTCGAGATGGAGAAGCTTTGGCTTCACAGTCCGAGCTTGACTTTTCACCGATGCATGCTTGATTTCAAGTGTGATGGGATCGGCAGTGGTTCTTGGACGACGGTGCGTCATTTCATATGACGCGGAGATCGGGGAGTTGTTCTCGTATCCGGAGGACAAGGATTTGGGCATGCACATCGAGATGGGCGATGACGGTAGATACGATGCGGGCGGGTATCGATCGACACGCTATCCTTCGTAGGGAGTCCGAGTAAACCCTTTGTCTTAAAGGATGTTATGCATGTACCCGGATTGAAGAAGAACTCGATTTCGATAGCGATGTTGGAGGATAAGGGTTATGATGTGGTCTTCGCCGAAGGAAAAGCTTTCTGCTAGTAAGACTCATCGGAGAGACCCGGAAGATAGGGGCTCGAACTCGGAACCTTTATCGATTGCGTGTAGATGATCGCAGCCTATGGCATGCAAAGTCGGAGATGTGGTGAGCCGGGATGATGAGGGCGAACTATGGCACGAGAGATTGGGCCATCTTCACCATGGAGCTTTTGAAGATTCTCGCGGAGATTTCTATCGGAATTCCTAAGGGCAGCCCCCTTGCGCAAATCGGGATCGAGTGCAAGGGGTGTACTTTAGGGAAGTATGTGAAAGCCACCTTTTCACGAGAAGGATAGTCGCTCTACCGACGATCCTTGAGAGAGTCTACACGGTACGTGTGTGGTCCTTCTCTCGTTGCTTCGACACAAAGCGCTACGTGTATTATGTGATCTTTGTTGATGATTTCTCTCGAAAGTGCTTGGATCTTCTTCATGCGTAAGAAGAGCGATACATTCGCGAAGTTCCGTGAGGTTTTAAAGCACTCGGTCGAGAAGGAGCTCTGGGAAGAAGGTGATTGCTCTAAGGAGTGATAACGGTGGTGAATTCATCTCAGCTTCGATTCAAGGGAGCTCTGCAGGCGCTAGAGGATTCGGAGAAGAACTCATCGCACCCCATAACCCGACGCAGAACGGGGGTGGGTCGAGCGGAAGAAACGTAACGATCGTGGGTGCTTTGCCACGCGATGTTGCATGATCGGGGCCTACCCCTTCACTTGTGGGGCTGAGGCATGAAATACAAGAACGATGATGTGCAGAACCGTTGTCCTCACAAGGTTCTTGGCATGAGTACACCGAGGAGGCTTATTCGGCAAGAGGCCCGATATTTCATTTGCGGATTTTCGGGATCTCCCGTCTACATGCATGTGACGAAGGATGCGAGAAGGAAGGCTGGATCCAACCGCTCGAAGTTGGAATATTTGTGGGGGTACACTCGATACACCTCATAACTATCGAGTGTATGTGCCCGATGATCGAAGGATCATAGTGCAATGGGATATAAAATTCCGGGAGGAGAAAGCCATGCAGTGTTCGCTGAGAGGGAGCTACACTTGCATGCGATGAGAAGCCGTTAGTTCCTAAGGAGGAGCTTCGGATGTGGATCGACCACAAGAGGAGGTTCAAGAGGTGGAAGAAACCACCCGAGGCAAGCGCCAACCATCGCGAGGGTGCATGCGCACTACGGTAAGCTCGAGCGACCGGCTCGATGCAGAGAGAGGTTGTAGGACCACCTACAAGACGACAGGCTTGACAGAGACAGATCCACTGGGATCGGTACACTTGGATACATGGCTCTTATGAGTCAATGTGTTGTGACAGAGCCATCCTCTTTTGAGGGAAGCTATGGAGGAACCCGCATGGGTTGATGCCATGATCGAAGACTATGATTCGATCATCGAGAGGCTGGCAGCATGGGAGATTGTCCCAAGACCGGTTGGGAAATCGCTTGTAGGGTTCGCGATGGATCTACAAGGTGAAGCAAAGCAGGGCGATCGGGAGTGTGGAGAAGTACACAGGCGAGATTTGTCGCCCGTGGCTTCTCGCGGATCGAGGGGATTGACTATGAGGGAGACTTTGCACCCGTCGCAAGGTACTCTTCCATACTGCGACGATCCCTCTGCTCTCTCGAAGCTGCAGATGGGATGGCACATTCATCGATGGATGTGAAGACTGCGTTCTCAATGGAGTTATTGAGGAAGAGGTGTACATAGAGCGACTCGAAGGTTTTGAGATCTTGGGACGAGTGAGTCGCATGTGTGCCGACTCAAGAGAGCACTCGTATGGGTCTGAAAGCGAGCACCTCGTGCTTGGTACACTCTGATAGACAAACTATTTCACCGGGCTTGGATTCTCCAAGAGTGAGGCGGATCCAAACACGTGTACTGCGATTGTGGTGGAGGGGAAGTCAGTTGGATCATCGACTGTATGTAGATGATCCGATTTTGACTGGCGACGAGCAGTTGATACTTTCATGCAAGGATGATCTTGCACGAGAGTTTGAGATGAAGGACTCGGGCATCCTTCTATTATTTCCCTGGGGATTGGAGATTTGGCAAATAAGCAGTGGAGGATCATGTAGCTCGGGGCAAGTATGCCCTGGGAGATTTACTAGAGAAGTTCAACATGCAAGGTCGCAAGCTCGTTGATACTCCCTCTTCACAGTGGATGGAGGAAGAGAGATGCTACTTCGGAGGAGGTAGTGGATGCCACGGTCTCATCGACGATTGGTGGGGTCGTTGATGTATTCGGGTCAATACTCAGACCCGATATATGCTATGCGACTAACCGCCTTTCGCAAGCTATGGTTAAGCTTACCAAGCTCTTTTTGAAGGGCAAGCATGTATTGCGCTATATCGAGGCACATCGGGATATGGTCTATGGTGACGGACGGGAGGATGGAGTGAAGCTTTCGGTTTCACTGATGACAGTTAGAGCCCGACGGAGCCCGAAGAGCACTGGGCTACCGTGAGGAGTTTTCAGCATTGGATCGACTGCCAGCTTTCTGGGTACAGCGCGAGAAGCAGAGATCCGTGGCACTCGATTCAGCAGGCCGAGTACATGGCAGCTAGCTTGGGTCGCATGTGAGGCTATTTGGATGAGGAAGATCCTCGCGGAGTTTGTTCAAAGGTGTATTTGGAGCCTACAAAGTTGATTTCATTTGTGATAACACGTAGCCAAGCATCAAGCTCTCAGGGCTAATCCAAGTTTTCTTTCATGATAGGTCCAAACATATCGACATCAGTGTACCATCACATCGAGATTGTGTTCGCGCGGAGGATCATGATGCTTTCATATGTTCACTGAGGATCAGATGCCGATATCCCGACAAGGCGCTACAGCTAGAGCAAGTTCGAATTCCACGAGCAGGATAGGGGATTGCGTATAATCCATATCTTGCTCGAGAGGGAGTGTTGAGAATGCAAGAAGATGATGAAGCTTAGTGAAATGAAGTCGCCTTCACTAAGTGGGCCCTGAGGGAAAATTCTCAGACGCAGAAAGTCTATTTTTAGACTATGTCTATTTTTAGACATCATGAGCATAATTTGGGAATTCTACTTGGAGATTCTTGAAGTATGCGACATGTCGGTAAAAATAGATGAGACCCTATTTTTTAGGACCTGCACTATTTTTTAGATTGATCTCCTAAAAAAATATGGAAGTCAATTATTTACACTTAATAATATTTTGACTATAAGCAATAGCTTTACTCTCTTGGCGCACTTCAGTTTGAGTCATGGAGGTGGCTCATGCATCGACACAAGGAATCACGTGGTTCCTAGGGTTTGATGGCATCTTGCATGGTTGGCTTCAGCTTAGGACTTCAAGGGTAGGGAGTTTTGGAGGAGTTAACGGGACAGAGATAGTGGAGTTGTGTTCTTGTTTGTTTTAGTTGAACTAGTTGGGATTAGTTAACTAACTAATCAACTAGATATGAGTGGAGTAAATTAAATAATATTTAATTTACTAAATATTAACTCATTAGTCAACTCAAGAACACTTTAGTTCACTACAGGTGCATGATCAGGTTCAGATGAAGACCAATGGAAGAGGGTAGATGAAAGGGTGAGTAAAGCTTTACTGGGTTGGTAGATTTGTTTTGCATGAGATTTGCATTACACTTGGAGGAATTGTCTATGACAATCATGCGCGAGCCAAGGCAAGGGATTCGAACCTTGAACCTCTTCATATACAAAGCCATGATTGCGCAACAGAGGCAAGGCAGTTAGTGGTGTGTTTTGAACCCGAGACTTGTTCAAAACCAAGCTAGATTGTGAGTAACTTCATGAGAGAGTGCGAGTACTTGTGAGGAGTATTGTACTTTATTGGTTACTTGATTTCTCCATTATAATATACACAATAGTCAAGTGGGGTTTTCAAATATAGGGCTTTCCCCATACATTCGAGTTAATGTGTGATTGATTTGATGTGAGATTGCTTCAATTATTTCCGCATGTGACAATTAATTGTAGAAGAAGGTTATGTGTTATGTATGCAATTTGAAATTGATATATGACCTAGGGTTAATCTTCATTGAATAAGTGATTTATTCAACTAATTTCTATTTCGAGATAGTGTTGGAACTTGTTATTAGTAATTGAACTCACCATATATGATTCTTCTAACTAGTCAACAATTGGATCGTGGAAAACAACAAGCTCGATAGAAGTTTGACATTCAGCATAAAGTAAGTCTTCAATCATCAAATACATATTATGAGAAAGATCAAGTGAGGATAACATAAATCATTCTCCTCACGATACTTTACCAAGACTATGGGGACCTAATATAACCATCAACAAAATTTGAAGTGCCCCGACTTCCTAATGGATATTTTAGCAATAAAAAGATGAATAGAAGTATAAAATAACAACTATCATCAAATAAGTTGATGAGAAAATAATTAAGGAGATGGCATTTGTTAAGGTTGGCGTATTGATCAAAATCGAGCTACATTTGGTGTGTGAGGTGTCTCCATTATTTAAAGATAAGGATGTATTGATTTGAGATATTTTATAAGCACTTCAAATAAGTGAACCTTGTTCCTCATGTGATGATGCTAAAAATGGTCGGTTCCTCTCTTCTAGGGAAAAATATCATTACTTTGTATCTGATTATAAACTAGACCAACGATATAAAAGTCGAAAGAATTAAAATTGATTGGTGTTATAGCAAAATCCAAAAAACAAGTTAAGATACAAAAGAATAGTAGAAAACCAGACTGACCAAAGAAAAAAAATGTGAGTAAGATTATATCCAACATTGATATAAGCTTGAGGTTAGGTTCACCTAGAATGATTCAACCATTGACTTAGACTCACAAGGATCAGTTTGCCAAAAAATATTTAATTTCAAAAAATGCACTAGAAAGATAAGAAGTTGGTCACTCACTAAAAGATTTGACATGGAAAAAATCTTGTAGTTGGTGATCTTTGTCTTGACAATTGGAGTGATAGGTTGTAGAAGCTCGGGGAATCCATGAAATATATGCACTCAATCCCTTGGGTGTCGATATAAGGGATTCACATGAATGAGAATTAACCAAACAATAATATTTTATCCAGATCAAAATCTCTATCTTGAGGATTAAGAAAATTAACTTGAAAATTCCAGAATCATTTGATATTTGGATCTAATATATTTTGGGGATCTCATCGATTGTGAGTAACTAACATAGCCATCGGTGGGAACTCAAGTGCCTTAACTCTGACAAGTCCCCTAACTATCAAGTGATGTATCATTGAATTTGGGTGGCTTAGAAAGGTCAACATGTAGGTACATACCATTTGCCATAAGATGTGTTAATGAAAACATAATTAATGCCATCAATTTTACCAGAATGTATAGATAATTTGGATACATCAATTGGAAAAATCCCTTGAACATTGAAATTTCTAACATATTCCTCTTGAACTATGAAATATTTACAATTAAACAAATCTTGAACAAGGGATTCAATCTCTTCATCATATGATCGTGAAATCAAACCATTCTATACTAAGTTGAAATCAAGGTCAAAAGAGAATAAGTATCTAAATCATTTAAAGAAAATATTGGTATAACAAACCCATGAAACATATCTGGGTACATTGAATAGTGTGCTAAAGGTGAGGAAAGATGAGAAGACTCGGGAGTAGAGATTTCGGCTATGACTCGAATCTAATTCAAAATTCAACCTTTTCATATTCATATTATCTTGCAACAATGGTGTATTATCATTCATGTTATGATATGTGAGATTATTTTAACATCCATCGCCACCCCAGACAATGCTTAGGTCATGGCAGGGCGTTGAATACAAGAGCATTACATGAGAAATTTGAGCATTAATCGGATAAACATAATATTCACTAGCATAATGGTCAAAGAATGGCATACCATTGTGATTCTCGAATGGACATTTCTCTTCTTTAACGAGGTATATTAAAGCTCCAACAACCTCGACCATCATCGGATTCTCCTTTTTTAATATTTAAATATGTATGGACCAGAGGAATTCCAAGAGCATTTTTAATTGAAAGATCATCCACATCCCACAACCTGGGAGATGGTAAACCACTCGGATTACATTGTAGATCGAAGGCTTGGAAATATAAATATTTTGAAGAAAAGAAAATACCATCCACTATGATTGGGAAATCATCACTTCTTATATAAACGAAGCATGAATGGCAAGGTGATGGTTGTCCAAGGTTTCAATTTGAGTAAGGATTTTTAGATCATTTGATCAGGGTTACCAAGATCGCAAGAATATTGGTGATTATTTTGACACAAAGGAATATTTTTTGGAAATTAAATAATTACATTCCACAAATAATGTGGCAAAAATGCATTGACCACATGAATTTTGTAATGACACTTTGAGAAGCCATGACTTGGCGACGATAACATAAGACTTTATAGTGCATAAAGGCCAAGCCCTTTTTTCCTTGTTGTCTTCAACTCTTCATGATTGATGTGCAGGGGTGCTTCATCTTGATCCTCCAAAGGATCTGATTGTAGTACTAGAGCCTTATATGTCATCTCGCATCCATCCATCTGTCATGGTCTAAGGTTCCTCTTTTCTTGCATGATAGTATATTTGTGACTTGTCTCCACAGGTGTCCTTCTTGTAACCTCTCTCACTGACTTCCTTTGAGCATGATTTTTTCCATGATAGGATGATAATACTTGTAAATGAAATTCACTCACGACATGACAACATTAGTCCGAAAATCATCTATTCTACCTCTCACTCGCTCATGTAAAAAGTGTTGTTTGTGATGGATTTGTGCAAGGGATGAGAGGGTGAGGCTTCCTTGGGTGCATTGTGCAGACTTGTAAGAGAGAAAAGGAGTGAGATATTGTGCACTAGAAATGTGCATTGCATAGTTGTAGGAGATAAGAGTGAGAGACTGCAGCACTAGAATGTGCATTGCGCTAGGGCAAGAGGAAGAGACTAGCATGTGTGTGATGTACAAGAGGGAGTGACTAAGAGCCTAGGAATTGAAGTTGCCCAAGAGAGAAGGAGTCAAGGCATTGCACAATTTTCTATTACAAGGGTCTCCAGGGTGATTCACTTCCCACTAGACCGCACATTTGTGCAGTGTAGGGAGAGGATTGACGAGATTACGTGTAGTGGACAAGTTCAAGAGACACAGGGTTGATGACTACCGACTATGATTGCGCAATTCATAGTGATGGAAGAGGAGGCTCAAAGTATTGTGCAATTTTCCTCAACTATGATCCAAAAGGAATCTCCACTAGAACCGTGCCATGCGCAATGGAGGCAAGCAAAAGTCGGGCCTTGGGCGCAATGAGCAAGTGTAAGCAAGAGTCTTGAGAGACTGTTCTTTAGGATCATGCAATGTGCTTGTGAAGGAGGACATCCTTAGGGTGGCACAATGCGCATTTGCATGAGGTAAGGGTGTCATTACTATTGGCTAAGAATGTGCAATGTTCTCACCCTTTGACTCGAGTTAAGGTGTGCGGGATGCGAGGACAAGGGGATCAACACAGATTGGTTAAGTGTGGGATCACTCGAAATAAGAGAGAACAAAACATGAAAAACAAGCTCGAAACAATGATCTCACACCCTGTACACCATCAAACACAAGCCAAAAGAAAACACAATACTCAAAGCAACATGCATACCTTGAAACGACAACAAAGTGACACTAACTTACGAGTGCGACAGGTTGAAACATAGGTTTGTGAGACTTATAATACAAATTGAAACATAAAATGCGCTAAGCCATGGGAAAGTGTCTAGTGTGCGTCCTTATGATATATAAAATCAACTAATGCGAGAGAGTGCTAGAAATGCCACTAGGAGGTGTTCTTAAGATGTGTGAAAACAAGTGAAGGCAATACATGCCAACACGGAGAAAACACAAGCGATACATGTAAGAATGAAAGAAGACACAAGCTAAACTTATGAAAGTGAGAATAAGTGAAAGTGACACTTACAAAAAGAAAAAATAAAACAAAAAGCGACACTTGTGAATGTGAAAGAAAGCAAAAATGACTATCATGAAAGTGAAAGAAGCACTTACGAAAACAAAAGCACACAAAAAGCGAAAATTGAGAGAACTCACTCTGAATGATGGGACAATTGCAACTAAGTGTGACATAATGCTTCATATGCTCCAAAGTGCACAGAGCTCAAAAGTGAAAGATGAGTGTGAAAAGAGCTCTGAGTTAGAGTCTTTATACAAGGAGAGAAGACACAGAGGGGAAGTGGCTACCACTAAGAGGTGCGACAACACTAACTTGGAGAATTGCATTCTCACCGTCCAATCGGAAATGCGCACCGATTGTCAACAAAGGTTATGCAGACATTGTATATGAACTACATAGTCACTACCACCAAGGGTTGCATAGACACTATCTCCGCGAGACTACACAAGCATTATCTTCAAGGGTTGCACAATGCATGTCTTCAAGGGTAGAAAATTCACTTCTAAGCTTGCAAGAATGAGGTGGGCTTGTGAATGCATCAACAAATAAGCATGTGTAAGCAAGTGGCTTAGGCACTTAGAACCCTTTAAAAGAATAATTGAGAACTTAGAAAACAAAAACAGGCCATGAAGTGACTATGAACAATAATGGAACGACGATTGTGAGATCACGAGGAGGCTCTAAAATTCAAGTGAAGGAAAAATTTTGGAAGGTGTTTGTCGAACGAAAACAACTTGCAAATAGAAGGAAACCATGTAAAAGCTCCTGAGACACGTACACTTGGATTTATGGATAGAGGTTGATCCTCATATTATTTCCTTCTTTGATAAAAAGTAGAAGAAACCATATGTTAGAGGGAGTTGCAATGACCGTAAGGTTTGCTTTATAGGGAGAAGTCGAGATTTCTCCAGAACCCCTATTTTTAGCTTTTTAGAGGAGTTGAACTTTGGATTAAAAATGAAGGATATTGACTAGATAGATGGTGTGTTTCAATAGCATTAATGGCGGAGGAAGAAAATCAAGATTTCCATGGCAGAGCTATTTTCGTAAACAACATCCAGCTAGTGCAACATGAAAGTAACAAAGATGATGTGTCAAGTGAAGGAATCGAGACTCATTTTATGGTTGAGCCAAAGCCATGTGGCTCAACATGTGTTAGAAGTACCAAGCATGGTACATCCCGGTCACGACAAATTCAATTATGGTATAACTTCGAGGATTCACAAATTCAATTTGGGAAAGACGTGTTGAAGACAAAAAAGAGTTTGTATATCGCTTTAGTTTGGACTTCATTATAATTTCTTTAATGAGCATGAAGCAGAAATTTGTCGCTAGCTTTGGTATTGTAGAGGTCAGAGTATATTTTTGCTAGATTGACAAGTTGAGAAGAAATATGGCTTCAGAGGCTACTTACAAGTCCATCTTGATCGAGTGCAGGTGACTATCATGGCGACAAGTTGAAGCACATGGTTTCAAGTACCTCTTCATTCGAGACATGGTGCAAAAGGTGTTATTTTTTCCACGATACTTGAGTCTAGGTTAGAATCTTACAATCACTAACAATACCAATCCAAGTATCACAACAAACTACTTTGAACATCGGTGCAATATACAACAAGTAAAATCTACTAGTAAAAAAAATATACCTAACCTTTACAATTTTACAATAACCCAACTTCGTTATTTTGATCAAACTGATAACACAACGTCTACGGGAGCTCTGTACTCTATGGAAAATGGACCCTCATACATCCACTAGTAGAAGAATATAAGAAAAAGATACATTGATGATCTAGTTGATGTAGTACACGATCAAAATTTCCTTGTTGTATCCTCAAACACACCTCGTGTCCTTTGCTTCGTCTGTAGCATCTGTTTCTATCAATGCACCTGAGCTCTCTTTAGGCCACCGATGGCTCTTCGATCTTCCCACTAATTGATCAAAAGTCCATCTATAACCAACACATATGGTCTTCATGCTCACCAGATTCCTCCTAAGTCCTTCATGCTATACCACTTTCAGTAGATTCTTGCCCATTTTTTGTTCCTCATCTACTTATGGGCTTATTCTTGCTATTGTCTTCTTGTGTTGCTCCAATGAAGACAAACATAGGGCTTGTGTTAGTGTGTTTTGTGCACGTATGTACGGAATCACACCAACTTAAGGGGTGTGGTTTTCCCTCTTAAGTTATTGGTCACAGGCAGAAAATAAATAGAGTTAAGCAAGTTGGTGGAACATGCTAGAATATAAACATACTAGATAGAGAAATAACATGAATATTAAAATATAAAAATTAAACTAAAACTAAAACAAATAACAAAAAAGCTATTAATAGAGTCAAACAACTTCAATAATCCAAACAACGACGCTTACGTCCCCTCTTATTGAGTGCTGGTAGGAAATGAGGATGAAACTTTAACCCACTTGCCAAGGGGCCCTTAGAACTAGGGGTTATAAGTCCCGATGCAAGGATGTCTTTACTTCTGAGCTGCCTTGGCCCAAAGTCTCCCTCTCTCTACTATGGTGGACTGGAGTTTTTGGATGGCCAACAACTAAGTCCCATCTATCTATAATCCGTATCACACACTGCTGGTATTGCTTGGGGAAATTCTGGCCAGCATAACAATATGCTCTCATGTTGCTCATCTCTTGGTGGCATTTTATAGGAGAATTCAAATCCTCCTTCCCTCTCTTGGTACACTGTGTATAGTGACCTAAGAGAGGAGGGTGATTCCATTGTGTGCTCCCTTGATGTCCTAAGGAGGCTTGGGTGGCTGACCTTAGGCAGATTCAAATGTGGAATCAATGTCCTGGAGTGTGCTTTGTGGTCCCGGAAAGTGACTTCCGCCACTCCTAGGATTGCACGCTTTTTGGGTCAAAAGGCGTGTTTATCGAAGGATTTTGTGCGTAAAAGCACATTTGACTAGTCCTTCTTGTACGCAATTTGATTTTTCTTTAGACGTTAGATATTTTTAAACACTTTCAGATTCTCTAATGTCTCTCAGCCCTGTAAATCCTTCTACCTAATATTAAATAATGTCGCCTTTGCTTGTATGATTTTCCAGTGATAACAGTTTCCCCCTAATGTGTGAGGTCTACGAAGAACTGTATAGCTGAAATACATTATAGTTTCTTTTCTGTATACTGTGCGTAGAGAGAGAGAGAGACTTGCATGTAGCTCGAAATTGGAGACACCCTGCACCAGGTCGAAGAACGACCATGTCCAGTGGGACCCCTGTAAGTAATGGTATAATACAATATATACAAATTTTCTACGAGGCAGGCATGTCCCATGCTCGTGATGCTTTGGCTAGTTAAACAAATCTATTTGACATATAAAGATTCTTTCTATGTGACTAATATGGTAGTGATATGTTGGTTGATGACGACGACTACTGACGCCCTTAGGGGCGTTTTTTCTTTGAAAATAGGTAGAATGTGGTACCCATATGCGTAAAATTGGTATGGCATGTAAATGCGCATTGTACGCATAGGCACTGGCTGGGACCTCCCGTGTAAGCATTGCTGATAGAGACGCTTATAAAGGCACGGGTCTTTGAAGAATTTGATTAAAGTGCAATGGTTGTAAGGTACAATACCATCTTGACATGAAAGCTTGTGCTGTAGTCGAATGTCAGGAGGATCAATGACATTTGTGGGCAACGATGTCTCCCAAAGTGCCACCCGAGGATTCCCTTTTTATGGAGAGGGGCGATCCAAGGTACCACTTCCTTTTTGGAAAAGAGGTGTTGAAGTCGACAAAAAGGAAGCGTCAACCGAGCGAGGGGGTCGCTGATGTGGAGGATCAAGATCCTAGATGTGATGGGTTTAACATAGGCATGATGGCGAGGGGGTATTCGATGGCCCAAGGTCAGAGTATAAAAAACAACTTGGCAGTAGTCATAACAATTTTTGATGGGGAAATCCCTGGAGTCGGAAGGATTTCCAGGGTGGGTATAAACTGGTTATGAATGTCATAGTGGATTTTGTGTGAGGGTGGTATAATCTGATCAAGGGTGGTCAGGGATTGATGCTATGGGATAAAAAATGAATGAATGGGTGGGGGACATAGTGCACCATTTGCGGTCTTTGTACACTTACCAAAAGAATAAAATAATGTGGTTTGGTTTGTACAAAACACAGAGACGGGTACCCCAAAATATGAAAGTGTTCGCTCACTGATGATGTGAGGAAGGTGTTTTTCTGAGGGTGGGGGCCCCATTGGTTGGTCTCATGTGTGAGGTTGATGAAGAAGATGAAAAAGTATCGTAGATGGGTTATGCTGATGGAGGTATAGTGGGCCAAATGCAAGGGGCGGTAGTGCGCTTTTGATTTGCTTTATACAACCTAGTTGTCCGGGAAAGGAGTTTAATTTCATATGGTAAAACTTGACCTTATGCATGGTGACTAAATGGGCATGAGGTGCTTCTAGGACTACAGTGGTATGGCCATGGCATCACTATTGTTTGTGATATATGGTCTACTTTGGGTGACGAGCGCCATGGAAGGGAGGCTCTACCGACCAATGAGAATGCTTATCATGTGCAAGGTGAGGTGACTATAAACACGGTCGGGTGTTTGGAACCTATGGTTAATTTCTGATGGAGAAATGATGTCAGGATATGCAGAGTTTCTCTAGGACTCTATCATGCTGGGGCTAGAATGATAACTGCTCTAGAACTTTCAGTGGATGGAGTTGTGGATGGTTTGCGTTCTACCTACAAAAACAACTACCCCAAGTGAAAGCATATTCTTTATCAAATATTATTGAAATACATGTGCTTTTAAAAAGAAGATGAGAGAGGGCATACCTACCGGCACTGAAAATTTATTTTTTCTGGGGTGCGAATGTGTGGCATCGCCTTTGTGCGTTATGGAGCGCTAATCACAGTGTTGCTTTCGGTCCGGTGATCGGGCCTTCTGAGCTCTCATTATCGTCCTCCAAATTTTTTGAAAAGGGAAATATATAGGTGAATATGGCCCTAATTCAATTCATTTGTGTCTGTTGAGTATTGAGAGGTCAGAGGCTTTTGTGAAGCATTTTTTACCGTTGCGGTCAGCCTGAGCACCATGGATTAGCGATATTATGCCCAAGTAAACTCCATGACGTCCTGTATTTTTTATTTTTATTTTAATTTTTTAATTTTATTTGTTTTATTTTATTTTGTTTTTAATTTTTTTTTTTAAATTATTTTTAATTTTATGATTTTTTTTTTCCAGTCTGATGGTGCCAGGGTTCGTACAATGCTGGTTTGTATGGATTTTGGGCTAGATTTACCCTAGATTGCGCAAGCGATCAAGGTAAGGGTGCGCTTTTTGCGCACAAAAAATAGGGATTTGCGCGCCTTATGCGCGCTCTCTCCAGAATTGAGCACGCCTTCTGCGCGTCTGTGAGAGATACAGGTGTGCCTTCTGCGCGCATGTGAGAGATACAGGCGCGCCTTCCACGCCCATGTTTGAGGGACATGCACGCAAAAGGCCGAGGCACTTTTTGGCCAATTTTTTTGAAAATTTTGCATGTTTTTGATGTTTTTATGCGACTAATGTGCTCCTATTTTGATGACAAGTTGTTGTGGAGGGAGCGGGATTGGCCCGAGCTCCGTACTTCTTTATCTGCTGATGGTCGAGCGTGCCAATAGTTGGCGTAATGGGGTCTCCTAAAATTTGTGGAGAACGACCTTCTTTGGTCACATGACCAACTCCTACGTTACCTGATCGAGCATTAGAACCAGCGGCGCAAGGTGTTTGTGCTACGTGGGTGTGACCTTGCTATCCGTCTTGAGACGGGTATCTACTTTGTGACCGGGCTGCTGACTTAGGGTGAGGCGCTGCAGTTTCCACTTCCTCCTGGGAGGGTGGATTTTGAGCGGTTCTAGATGTGTCACTATGGCAGGGCGCCCCTTACAGAGGGGTGCATAGCTATTGCATCGGTGATAGATTTAGCAGAGAGCTATGTGATTTGGCGGCTATTGTGTGACTATCAAGGTCGTCGGCTCCACATCGGGCATCAGGCCCGCAGGTTGGGGTCTTGCCTGCTGGGGGGCCACGGGAGCCTCGCATGAGAAGGTGGGCCCCTGTGATGCCTCGAGGAGGTGGTGGTATGGTGGGGCGTTACTGGAATGCCACTACTAAGGCTTGGTTTGAGGCCAACCCTCAGATTTTCCTGCCCTTACCATATGCAGGGATGGAATTTTGGGGGGATCCAGAGATGGGTCTCCCTCCTGGCTACGCTTGGGGGCTAGCAGGTATGTCTTTATGTTTTCTACATTTATTTGAGTAGTTATGTTTATATGTGTGTTTATGGTGACACTGACATAGTTTTGGTTACTCTTGTAGATGTTGGTGAGGTTGGCCGCCCTGTGGCTCGATTGGCTGGGCACGATCCTATTTGAAGGCCTCGGGGAGCTCTTGGGGGTCGGGGAGGAGGTGGGGCACTCAGTGGTGACGCCAGCGCTTTGGGGGAGGGCAACAGCTCGACTATTGCCTAGATTGCGGCTGAGCGAGCTCGTGCCGATGCAGCGGAGGCTCGTGCTGATGCGACTGAGGCTCGTATTGTTGAGTTGACCATGCGGGTGTCAGTTCTGGATGATGCCTGGGATCGAGTGGACAGCTTGACCCAGGGGATGCCATCTTGGGGATTTTTAGATGACCTTGAGGAGGTATGCCTGGAGACCTTGATGGCCCGGGAGAGGGACTATCGACCATTTTTATGTCGGGAGGCGGTCTCAGTGTTGACGATGGCTCTAGTAGTGGTACCAGGAGCGGAGCACTGCCCTAGAGTCACTTTGTACACGGGGAAAGCACCCATTATGATGATGCTTCCCCTTTTTTTGACAAATTATATGTGTATCTTTTTTTACTAGCCGATGGGTCAGGGATACTATTTTTTGTACTCAGACACACACACAAACAGGTATATATATATATATATATATATATATATATGCGAGATATTTTTTGCAGCTCTACATGGTGTGCCCCCTATTTCTGCTTATGGATTATGTTATGTTGATGGATATCTATGTTTTTTGTTTTTTATGTATGATGATTTATTCGAAATGCATTCCAGTTTAGAATATTGTTAGCTATGCGATCAACTGTTTGGTTTTGACTCATTGGTACATGTGTGAATGTAATGTAGTCAAATTGTTTGCTTAATCTTTTTGCACGCAAATATTTTCTAAATAGATGTGAATCTCATATCTCAAATGTTTGGTTTAATTGCGATACTTTTAATTGGGAATCGAGGTATATATGCATATGACGTATGCCATGGTGGAGGGCGTCGCACATAAGTCTGATAATGGTGTCATATTCTGCCTGATTGTTTTTTGCTGAACCGATGCGTAGACTATTGGTGCAGAGTGGTGATCGGTCAGGGTGATAGATGACCCAAGCAGCTGCTGCTAAACTTTGAGACCATCGTGATGCTCCCTCGGTGAATCTAAAGTAAGGTTCGGGTTGGTAATCCATTGTGACACTCGAGCGCATTTTGTAACAATTCTTTTGGTCAAAATTTTTAAAGTGGTTGGGTTTGTGTATGTTTACTCTAGGGTAGGGTATGCTTGGCCCTTATGGGTATAATTTCTTGAGGTAAAGGCCATTGAAGGGGTTGCTGAGGTATGTTCCGTCCAGTTCCGTCAAGATGTATGCCCCCTAGAGGAGGCAATGATTTACGATGTAGGGTCCTTTCCACAAGGTTTCGTATTTTCGTGGCCCTAGGGCTTCTTTTCCGACATCATAGTGGGGGACTAGCTCTCCCTCGGTGAATGAATGAGGGTTGACGTGGCAGTCGAACGATGCTTTTACCCGTTTCTTGTGGGCCTCGTTGTGTTGCAGCGACTGTCGTCGGTTTTTGTCAACGAGCTCTAGTTGTACTAGACGCTGTTCTAGAGGTTGGGTATCATCGAGGAGTTCGATGGTGGCATGTAAATTTGGGATCTCGCGTTCTATGGGAATCACGACTTCGACCCCGTATACCAAGTGGAAGCGAGTGAAACCAATGGACATATTCACAGCTGTGCGGTATGCCCATAGGTTGGAGAAGAGAATATGGTGCAAGTTGGTTTTATGGTTATTCACCATGCGTTGTAACATAGTTTTGAGTACTTTGTTTATAGCTTCTACTTGCACGTTGGATTGGGGGTAGTATGGTGAAGCGAATTCATGGGTGAATCCAAGGTGGTGAGATAGCTCCTCAAAAACTTCATTCTCGAAGTGTTTTCCATGGTCAGAGACTAACTCCTTGGGGACCCTGAACTGGGCAATGCCATGGTTAAACAAAAATCGAGCGGCGGTTTCTGCGGTGTTATTGTATGTGGGCATGGACTCCACCCACTTAGTGAAATAATCGACAACCACTATGATGTATTTATGATTGCCGAATGATGCGAGGTTGCAAGTCATGAAGTCGATCCCCCATTTACAAAAGGGGTCGGAAATGATGACAGGGTGCAGAAGAGCGGGAGGGGCTCTTGCTTTATGAGCGAAGCATTGGCATCGCTGGCATCTCTTGACTACTGTAATGCAATCGCAAAATAGGGAGGGCCAGGATATCCTGCCCATAGGACTTTTTGGGTGGTGGCCATCCCAAAGAGGTGGTTGCTGCAAGCTCCTCCGTGGCAGTCATTAAGGGCCTGTTCTGCTTGGTCGTGAGTGAGGCATCGACGTAAAATGGTGTCGATGCCTCGTCGATATAAGACATCTCCTATGAGGAGATATCGGGGGGTTTGTTGGCGTATGCATCGACGGTCATCTCGAGTGAGATGGGGTTTGAACTTCTGAGTTCATAGGAAGAGGAGAATGTCTCTGTACCAAGGGTCGTCGGTTGCTACGAAGAAGAGATGTTCGTTTGGTAGCGAATTGTTTACTGGTGATCCCTTGGTATCTCTTGGGAGGTCCGAAATGAACTCTGCTAAGATAAGCACCTTCTTGCTTTTAGGGGAGCGAAACTGTAAGTCGTATTCTTGGAGAATGAATATCTAGCGGGCTTTCTTATGGTTAATTAGGCAGCATGTGAGCAGATATTTGATGGGATTAATATCCACAATGATCGTAGTGGTTTTTAATATGATGTAGTGGCGAAGCTTTTGGAATGCAGGTATTAATGCTAGGTCAGTATTTTCTTCGGGATCATATCTTAATGTTGGGCCTACTAAGGTTTTACTGACGTAATAAATTATGTGCTCCTTCCCATTTGGGCCTTCTTGGATCAAAACTCTGGCCAATGTGGACTCAGAAGCTGATAGATACAGGATGTAATCCTTGTCATAGTTTGGGGGACAAATGAGTGGTGCTGAAGATAATGTTTCTTTTAGTGCGTCGAACACTTGTTGGGCGTGATCATCCCATTTGAATGGGATGTCCCGGTGGAGGAGGTGCAGGAACCCTTGAGCGCAAGTGGCATAATTTGGGACGAAGCCTCTTAGAAAATTGGCCTTCCCTTGCAGGCTTTGCAGTTGCTTGAGGGTTCGAGGTGGAGTTACCTCTTTGATAGCTTGGACGTTGAGGGGGTCCACGCGAATCCCTTGCTGGGACACTATAAAACCTAAGAGCCTACCTGCTATGACGCAGAAGACACACTTGAGGGGGTTCAAGCGTATGTTGTATTGATGGCATCGTTGAAATACCGATCGCAGATCCTCGAGATGGTCTGAGTGCTTCTTGGAGCAGACGGTTAGGTCATCCAATTAGGCGAGGATAAGGTGTGCCAAGTCATGAAATATATAATTCATGGCCCTTTGGAAGGCGGATCCAGTTTTTTTTAGGCCAAATGGAATTACCTTGTATGCAAATGTGCCCCAGGGGGTGGTGAACGCGTTTTTGTACCGGTTTGTATGGTGGATTTGAATTTGGTTGCACCCAGAGAATCCATCCATGAAGGAGAGAGCCCACAAGCATCGATGACCTGGTCGACGAATGGGGTTGGATTATTTTCCTTGGGAGAAGATTTGTTCAAATCCTGAAAAATTGTGCAAACGCGTATGGTGCCTTGTTTTTTCATGACGGGAACAGAGTTGGAAACCCAAGATGTGTAAGCGATAAGGTAGATAAACCCGGCTTTGTGAAGCTGTTATGAATATAATTCATAACATATATAATTAATATAATTATTAATAGTTAATAGGGGTTATGTAAGTAGTCATTAAGTTAGTCAAAGGGCATGTCTAAAAGACATGCCCATTCGTGAAAGGCCACCTGCATAGGTATATAAACAGGGCCTCATTGTAACATTCAATCATCATCTTTTATACATTTTATATATAACATATTATTATTACAATACCTCTTGTGTATTTTGTAACTTAAGTCAACAAGCCTACAACTTTGTTGCTCCATTTCGTATCAGAGCTGTCGCTCTTCAGGATCTGTGTGATCACTACTGCTGCCACCTGCTTTCCGATTTCATTACCCTATCACTACCAGAACACCATTATCAACCTCCACACACCCTCACCTTCATCGAAGCAACGATCTTCTCCCCTGGAAGGAAGCACCTACGCCACAGTTGGCTACCTTCAGCTGTTACATGCTATGCCTCGAAATCCTTATTGCTCGATGTCTTCATCAATGATGATGGCCGATTTACAAATTCAAGACCAGACAAATTGGATAGATAGACTAATGTTGAAAATCCGTAACGAGTCCAGAGACAATCATAACAAACTAATGCAAAAATTAAATGACATGATAAAAATAGTCGAGAATATTGAACCTAGTCAACAGAACAATTCGGCTGACACATCACCGAAAGTTGTTGAAAACATTGTTTTTGAACAACAAAACCTTTCATCATCAGTTCTACAAGAATGTGAAGAGACAGATACAACTGAAGACACCAACACAACACCGGAAACTGTCTCGACCTTTGCTGATGAACAACAAAGTATTTCATCTTCAGTGTTGAAAGAAAATTGTGAAGAAACATAAAAATATGAAGCTGATGTGGATGTGGATGAAGATTATGAAGATCATGATGATTCAGATAAAGATAATATGGAAGAAGGATATCTTGAGAAACAAGAGCATCCACATGAAAACGAAAATGATCTCAACAACTGTTGTGACATGAATGACAATCAAAGTTGGGTATATGAAGAAAAAGAAGAAAACGCTTTTGATGGAGAAACTGATATGAATATGATTTTTTTTGAAAATGATGAATGTAAAATTAATGACATACCTGCACCGATAAGGCATGAGAAAGAATCCTACGAAGAAGATTTAAAAAACGTTTTTGTTGCTCCATTGGAAATCCCAAATTCTGAGAACGAGGGAGAATCTTACTTAGTTGAGTGGGAAGAAAGTGATGGAGTTAAGCTTGTAAAAATGCTAGAAAGTAGAAGGTTGACACTGGAATCAAAGGTAACAAAGCAGCCGTCATTTTCAAACATCATGGGTGCAGCAAATACAACCGGCCATAAGAATTCTCTTCAGTCACATGAATTTGTTTCTCAACTTTCCATGAATTTGGATATGGCTAACGAACCATCAAAAGAAACAGGTGTTCAAAAGAGGTTGTGTATAACTCAAAAACTCAATACTTGTCCCAGGAAACGGTGTGAGAGAAAAATCAATTCAGCAACCATGATCTCTAATGATTGCAGAAGGGTCAATTTCTTTAGTAACTATCATTTTAAGG
Organism: Pinus albicaulis; assembly: GCA_034641835.2. NCBI lineage: Eukaryota > Viridiplantae > Streptophyta > Pinopsida > Pinales > Pinaceae > Pinus > Pinus albicaulis. The sequence continues at coordinate 84,837,944 of CM076571.1, read as the reverse complement.
AATATGGTAGTGGACAGTACAAAGACACCACAGCTGTTTGCATTACTGATTATTTGGTGTTTATGGTATCTATGAAATATCAGAGAAATTCACGGTTGACAGTGTTTGATCGAGAGATAAAGAAAATTATAAAATGGTTGGAATTGCCTATACCCATTTGTAATATCTGGTACAACCAACATGATGATTCTATAATATTGTATATTCAAGATATTGGAGTAGGATATCGACTAGAAACTGCCTCGATCCAAGGATTCTACCAAGGCTGCGTAGAATTCACACGCCAATTTCTGGAAGAGAATTGGACACCATTTTTCAGCTTTGACTTTCCCAAGTGCAAGGGTATTTTCCATGCCCCATTGCAAAGACAACCGCCATCAGATATTCTCACGGCCATTGCGTTAGACCATTTGAAACGTTTGTTCTAAATAATGCTACAGTGCTACCCTCTACTGCACATGTGGCTAGTCATTTCCAACCTTACCCAAAGACCAACTCTAGCATAATCATGTTCAAATTCCAGTCCGGAATTCAATTAGAGAATTCAGTGGCGATAAATTGCCATGTGCGCGCCTTGAGAGCATATTTCAACCAAGAGGAAAAGATCCAAAAGTTCAAAACTGTGGCAGTGAATACACTGAAATTCCATCCAAGCACAGGCAGAGAAGTATTGTCATGGATATACTGCAGAAGATCTTGTTTTTGCAGCAAGGATGAGGTAGACAATATTCTTGAATTGGCTGATCAGTTGGGCATTCATGATCTGAGTGATGCAATCATTGGCAATCATTTAAATGAGATAATGACAGCTTTATACTCCATGCCCATCGTGTGCACTTTTCAGAGTGCCAATATCGACTACAGGTCTCACAGCCAGTTAAGGCTAGGGATTCAGCTCTCTGGTAACAGTTACTATCATATACAAAAACGTAATTTACAAGAAACCTTAATTTACACCATCACTGCTCCAAATTCTAGGGAGAAATGGCCTCATAGTTTCCAATCCTTATTAGATTACTTGCACACAATATCTGAATTAGAAAAAGAGACGAATTCCATCAAGGAAATGCAAGCTGAAGTTGCAAGTGAACCAGGGAAGATGCCGATTCTCGCTTGGTATTTAATTGCAACGTTGATTACTCTTGCACCCGTGAAGATCTGCGACTCCATTTTTTTGGCTTGTGGAACAGTTAATATAATTACAGTCAAAAACTCGTCCCTACTACGAGACTCTGAACACTACGTGGATGTTCTAGTGAACGTGGTGATAATTTGCCCACTTATTTCCCGCCTTCCCCGAATACCAGGACCATGACCATAATCGAATATCCTAGAAATTGGGCACTGTTCATCCTTCGTTTTTAGCTATCAAAATCTGTTGTGTACACCATCTCCAACGTCATTATTGCAATTTAGAACGACAGCTATAAGGCAGATTTATTTTCGGCGGTGGGAATCGATATGCACCTTTCAAATAAATTTGGTGTCACTCTCTTCAAGAAGCGGTATTTCAAATAAATCAAATAAATATGGTAAAAAGCCGTATCTATGAGTGTGAAAATTCAGATTCCAGGTTTAAATTTGTTGCTCCATTAACGAGGGTCGATACGATACTTGGGTCAATTTAAAAGGTGTGACGTTTTCATTCAGTGGATATATATAAGCGTTTAATTAATCACCATGTAATATTACTAAACGATATATATAATCACCATTAATATATATATATATATATATATATATATATATATAATTTAATTAATTAATTAAAAAATAAAAAATAAAATTTTTTAAACAAAAGCCCTAGTTTTCAAACTCAACATTATGAGAGAGAGTTCTACAAAGATGGGGTGCGAGTGCTCAACGACATGCCAAGCAAATAATCTCAAGTGACGAAAATTGTCGAAAAATTAAGTTTTGAGGACAAAGCTTTTCGAGAGGAAAGCAATGTTATGAATATAATTCATAACAGATATAATTAATATAGTTATTAATAGTTAATAGGGATTATGTAAGTAGTCATTAAGTTAGTCAAAGGGCATGTCTAAAAGACATGCCCATTCGTGAAAGGCCACCTGCATAGGTATATAAACAGGGCCTCATTGTAACATTCAATCATCATATTTTATACATTTTCTATATAATATATTATTATTACAATACCTCTTGTGTATTTTGTAACTTAATTCAACAAGCCTACAACTTTGTTGCTCCAGAAGCTTATTGATTTATCATTTTATTGTTTCTGCCTTTGATGGGTGTAGTTGACGCTGTTTCTGGCGCACTGGAGGTAAGTCCTGCCAAGTGTCAATATGGTGCTCTACGATAGTGGGACTAAGGCCATTCATTTCCGAGTAGTCCCATGCGAAGATATCTCAATACTCTTGTAGCAATTGGTTATAAGAGGCTATTTCTTCTGGAGAGCATGCTGCCCACAGTGAGATTTCTTCGACCTTACCTGGGTTTTGGGATATGTTCACCTTGACGGTAGGTGAGATGTTTGACATATTTCCTTCCTCGAACGCATCAGGCGTCGGGATAGGATTCTTGAACGAATCGAATTTCCCTGATGGGAGGAAATCTTTTGATTCGATCACATAGATCTCTTGTTCTTCTATCTTGTTAGGACTGAACATTTGCTTGGGGAGAAAAAGTGAGAGGTGATGCATTGCATCCCATGGATAACCCGACTCTGTCATGGCTTCTTGTATGTCCTCATCTGAATGTCCTAAGGAGGATTGATCCTTCGCAAGGTTATGCTGAAGGGGTTTAATCCGCACGGAGCTAGTTGAGAGACACGAGAAGGATTCCATCGTCGATGTGGTGGAACCAGACGCGATCGACACAGTGTAGATAGATTGGGTTTGCACTATCGTAGGTACAACTACTCTCGTAGTTGCAGCTGACTCGACACCTATGGCAGATGAGCAGGCAACTCGAGTCAAAGTTCCGATACATGATGATATAAATCATATATGGTGTATCGTGTCGTCGGCGTTTGGTGGGGGAAGAATCTCCGTGATGGGAGAAAGCGCAAGGTTGGGATCCCTGTTAGGTTGGTCAATTTCCTGTTGGTGTAAATTGCAGCTGGCGCAGAGGTGCCCAAATGCTTGCATTAGCGGGCATGCCTCTGGTTCGTAGTTTTGGCTAGTGCAAATGGTGCATGGTACCACTGTGCCAACTGAGTATATTATGTGAGAATCAACACTACTCATCATCCCAGATGTGGACGCTTGGAAGGGATATGTGGTAGAAGACAAGGTCTTTTGCTTCCATTTCCATATTGTTAGCTTGGGTGTGTCTAACGCTTTCGGGGAGTGTAGACTTAACGCTTCTCTTTCCGCTCTCAACTTGGGGAGATGCTCATATTTAATTGTATGATGAAAGTGTGAACAAATTTGGCAATAAGTACACATGATCTTCCCTTGGTTAGAGAGAAGTCTCTGTGGGAGAGACGAGACTGTGCGAAACTATTTGCGAGGGGCTTCAATTCTTTGCACTACTTCACCCGGTGGTCATTCAGGTTGCATAGTCCTTATGTTATCCTAGGTTGGGCCTGGGTCATGCTTGGTTGGTGCGCCATCCCATTTTCCCATCACGATAATGGGGGTGTGGGGTTGTTGGCATGGGGGTGATGTAATTTCTATATCGTTTGAGAAGATTGTCCTTTTTCTTCTCTAATGTGTGAATCGTATCGATTAGAGGACGAACTTGCGAGATATAGGTACATTTTTTTCCACAGTGATTGCCTTGACATACTAGGAAAAATAGCCTAGATATGGGGGTCCCGTCGTGTTCAGTTTGTGGTCTGGCAGGGTACCAACGTCGTAACACTGCTAAATCAGGGCAAGTGGTGACCACATGATTGGGCGTTTTACATAACGCACATGTTGGTCTTCTCTGTAGAGAGCAGTTGGGGGAAACTAAGGGTTACCTGATTGGTCGCTTTTCAGCTGACAGGAAGAGGATGGATCTACTGGTCACATCTTCTTGGGTTGTCGAGCTGTTCATGGATTTCGAGTCTTTGCCATCTTCTTAGGAGAGGTGGACTATGGTTGATCGCATACAAGATAGTGCTATGCGAAATCTAGGGATGTAGTGACAACAGAGCACTGGGTGATTATCACCACATATCTGACATGAATACTGGATGTCCATGTTATTGCGATATAATATATGAACTGGATACCATCGTTGGAACATTTCCAACGCTGGGAAATCAATGATGAAATGATCGAGCTCATTGCAGACTACACAACTCTGGATGCGAGGAGGGGGCATGGCTAGGAGTCTTTCTGGTGACTGTCGTTCCTCCTGTAGGTACATGATGGTACGAGGTTCATCTCCAGATGACTGGGTTGAGGGAACCTTTTGATAGCATCGCTCGATGGCGTGTAAGGCGTCCCTATATCGCGGGATTTCTTAGCAATGATGGGTATAGTTCTCATAATTGCTACAAATAGCGCATGCGTGATTGGTACGCAATGCTTTGCCTTTTCCTTTGGTGGAAGGTTCCTTTTTTCGAGAACGTGGTGTTGTGATGTATGCCTTAGAGCCAAGGAGTGGTTTTAATTTGTCTATCTCTGGGTATATATGGGTAGGGTGACCTACTACGTCACATATGGCACAACCAAGTGATTCCCGTTGTATGGCGGGAGTCTCCACCCTCTTTCCTCTCTCGGTTTTCTTAGCCATAATCTTTGGTTTTGCAGCAGGAATTTATTTTGCAGGGATGTTTTCGACAGTTTATTGTATAGGTGGGGCCTCCTCGGGACTGAGGGGCTTTAACCCTGTGGTGATGATGTGTGTGGCTCTTGTCCCAGTAGGGGGAACGAGGTACCAAACTGGTATGGTGAAAGATATGTTTGGTAACACCACTATTGCCAAAAGCTGATGGGATACGAAACTAGCTGGGGGGTAGAGGAAAGGGGTTTGGGAAGTGACGTAGGCTAGAGAGGCTGCCATGGTTGAGGAATCGATGTCATTACTGCTCGTGTCTGTGTCCTGGCTAGCTTCAGTGCTTGATGTTGACATCATGGACATCAGATCTCCTGTGACATTGGGTGATGACTCAGGTATGATAGGTGGATCTCCTAGGAATGACCCTAGGATGGACGACGGTTTGAACTGGTCGGGGCCATATTCTTGGTACCGTGAAATCACGTCCATAGATGTATCTACATAGGGTAGAATGACATCGATATTTGTTAGGGGTTTCTTTTCGCTATGCGTCAATTGGTCGACAGTAACAGTGTGGTCCTCATGGGGGAACATCATAGTGCGGAAGACGGAGGAGGCAATGACTGACATCGCATACATATAACTCCAACCAAGGAGTATATTGTAATTCAAATGGGCGTCCAAGACTTCAATGTATATAAGGACCGTCTTTCTTGCTAAGCAGACCGGGACGTTTTGGTAGAGGCCGACGGGGGTCGAAGGGTGACCGTCGTATGCTTTAAGCGTGATGACTGATGGATTTAGTTTGGGAGACCCTAACTTCTGCCAAACTTTCTTTGACATGATGCATGTGGATGCACCTTCGTCAATGATACATTGGTGAATGGTAATGTTCTGGACCGATACTGGTATCTGGAAGGGGACCATTAAAGGAAGCCTAGGGGTGACTATATCTAAATCGAAAGCCATTAGACGCGAATCCGCAAGGTCGATGGCGCTTAATGCGGAAAGTAAGGCTTTCCGCTGCTTTGGGCATGACTGTAATATCTCCAAGATGACATAGCAATGGGAGATTGAGCTGGATCATCCACAATGCTATAGTTATGGGCTACTTTGGAATAGTTTCCTGCTCACCTAGTTGATCCCTTAGCCATATTTGGAAAAGGTTCAATAGGCATCTTTGATATGGTCAAAGGTGTTATTGGTGCACTGGTACTAGTCCCTGACGCGTTGGAGTTTGGTGGGGTGTCGTAGTTTCGATTCCGTGTTTGAAAAAAAAATTCTTCGCCAGTCATGTAGATTTTGTGGTTGTTCTTTCTGGAGTGGTCGAAAGTTTGTTGCTGCGTGCTAACTGTCCCTTGATGGGGGAAAGGTTCCTGCATCACTACTGTCTGCTAGGAAGATCCCCCTTGTCCTCGGTTACTCTGTAGCTTCTGCAGCTCAGGGAGGTCAGGACAATGGTGAATGTAGTGGCCATACTCACCACAGATCGAACAAGAGTGGTTTGTTAGAAGAGGTGGCCTTTTGTTATGCCTTTGGGCATTGCTTGGCTCCTGGTTTTGATTTGGGTTGGAGTTGCCTCTAGCCTGAGATTGCGGAAGGCGTTGCTGATTGTTGCCCCCCTGTCCAGGATTTCCTTTAGGCTTTCTTTTCCCTTTTTTCTTAACCATGTTAGGAGGGTAGTTCTCCTGGTTATATAGTTGGCGCGGTTGGTTTTGGGAGGGTTGCGCAAAGTTTACCTGTGCATTATTCTGCATGGGCGGCTCTTGTGCTGGGGAATGAGTATAATGCGGTCCCTGGTTTGTGAATGGTTGTTGGGGGGGAGCTCTTCCGTCAGCATGTTTTTCTGCGTACTAGGTCCCCTGAGTCGAAGGATAGGGTCTATTGGGAAAAATACTAAGAGGGGGAGTGGGGTGAATCAATATTTATAGTTCACTGAAAACTTTTACTTTTTCTTTACTGAATTATATACGCGACTTTAATGAACCCAAATCGCGTATACATGTGGATATACCAACAGAAACTTGCGTATACTGGGATAACGTTATTGTTAGGTAAAATTTCAGAAACAATATTTAACTCAACTTATCAGTTATGCATCAGATAGTTAAGCAGTAAATATGTACAGTAACAGTAGAATAAATCATCACATAAGAGCATCACACATGAACACCAAAATTTAAGGTGGAAACCCAATTCGGGAGAAAACCACCGCTGCTGTTGTCTCTGTCTTCGATATTTATTATATGGAAAACTGCTTACAATCTTGTACTGATGCATACTCATATCAGTAAGCATGCATCTACCTGTAGAAGGCTGCAACCTTCTCTCATTCTCCAGCTGCTATTGGAAGGGAGCTACAACCCCCTGATCTCGTTTACCAACCACTACTAGAAGGGAGCTCCAAGCCCCTGATCTAAACACCAGCGTCTATTGGCAGGAATCTTCTACTTCCATACTAAAGGCTTCAACCCTCAGAACCACTGCAGACCACGTTTCATCAATTTTCACACTGGATCACACAACTTCAACATAAATCTTCATAAAGATCAACAATAATAAACTTCACCCAAACTTCAAACAGAACAGTGAGCTCACTGTAACCAGAACACAGTAACAACTCATATTTCAAAATTAGTATGCAGAATCAATCTAAACCCTGAACATTCATTATCTTAAAATATATACGTTACTTCACTTCACTGATCCCGCGTGTATAAGTGCTTTCCTTCACACCAAAATGTGTAGATATGAGAATAATGATCTTCTAGAATATGGTTAGTCTCACAACCAAATCTAAGGCTTTCAGTTAGATATATTTTTCAGTATTGCAGAACCCTTAATCAATCATTCATCATTAAACATATTTACTCACTCATTGATCAGATTTGTACATATTCAACTTAGCAGCATCTACAGTATTCAAGAAACCCAGATCTACATGAAGACTTCATTGACAGACAACAAAAATACAACAAAAATAAACAGATTACCTCTGCAGTAAGCTTCAGAAAACCCTGACTTCCATACGCACTTTTTTTGAGACAAAGCTGCGTATATACGCGCTTTTACCGAGACGAACTAGTGTATAGATCTGTAAATATTAATTTTGCAGAATGTTTCAGATCTATAGACTTACCCAGATTTCTTCACTTCACTTCAGCAAACATGCGCCAGGTCACAGATCTAATCATCTCATCAATAGATCAAGTACATATTCATTTCAGGTCTAGAGATCTTGATCCATCATTGTATCCAAGGGTGCATCATTGATTCAAATCTACCAATAAAACAGAGTTCATCCCATGCAGATATACTTCATAGAGAAGTATTCAGTAACAACCCTTACACATGCACACTATGTACTATGATGTTCTTCTCATTATATAGTTTTAGCCTTTACCAATACTATGAGCCAAAAGCACAACTGCCGATGGTATTCTTGGACGAGATCAAATAGACGACACAATGATCAATATTTTGGGCTAATACCATGGTAATGCCCCTTGGTATCATAATTTTAGAGCGCAAAAGGCATACACGATATTTATTCTTCATAGCCACGTGTATACGCGACTTCTCTTCATAAAAACTGTGTATATACTAATTCTGGATGTATATGCGGGTTGCATGTATACCAAGTAGTGTATACATTACCTCCATACGCGGGTTGCCTTCATCAAACTTGCGTATACATTGAGAAATATTTCCTGTTTCATTTCTCTGGCATTTACTGGAATTCCTTTCTCTGTCAGATTTGAATTGACCTGTAGAAACATTATTTTTACATCTTTAACAAATAGGTTTCTATCAAAAGGCAATGCATCAAGTAGGTTTCCATCAAGGACAACTTCATCAAGTAGGTTTCCATCAAGGACAACATATTGCATCATATTGCCAACAATCTCCCCCTTTGGACTTGATGGAAACCATGATGGTGTTTGATCACCACGACAAATAGATACATTAATCATAACCATTATTCAAACACCAAAATAGTCTCCCCCCTTTGACATCAAGGGCAAAGGGTGGATCAATACCAAATCAAGGTTTTCTCGTCCCTTGTAAAGAGAAGAGTTCTGTAGATTTGAAGTGCACTGAATTGATCATGCTCCCCCTGAGTTCATGCTAAAATTTTAGACACACTTTTTAATGAAGTACATGACTCTATAACTCAACCTAGTATGACCTTTTATATCACCAAAGAATCATACTTACATTAAAGCTCCAACCAAGTGGAATTACATATTTGACCCAACTACCCAATCAAGTGTGTTTACAAATTTTGACTCAACTACCCAACCAACTGGGTTTACAAAATTGAACAAGTCCTTTCATGACTGAATATAACAATTTTACATCATAGGTCTCAACATGACCTTTTCATCAAATTACAAATATGACTTTTTATAACCAAAACCAAAGAATCTTAAACAGGAGATCATAACATAGCAACCAATCAGAATGCCAACAATGCATCCTTTTCCACAAGGCAAGTGCTCCCCCTCAACTTGTGCATCCTGGACACCTTCAACAACCAATTCATCAAAGCATCTTCATCAAGGAGATAAATATAAAAGAAAGGTAATGTAAGATGAATATTGGAACAACAACAAAGATTACCCAACAACAGCGCAAATTGTTCTGAAGGCTGACCCAGATAATTTCTGTCAGCAAAAACCATAAGCGGTTTTATGCACAGAAACTCGCATATATACGCGATTCGCCTTTATGAAACCAACGTACCGAATTTAATCTTCTGAAATTAAGCAGATTTGATAAGAGAGGCAGAGACAACTCCCAACTTCTGTCTGAGATATTCGAATGCTTCCATGGGAAGAGGTTTAGTAAATATATCTGCAACTTGTTCTCTGGAGGGAGCATACTCCAATTTAAACTTTTGTTCAAGCACTTGTTCACGTAGGAAGTGATACTTGATAGGAATGTGCTAGGTCTTGGAATGTATAAAAATATTTTTCGAGATACTAATTGCACTTGTATTATCACATAGAATGGAGATGGGAGGTGAACATTTTATTTGAATATCTTGTAATGTCTACATCATCCAAAGAAGTTGTGGGCAACATGATGCGACAGCCACATATTCTACTTTTGCTGTAGATAAGGCAATAGAATTTTGTTTCTTGCTGAACCAAGATACTAATCGGGGCCTCATATAGAATGCACCACCACTAATGATTTTTCGATCATCAACATTTCCAACCCAATCTGCATCTGTGTAAGCATGAAGAGTGAGATCAACATTCTTTGGATACCATAGACCAAAGTCTTGAGTCCCTTGTAGATATTTGAATATTATTTTTATAGCCTGAAGGTGAGACTCTTTTGGATTAGCTTGGAATCGTCCAACGATCCCAACTACATGCATAATGTATGGTATTGTCCCGGTTAGATAAAGTAGACTTCCAATCATGGATCTATACTCTGGTTGATTCACCATGGGAGAATCATCATGATAACTGAGGTTACATCCAATTACCATTGGAGTACTCACAGGTTTGTAGTCTTCCATTCTATACTTCTTCAAAATTTGCTTGAGATATTTTTCTTGTACTAGAAATATGCCATCTGTTGCTTGTTGCACTTGTAAGCCAAGAAAATATGTTAGTTCCCCAAGTAAAGACATTTCAAATTCTTGTTGCATAACAGAAGCAAATTTCTGACTCATGGACTCTTCATTAATTCCAAAAATGGTGTCATCAACATACACAACAATAATCAATAGTTTATCATTCTCAATTTTTGTGTATACGTTACTGTCAACAAATCCCTTTGTAAAACGTTGTTGTTGAAGATATTTGTCAAGACGATAGTACCATGCCCGAGGAGCTTGTTTGAGATCATATAAATTATTTTTAAGTTTGCAAACAAATTTTTCATCATTTCTCAGAATGAATCCTTCTGGTTGTTCTATATAAACTTCTTCTTCTAGATCACCATTGAGAAAAACAGATTTTACATCCATTTGATAAACTTTGAATTGTTGAAAACTTGAAAAAGCAAGAAAAATTCTTATGGCTTCAAGTCTGGCTACAGGAGAAAATGTTTCTTCAAAGTCTATACCTTCTTGTTGAGCATACCCTTTACAAACAAATCTAGCTTTGTTCCTAATAACATCTCCATTTTCATTTAACTTTTTTTTGAATATCCATTTTGTTCCAATAACATTTTTAACATGAGGTCTTGCAACCAATTCCCAAGTATGATTCTTTTCAATCTGATCTAGTTCTTCATTCATGGCTTGAATCCAACATTCATCTTTACTAGCTTGATTTACATTCTGTGGTTCAATAGTGGATAAGAATGCCAGATAGCTAGGGGATCCTACAAGAGTTCTTATTGTTTGGACACCTGATCCCTTTTCTCCTAGAATTTGAGATTTTGGATGATTCTTTTGAACATACTTGGATGGAGCCTTTTCAGATAGATCTTCTTTTGGTGCTTCATTGGGTTCGCCTTCTATATTGTTGCTATTTGATGAGGGAAAATATACACCATCACCATCTTCATTTATTGTTGTTATTTCCCTTTTAGGAGCTGTGAGAGACTCATCAATTACAACATCAATACATTCAACAATCTTCTGAAGTCTTTTATTGTAACATTTGGATGTTTTACTTATAGAAGAGTAACCAAGAAATATTCCTTTATCTTCTCTAGGTTTAAACTTACCAAGTTTTTCATCATTGTTCTTGATTAAAACATTTACTTCCGAAAACTCTAAAATCCTTTACAATGGGAAGATTGCCATACTAGAGCTCATAAGGAGTTTTATCACTGTTCACACGAAAACGAGCCTTGTTAAGAATATTTATTGCAGTATGTACTGCTTCTCCCCAAAAGGTATCGGGAGTTCCAGATTCATCAAGCATAACATGAGCCATCTGTTGAACTGTTCTATTCATCCTTTCTGCCATGCCATTTTGTTGTGGGGTTCCAGCTATAGAAAACTGTCTTTTTATGCCATGATGTTCACAAAAATAAAATAATTCCTCTGATATATATTCTCCTCCTCGGTCAGATCTAAGACATTTGATTTTTAGATCTAATTCATTTTCATCCAAAGCTTTGAAGATCTTAAAATTTTCAAATGCTTCATCTTTTTGTTTCAGTAAACCGATCCAACACATTCTAGAGAAGTCATCAATAAATAAAATATAGTATTGTTCTCCACGAGGTGAATTTTTCCTTACAGGACCACATATATTAGTATGTATAAATTCAAGAGGCTTACTTGCTGATCCTTCTTTGGCATTTAATTGCACCCTGGTTTGCTTACCGAATTGGCATGATTTTCATATGGTACTTTCAGGCAGAGTGATGCTGGGAAGATCGCGAACAACTTTGAGTCTGCTAGATTTTCTTATTTGAGAGAAGCTCAAATGTCCCACTCTTCTGTGCCATAGCCAATTTTTTAAATATTTACCTAAGTAGCATTGCTCTTGGCCACCTTTCAATACATACAAATTTCTTGGTGTTCTAGTTCCTTTTATTACAGTTTTTCATGTGTCAAGTTCACGTACTACACATTCTTTTGAACTAAAGACAACTTCATTTCCTTAATCACACATTTGAATCACACTTAACAGGTTATGCTTTAATCCATCCACATACATAACATTGTTACAGCTTTCACCTTTTCTTTTAGAAAAACAAAACCTTTTCCTTTAATGACAGCATGAGAGTCATTTCCAAAGGTAACGTTCTTTTCCTTCTCTAGAGCATTATATGAAAGGAGTTTATTTTTATCACCTATCATGTGTTTTGAAAATCCGCTATCAATGTACCATTGATTTTCTTCCCCTTCTGCAAATAAAACTATGCCACATCTTTCAACCTGTAAGTCCTTATTTCTCCATATCTTGGAATTTGAAGGTATATGCTCTTTTGGCTAAAGTTTACTCCTGCATTCAGATTCTTCATGTCCAAAGTTATTTAAAAAAGAACATTCAATTTCATGTTGAAGAGGAGAAAAGTTGTTATAAGTATTCTTCTTTATTCCAGTCTCATTTCTTTGCTTTCTTGCTTCTCTGGTCATGATGGTTTTGTATGCAACACATTGAGCAACTTTATGACCAAAATTATGACATGAGAAACATTGTCCATTAAAGAAGAAATTTCTGCGATCATGAAATCTTCTATTTATGTTTACCTGCTGATTGATATTTCTGTTATTTTTCTTCCTTGAATTGAAGTGGTCATGCTTTACCCGGGTGGTCTCTTTGTTCTTTTGCTGAGTGAAAAAATGTTGTTCGCCGGCTTTAGATGCATTTAGATAACTTGGTGCTGGAGACTGAGAGGATTATCCGATATATCCAAGACCTGTCTTTACAAGAGGAGAGTGTTGTACCTTGATAATTTCATCTAAGGTTTCAGATCCTTTAGCAAATCTACGATTTAAAGTTTTCACTTTTTCAATTTCCTTTCTTAAACTTATTATTTCACATTCTAATTTCTCATTGTGCTTCTCCTTTTCTATAAGTTGATTCTTTAGAGTATCTATGGCAATTTTGTTTTCTTCCAAACATATTTTGAGATGAGTTATGTCTTCAAGAATATCATTTTCTTCTAATGTATCCATAAAAGTATCTTTAGCCTCACTAAAGTCTTTTTCAAAAGCCATGAGCAGTTTAATATCTTGATCAAATTATCCTTCTTCACTATTTGATAGACCATCACTATCTTCATGAGTATAATAGATTTTTCTATTGATAAACCATTTCTTATTTCCTTTTGCCACTTCCTTTCCCTTTTCATAGTTATCTTTATGGGGACATTTAGCAGCATAATGACCAACTCTTCCACAAGCAAAACATTTAAAAGGAAGCTTACCTCCGAACCTTTCAGTGCCAAGTTGTAGCTTCTTTAAATTTTTTATCTCATCTTCTTCTAAAACATAGCCTGATTCTTCTTGTTCTTCTACTTCCTTTCCTTTTGCAGCAGATCTAAAGACAACTTCTTTGACTTCAGATGGAGCTCCTTTCCTCATTTGACATGCAGTTAAAATCCCATGAAGTTGAACAACAATAAGAGTTTGTAGATCCTGCTTCTTTTCAATAGCAGACACTTTTGACTCGAATTTGGGAGTTAGAGATCTTAAAACCTTTTTTACTAGAGTAGTGTCAGTTATGGTTTCACCCAGATTTTTCATACGATTTACAATATCATCTAGAAGTAAAAATAAACTAGCAATGCTTTCCTCATTGTGCATTATGAGTTTTTCATATTGAATTCTGAGAGTTTGGAGTTTAGCACTTTTTACCTTGGCATCACCTTCATAGCTCAGAATTATTTTGTTCCATATCTCCTTTGTTGTATTCAACTGCATGACTTTGACAAATTCTGATTCAGTCAAACCTCCCAATAATGCATTGACTGCCTTTGCATTGGTTTCATAGTTTTTTCTTATGGCTGGATCTATTGGAACTGAAGCTGGATATTGATAACCTCCTTCAACTATAGCCCATACCTCTGCTCTAAGAGACTGAAGATAGGATCTGGTCTTTGTCTTTCAGAAGATTAAATTGTTTCCATTGAAGAGAGGAGGCCTGATAGATGCTGTCCCATCTCGATTTCTCATCTTAGATGATCTTCTTTCTAGCGATTAAGCTTCTTCAGAAGCACATGCTCTGATACCAATTGTTGGGAAAAATACTGAGAGGGGGGGGGGAGGTGAATCAATATTTATAGTTCACTGAAATTTTTTACTTTTCCTTTACTGAATTCTATACGCGACTTTAATGAACCAAAATCACGTATACGCGTGGATATACCAATAGAAACTTGCGTATACTGGCATAACTTTATTGTTAGATAAACTTTCAGAAACAATCTTTAACTCAACTTATCAGTTCCGCATCAGATAATTAAGAAGTAAATATGTGCAGTAACAACAAACTAAATCATCACATAAGAGCATCACACATGAACACCAAGATTTAAGGTGGAAACCCAATTCGGGAGAAAACCACCATTGTTGTCGTCTTTGTCTTCAATATTTATTATATGGAAATCTGCTTACAATATTGTACTGATGCAGACTCATATCAGTACACAAACATCTATTTGTAGAAGGCTACAACCTTCTCTCGTTCTCCAGCTGCTACTGGAAGGGAGCTACAACCCCTTGATATCGTTTTCCAGCCACTACTGGAAGGGAGATCCAACCCCCTGATCAGAACACCAACTTCAATTGGTAGGAAGCTTCTACTTCCATACTGACAGCTTCAACCCTTAGAACCACTACATACCACGTTTCATCAATTTTCACATTGGATCACACAGCTTCAACACAACTCTTCATAAAGAACAACAATAATAAACTTCACCCAAACTTCAATCAGAATAGTGAGATCATTGTAACCAGAACACAGTAATAACCCAAATTTTAGAATCAGTATGCATAATCAATCTAAACCTTGAACATTCATTATCTTAAAATACATACGCTACTTCATTTCACTGATCCCGCGTGTATACGCGCTTTCCTTCACACCAAACTGCGTATAGATCTGAGAATAATGATCTTCCAGAATATGGTCAATCTCACAACCAAATCTGAGGCTTTCAGTGGCTTTCAGTCAGATATCTTTTTCAGTATTGCAGAACCCTTAATCAATCAGTCATCATTAAACATATTTACTCAATCATTGATCAGATTTGTACATATTCAACTTAGCAGCATATACATTATTCAAGAAACCCAGATCTACATGAAGACTTCATTGATAGATAGCAGAAATACAACATCAATAAACAGATAACCTCTGCAGTAAGCTTCAGAAAACCTTGACTTCCATACGTGCTTTTTCTGAGACAAAGCCGCGTATATACGCGCTTTTACCAAGAAGAACTAGTGCATAGATATGTAAATATTAGTTTTGCAGAATGTTTTAGATCTATAGACTTACCTAGATTTCTTCACTTCACTTCAGCAAACACGCGCCAGGTCACACATCTAATCATCTCATCAATAGATCAAATACATAATCATTTCAGGTCTAGAGATCTTGATCCATCATTGTATCCAAGGGTGCATCATTGATTCAGATCTACCAATAAAACATAGTTCATCCCATGCAGATATACTTCAGAGAGAAGTATTCAGTAACAACCCTTACACATGCACACTATGCACTATGATCTTCTTCTCCTTATATAGTTTTAGCCTTTACCAATACCATGAGCCAAAGCCACACAACTGCTGATGGTATTCTTGGAGGAGATCAAATAGATGACACAACACTCAATATTGTGGGCTAATACCATGGTAATTCCCCTTGGTATCATAATTTTAGAGCTCAAAAGGCATACGCGACATTGCTTCTTCGTCGCCACGTGTATATGCGACTTCTCTTCATAAAAACTGCATATATACTAATTCTGGATGTATACGCGGGTTGCCTTCATCAAACTTGCCTATACATTGAGAAATATTTCCTGTTTCATTTCTCTGGCACTTATTGGAATTTCTTTCTCTGTCACATCTGAAGTGACCTGTAGAAACATCATTTTTACATCTTTAACAAATAGGTTACTATCAAAAGGCAATGTATCAAGTAGGTTTCCATCAAGGATAGCTTCATCAAGTAGGTTGCCATTAAGGACAACGTATTGCATCATATTGCCAACAAGGTCCTCCATGCTGATGGTGATACGACGATGCCCTACAGGTAAATTTTGCGGAGGCATGTGATGACTTTGGTAGCCGGGTTGTGGTACGTTCTGGATAGAATCATACGTGTAACCGGGGTTTTGAACGTTGCTGCCTGGGTAACTTTGGGCGAATGACCTAATTAAACCGTATGTAGAGTTTGACGCGCCTGGAAATTCTTTGTAAGTTTGCAGGCGTGGGGTGTTTGGTAAGATATTGTAAATATACCCTGACTGCATATACATCAGCTCGAGTTGTTGGGCCTTACTGATGGCGTCCTCTTCGGATATGGGCTTTTGTTGCGCCACATATTTCGAATCTCTGCGGTAAGAGTTTTCAGGAACAGGTCTGAAAAAACTCGATCGTTGAGTTTGGCTTTGCACAAACTACGACACCGCCAACATTCGTGGAGATAGTCCGAGATATGGATGGCGGGGGTTTGCCTAAAGTGGGTCAGTAATTCCATTCTAGAATCGTGATGGATGGGTAACTGAAAATATGTCAGGAATGTAGTGGTGAGGGTGCTAAAGGTTCCATGTGTAGCAGTGGGTTTCTCCACATACCATTTCGCTGCTACTCTTGTTAGAGTGCGTTGAAATAGTCTTAGTCGAATAGTATCATCAATGATGTTGTTCAACGAACACCATAGGTGGAAAGTCATAACATGATTTCTGGGGTCTTCCACTTGCTTTCCTTCGAATTTTGGAATGTCTAAAGGGAGCTTCATGGACATGGGAGGCCATATGGGGTTATGTGCAGTGGGGTCGTTTGTCAACTTGGTTAAATATGGTAGATTTAATGAAGATAGAAAATGTGACTGCGAGGTTGTAGCCATTGTGACTTATGAAAACACAATGTTTTGGTTAAGAATAGGGTGTATCTGTGACATACCCCGTTGTGTGTTCAACTGGCTTCCAGAATGGGTAGCACTCCTCTGCCCGCTAGGGGTTGTAAGAGGAGTGATGTGTGGTGAACCTGTGGGGGTGTTCACCAGTGTGGCGTTGGGAGATCCACTAGGGTTCCCAACTAAAGATGCCCCAATAAAGGATGAACCAATAATGGTGGTTGTGTTCGTCTTTGACGCCTAAATAGCGAAAGACCTGGAACCGCTCCCAGTAATGGAGGGAGGTCCAAAAGGCGTCTAGATCGAGAAGGTCCCGTTGGGTCCATTCTGGCATCAAATAGGTATGGATTTGGAAATATTTGAGAGGATAGAGATTACAATCAAAGAAAAATTTTGATCGCATACATAAAACAAAATGAAAATAAAATAAATTTTCCCTTTAGATTAATCCTATGTGATCAGTCAATAAACAAAATGTTTTGTTGTTGTTTGTCTATGATACTCAAATCCTAGAAGACCTAATCGTCCTCACACACTCAAACGTAACTGGGCCTTGAGAAGATATCTTGCGAATGCTGGCACAACGTCCCGTAAGAGCTGGTGACGCTCCCAGTCAACCGAAGAAAATCCACAAAGGTAAGGGTAGAGGATTTGTTGCTTGCCTGCATCGTCACCTATAGGGAAAGGATGCCCTAATTTTTGGCCACTAAGCACCACCGTCCCATGTGAGTGTTTGAGTCTTGGGCTTCTTGGTAGTTCAGCTAACAATACCGAGTATCAGCAGGGTCAGGTAGTCCCAACTGATACCACATGCACTGCGCCTAAGCCTAACCCCCTCTGAATCGGGTCTCTGTCGTGCTCGGGTTTTCTTTTCTGTGGGCTAATAGGTGGATTTGAAAGTTCCCTAAACAATCAAATTCTATGTTTCAAGATGAAAAATGATCAAGGCGGCTTATTTGATGCCTATCCCCTTGATCCTAACTTAGACTATAAATTCTTTTGTGGCCCCTGTGGGGATAATTTAGTGAGTTTTGTTAAGTTATTTTTGGGTGTCGTTGCTTTTCTTAGTGTGTGGATGTGTGTGAGAAAAAGGTGAACAAACACATAGTTTGAACGTGTGGATATGCAATGATCCTTTTCAAAATCCCCTATTAAACTATATTCTATTGTTCCTTGCTCAAAAGAGAAACATGTGCAAATATGGGCCGCTTTCTATTTTTCCTAGTTAATCTATGTGATCAACTATAGGGAGGTGGTGAGTTGTGAATAGAGAGTGTTCATATGCTTGCCTAGGATCACCAAAGGGTGCAAAGGCAACATATATTACTTGCTCTTCTATCGAAAATTTGATCCTGGTCGCAAAATCCTACTGTAAAAATTGAACTAAACTAATGACTTTTACACTAGAAAAAGAACTAGCTAAGCATGCGTGGACTTGGGCCACTTACATTGGCTAATTATCCAAGTGTTTTGGTACCTAAATTTGCAAAACATAATTTTTTTTCAAAATGCAAGTTAATTTGCCCCCTACTTAAACTATGTGTGTAACTTTGCAAAAATCAACTTGAAATAAAACTAACACCAAGCCTACCAAAAGCAGCTAAGAGTGAGTTTTAGCAAGCTGCGGGGTACCTCAACCTGTGCTGGCAGATGTATTATGGGTTGCCAGACACTTGTACAAGCAGGGAAAGATGGAATTATTGGAAAACATTCTTATTCTGTTTTTTACGTGCAAAAGGCTGAAACAGGCGCGATGTTTGTGCGCAGGTCAGCTCTGAACGCGCGCCTGTCTGTGGAAAATGCGCACAAACTTCCTGTTGAGTAGTTTTTGGGAGCTCTTTTGCTTCAGTCTGTCATTTGGGATGAACTAGGGAATGAAGAAGAGAAAGGGGGCAATTCCAACCCAACTCCACAACAAAGACGAAGGTCTCTGCAAAAGCGCACAACCACATAAACTTGGAAATAAAAATTAGTGGAGTTGCCAATCCTGTGTTAGTGTGTTTGATGCACGTATGTACGAAATCACACCAACTTAAGAGGTGTGGTTTTCCCTCTTAAGTTATTGGTCACAGAAATAAAATAAATGGAGTCAAGCAAGTTGGTGGAACATGCTAGAATAGAAACATACTAGATAGAGAAATATCATGCATATTCAAATATAAAAATTAAACTAAAACTAAAACAAATAACACAAAAGCTCTAAATAGAGTCAAACAACTTCAATAATCCAAACGACGGCACTTACTTCCCCTCTTATTGAGTGCTGGTAGGAAATGGGGATGAAACTTTAACCCACTTGCCAAGGGGCCCTTAGAACTAGGGGTTCTAAGTCCCGATGCAAGGATGTTTTTACTTCCGAGCTACCTTGGCACAAAGTCTCCCTCTCTTTACTATGGTGGACTAGAGTTGTTGGATGGCCAACAACTGAGTCCCCTATATCTCTACTTCGGATCACACATTGCTGGTATTTATTGGGGCAATTCTAGCTAGCATAACAATGTGATCTCATGTGTCTCATCTCTTGGTGGCATTTTATAGGAGAATTCAAATCCTCCTTCCCTCTCTTGGTACATTGTGGATACTAACCCAAGAGAGGAGGGTGATTCCATTGTGTGCCACATTTATTCCATTGTATGCTCTCTTGATGTCCTAAGAAGGTTTGGTTCGCTGTCCTTAGGCAGCTTCAAGTGTGGAATCAATGTCTTGGAGTGTGCCTTGTGGTCCGGAAAAGTGACTCCCGCCATTCCCAGGATTGTGCGTTTTTTGGGTCAAAATGCACGTTTATCGAATGGTTTTGCGTGCAAAAGCACATTTGACTAGTCCTTCTTGTACGCAATTTGATTTTTCCTCAGACCTTAGAGATTTTTAAATACTTTCAGATTCTCTAAAGTCTTTCAGCCTTGTAAATCCTTCCGTCTGACATTAAATAACGACACCTTTGCTTGTACGATTTTCCAGTGATAACAGGGCAAGAGGGTTGCCACCTATCACTGTTAAATGTCCTTCTTTGCACAATGAACTTGGGTTGGATGCTTTGCATTTCTTGGCTGATTAGACCTTGAGCTCTTCAATTCTATGCCACTCCTAGCATCTACCTTAGTCCTTCAAGGTGTTGCACTTAGGGCACACTTGGACTACTTTCACGCTGCCCTCCAACAATCCACAAGTGTCCAATCCCAACTACTCCAATATAGACTACTCATCCACCAACATAAAATCAATTCAAATACATCAACATACATACCTCTTCACTCTTCATCGGTTGGTGTAGTATTGTTGTAGGTCTAGTACACTAGGTAGGGTTGATTTCACGCTTTAACAACACCTTATTTATCCTCCCAAACATCCAACACAGTTGCAGTCTACCTTCTCCAAATTATTTCCCTTCACTCGTTGTCCTTAAGGGTTTATCTGCACCCCAAATATGCCTCTTGGCTGCATGTTCTAAGGAGGTGCATACCTGTAGCCTTCATGTACGAGTTTCCTTGGAGCACGACCGAATCTAGAGGGTAATACCACAGTAAAAACACACCAAAAACCACCCATATTTATCTTCAAGGCATGTGAATCCTTTATCTCCACATCATGTGTTAGGCCCCTATATTATTAGTGTAGTCCCTTATTGTTGTTAGTGTAGCCCCCTTATTGTTATTGGTGCACCTTTGTAACCCCCATACTGTTATTATTGTGCCCTTACATTATTATAGTTAGGTCGGCTAGGATTATATTGTGCCCCATGGACTCCTATATATAGAAAGGAGGTTTTGTCATTTGTATCATCAAAAAATTGTTCATTTATGTTATGTAAAGGAGGATGCCCCCTTGAAGTGGCTGATTTCTAAGACGTTGATCTCTCTTTTCTTCTATTTTTGGAGCTGGTTTCATAACATTTCGTATCAGAGCTTTGGATTCTAGGGTTTCGCTGCTCCAAATAGGTCATCATGGCATTTTTCCTATAACATTTTTCAACAGATGTTCAGACGCTGAAATTTTTACCACGAGAAGCCAAATTTTTGAGGAACTTCGTGTAAAAATTTCAGATCTTGGTTCACAATATTTTCGGAGGTATGATATGTGGAAGTTAGGGTTTTTCCAGGCTCTCGAATTTCATCTAAAAGCGGTGACCTTGGGAAACTCGTCATAACTCTCTTTCTGAGCATCAGATTGGAATTCTGTAAAAAGTCGCCGAAAGCACACGGACTGTAGTTTGTTGTGTATCAATTTCAGAGCCAAAGGAGGAAACAATGACATGTGGCACGCTGTACAAGTTCGCTCTACCAAACAAGTCCATAATTATGTCATTGTGGGAGATTGGGCATAACTTTGTCTTGAAGCATCCAAATCAGGTTAGACCTGTGGTATTCAAAAGAAGATTTAGAGGGCTACTACAGGATCAAATTTCAAATGTTGAAGATCCAAAATCACAGAGATAATTCAGTTTCAATATCGAGATCCTCAAAATCAAGAAAAAAATGTTTTTTTTTTTTTTTTTCAAATTGCATGAGTCTTGTTTGAAAAATTAGTTTGAAGTGATTCCAAGGGAAAATTGAAGCATAGATATCAGTATTGGGTTCTAAAATTCCCCCTAAAAATAATTCAACACCTATTAAGACCTAGAAATACTCTACTATGACTCATGAAGAGGAAGAAGTGCAACATGATATATCAAAATTACAAAAGAAAGTGCACAAAATTTCGCTCTCGCAAAGAGCATCAAAAAATGAAATGGAAGTTTTGAAGAAAGACGTGGAAGCTAATATGGATGGTTTGAAGAAAGACATGGAAGCTAAGATGGATGACATCGATGAAAAAATGAAAAACAACATGCAAGACATAAATAATGATCTAAAAGCAGACATGGAAGGTTTGGCAAAGTTGATACAATAAATGATTCCTAATGGAGAACATATAGTAGAGGAAAGTTGGCATGGAAGCTAATATGGATGGTTTGAAGAAAGGCATGGAAGCTAAGATGGATGACATTGACGAAAAAATGAAAAATAACATGCAAGACATAAAGAATGATTTAAAAGCAGACATGGAAGGTTTGACAAAGTTGATACAATAAATGATTCCTAATGGAGAACATATAGTAGAGGAAACTTATGATGAGAACAAAATAAATGTTAACTGTGATTTCATAAACTCTAATGTTGGATGGAAAACCCACCATATTCCAAAGATGGATATGAGGAATTTTGATGGCAAGGATCCCATAACATGGATACTATAGATGGAGCAATATTGTGATCTTAAAAATGTGAAAAACACGCAAAAGGTATGCATTGCAACTTTACATTTAGAACAAAATACATTTGTATGGTATCAATGACTTTTCTCTTGTAAAAAAATTGTCACTTGGTTAATTTTTACGAAGGGAATGATAGCACATTAAGAGGATACAAAGAGCAACACCTTCTTTAGCCAATTGATAAATCTCAAACAAAAGGGTTCAATGGTGGAGCACATTGAGGACTTCCAAAAATTGAATATAAGGGTAGTTGATATTCTAGAGGAACACATGATTGATGTCTTCATAGGGACTTTAAAGGATAACATCCAAATGAGGTTCGCCTTTCGAAACCTGATTCATTAGAGAAGACATTGAAGTTGGCAAGAAAAATTGAATGTAAAATTATGGCGACAAGGAAGCCTACCATTCACATCTATAAATATGGAAGTGTTGCTACTCCTAGACTTCCACAACCTACAAGGTTGACACCACAACAGTTGGAAGAAAAAAGAGCAAAAGGGCTTTGCTACAGTTGTGATAGAAAATACACTAAAGGTCATAAGTGTGTTGAGAAGAAATTATTTTACATAGATTGTGAAGAGGAAGAACAAAATGAACAAGAAACTTAAAAAGAAGAGGATACACCAGGAACCAACCCTAGAGAAAGAAGAAATGAGTCTGACCATATCCTGTAATGCATTGGCAGGAATTACCACTCCTCAAACTATCAAGATAGAAGGACATATCAAGAAGAAAAAGGTAATAGCATTGATTGACTTGGGTAGTACCCATAATTTTATTCATTGTAAGGTAGGCAAGGAATTGAATTGCATCTTATACCCAGCACCAGAATGTCAAGTGATGGTTGCAAATGGAGGAATTATAAATTGCTTTGGAAAATGCCATAATATCAAGCTAACCATGGGGGAATATGTATTGAATAGTCCAATTCTTTCCATTCCAATGGGAAGTGGTGATTTTGTACTAAGAGTACAATGGTTACAATCTTTGGGGATAGTAGCTTTTAATTTTCAAGAACTTTTCTTGAAATTTTTTCTCGGAAGGAAAGGAAGTTGAATTACGAGGTATCGCAGGGAAGCCGAGAAAGATAATAAGCTCTAATGTCATGACAAAGCTTTTGAAGAAAGAACAACGATGCGTAATTGCACAATTATGCTCACTAGAAGTTCCAACATCAAAATCATCTTTCTCAAGATCTCCAAAACATCTTGGACAATAATTCCAAGGTGTTTGAAACTCCCAAAGGACTCCTACCTATTCATGATCATGATCATGCTATTCATTTGATTCTAGGAAGTGTTCCTCCAAACATCAGGCCTTACAAATATCCTTATGTCCAAAAGAGCAAAACTGAACGTATGATTGCATAAATGTTAGAGGTTGGTATAATTCAACCGAACCAAAGTTCTTTCTCTGCTCCAGTAGTATTGGTGCACAAGAAGGATGGATCATGATGCATGTGTCTAGATTATATGGAGCTAAAAAGCTCACTGCTAAAGATAAATTTCCCATTCCTATGATTGATGAATTATTGGATGAATTACATGGAGAAATTTATTTTACCAAGTTGGATTTCGTTCAAGATATCATCAAATTAGAATGAATATTGAAGAAATTTCAAAAACAACATTTTGAACTCACGAGTGTCATTATGAATTTTTGGTCATGCCTTTTGGCCTTACCAATGCACCTTCCACATTTCAAGGGTTGATGAACTCCATTTTCAAACCCTTTCTTAGAAAATTTATGTTAGTATTTTTGATGATATATTAATCTACAACAGGTCTTGGAAGGATCATGTTCAACATGTTGACAAGGTGCTCAAACTATTGGAGGAGAAACAATTATATGCAAAAACTTCCAAATGTTTCTTTGGAGTACAAGAGGTGGAATATCTGGGTCATATTGTATCTCACGAGGGTGTTAAGGTAGAACCTAACAAAATTAAAGCCATTAAGGATTGGAAAGCCCCCATAACCATAAAGTAGTTGCTGGTATTTCTCGGGTTAACAGGGTATTATCGCAATTTTGTTAAGAATTATGGGAGAATAGCAGCACCTTTAACAACATTATTGAAGAAATATGCATTTTCATGGACCCTTGAAGCAACTAAGGCCTTTGAACATCTTAAAGAGGA
The DNA here is from genome assembly GCA_034641835.2 of Pinus albicaulis. Taxonomy (NCBI): domain Eukaryota; kingdom Viridiplantae; phylum Streptophyta; class Pinopsida; order Pinales; family Pinaceae; genus Pinus; species Pinus albicaulis. The sequence continues at coordinate 84,813,355 of CM076571.1, read as the reverse complement.
AATGTGCCTAGCACCGGTCTTAGCTACGACAGAATTCACAAAAACCTTTATTGTGGAATGTGATGCCTCAGGAAATGAAATTGGTGTTGTTTTAATGTAAGAAGGAAGACCCATTGCTTTTGAAAGTTGTCTAATCAAAGGAAAGTATGTATTTACAGAAAGCTATTTATGAGAAAGAAATGTTAGCAATAGTACATGCACTAAAGAAATGGTGACCTTACCTAATGGGAAGACACTTCAAGCTAAAAAATGATCATAATAGTCTTAGATACTTTTTGGAACAAAGACTATCTTCAGAAGAGCAACAAAAATCGGTCACAAAGATGTTGGGTTATGACTTTGAAACCATCTACAAAAAAGGAAAGCTAAATGTTGTTGTAGATGCACTTTCAAGGAAGGATGAAGAGGTGGAAGCATTGCTTTGTACCATTTCTATTATCCAATTAGATTGGATAACCGAAACAAGGGATGAATGGAAAAAGGATGAAGAAGTGTGGACACTCATTCAAAAGTTGCAGCAAGATCCTACAACATCTAATACATTTAGTTGGAAAAAATGATTCCTTATGGTACAAAGATTGCTTATATCTTTGTAATAATTCCCAACTAAAACAACAGATTCTTTTGGAATTGCACACTTCTCCCTTAGGAGGACACTCGGGATTTTAAAAACTTACCACAGGGTGAAGAAAGAATTTTTTTGGGATGGCCTTAAATCTTATATTCAAAAGTTTGTGGCAGAATTTTTGGTTTGCCAACAAAATAAAATTGAGACAATTAAGACCCCATGTCTTCTACAACCTTTATCCATTCCAAGTCAGCGTTGGGAGGAGATTTCAATGGATTTTATCATGGGTTTACCTAAGTCCGAAGGAAAGAGTGTCATCATGGTGGTAGTTGATAGACTTATCAAGTATGCACACTTTTGTGCATTATCTCATCCATTTAAACCAAGTATAGTTGCTATTACATTTATGGAAACAATTCAAAAGCTACATGGAAACCCAAATATTATTGTAAGCGACATAGATCCCATTTTTACTAGAAATTTTTGGACGGAATTATTTTCTTGTTTGGGTACTCAACTAGCTCATAGCTCATCTTATCATCCTCAATCCGATGGGAAAACTGAGATAGTGGACAAATGTTTGGAAGGATATCTTCGTTGTTTTGTATCTGATAAACAAACACAATGGGTCAAGTGGTTACCTCCGGCTGAATGGTGGTATAACACTTCCTTCCATACTGCAACAAAAATGACCCCATTTTTGGCACTTTATGGATATCATCCACCATCCATCACATCATCTTTAAGAGAAAATTCTAAGGTTCAATCAGTGGAAGATCACATCTAGCGTCAACAAGAAGTTCTCCAACTCTTAAAGGGTAACCTAAATTTGGCACAAAATCGAATGAAACAACAGGCAGATCAACATCGTAGCGAGATAAGTTTTGATGTAGGAGATTGGGTATTTTTACGACTACAACCATACAAACAAATGTCCCTCAAGCAAGCTAAGAAGGATAATAAATTATCGCCAAATTATTATGGTCCTTACAAGGTGTTGCAAAATATTGGTACTATGGCATACAAATTAGAGCTTCCTACTTCTTCTTGAGTGCATCCAGTTTTCCATGTTTCATGCTTAAAGAAGGTTATAGGTGGCAAACTTCCAGTTCAAACAATATTTCCAGAACTTGATGAGGAAAGAAAAATCATATTGGAACCTGAAGCAATCACGGAAACAAGAACTCGACAGCTACGAAATCGATCAATTTCAGAGTATCTCATCAAGTGGAAGAACTTACCCACTGAAGATTCTACATGGGAGGATGAGAATTTTATACAAAAGCATCCAGAGCTACTCAAGCATTGAGGACAACACTTTTTTGAAGGACATGGGCATGTTAGGCTCCTATATTACTAGTGTAGCCCCTTATTGTTGTTAGTGTAGCCCCCATACTGTTATTTTTGTACCCCTGTAACTCCCATATTGTTATTATTGTGCCCTTACATTATTATAGTTAGGTCGGCTAGGATTATATTGTGCCCATGGACACCTATATATAGAAAGGAGGTTTTGTCATTTGTATCATCCAAAAATTGTTCATTCATGTAATGTAAAGGAGGTTGCGCTCTCGAAGTGGCTGATTTCTACGGCGTTGGATCTCTCTTTTCTTCTATTTTTGGCGTTGGTTTCATAACATCATGACCTCTCCCTTGCTACAATTGCCTCAAAGGTGTACTTATGAGAGATGCACTTTGGATGTGGAGAGATGACCTCCACTTCACCTTCTATTTATATCCCTTCCTTGGGTGCCAACGACTTGTCTTTTGGGACTCAAACTAACCCAGTCAACTTGCCTTCTTGTTGCACAAGCCCACTAGCACATACATAAATTTTTATCTTCATTTCTAGACCTTTGATTTGAGTGTTTGAAGTTGCCCCTTGCTCCTATAGGGGTCCTCTATCACCTCCAAGCATCAAATCATTCAAACACCTTGTGGTTTCATACCCACAATCTTGGGTGCAAAGCCCACACCATTTTCTTGGCGTTGATTCCTCCAAACCCCAAACCCTAGGGCTTGGAGTACCTCCGAAGCTACCAAATCTCTACAGACGGAAGCAGTGAAGCTCTAGTATATCTCCATTGATGAGCAAATAATTGATATTCTTACGAAGCCTCTATCCAGAGAGAAGTTTGTGTAATTTGGGAACAAGCTTGGACTCGTGGAGAGTGCCTCTCTCATTGAAAGGGAGCGTTGGTGAGATAACATCATGGGTTCACATTCTCCCTGTGTCATTATGACCTTGGTTGGAGAATGGTTTGACAGATTAGATAACATCATGGACAAACATTCTCTGATGGATAGACATTCTCCCTGTGTCTCTACGACCTTGGTTGGAGAATGGTCCACAAAGGACAATATTCTTCTATAAGAAGAATAGTCCTAGAGGCCACTCAGATGAGCAAGAGCCTCCCAACATCATGCTCAAATCTCTTTCTAGAGTGAGCTTATTTGGCACCAAGCCTAGGATGAGGCATTTGGAGCTTCACCTAGACTATGTATGGGACTAGTTGTTTGATGGTGAACCAAGACTATGTATACTAGTCGATGCATGTATGTCAGGAGTACCATCACTGTAAGTCTGGGGTACTAACTACTTGATTGATGTTGGGGATACTGATAATTATGATTATGTTTATCTTAATCTTGATCTTTTCTTAGAGTATCTATCAACTTGAGAACATCTAGATAGTCATTATGAATACCTCCTTAACTAAGAGGGAGTGTTGAACTTCGTAGCTATGGTCAATCTTCATATTAATATATTTTTATCATTGATGTAGAGTATGTTCTTCATGTTCAAATTAAGATTATATTCTTCATGTATTTGTCCAAAGAAAAATACAAGGCATGCTCTTCATGACCTTGTCAAAAGAAAAAAATTGAATTTTGAATTTTTGTTTTTGGCTCCACAAAAAGTCCAAGTCAGCCCAACCCTCAATGGCACCCATTCGGCCTATTAGATCACTATATATGTAAGGTATTCAACCTCTTCTCAATCAATAATTTGAAACTAATCATCAAGACATAGTTTCTTCTATCTAACAATAAGGAGAATTCTAGGGAGGAAGAAGAATCTCTATGTTGGACCGAATCTCTGTTATGGGCTGAATTTTCTGTTATTTCACTCTGTGGTTAGTCCGAACTTCTGTGGGAGAAAAATGCCAAATTCATACTTATGTTGAAGACCTTGACCGAGTTGACAAGGAGTAAATTGAGGAGGGCTTTGACTTGGAGTCTTGGTGGATAGTTTGGCTAGTTAGTTTGTCTATTGTCTTGACTTTGATGTCTCTCTTGTTGAATTGATACTCTAAGGAAAGGTTTGGTGGGTTCCCCCCCATGTGGGTTTTCCCAGTGTAAATACTTGTCTTATTGTGTGGTTGTCTCTCTATGATCCTTATGGCATTCTTGTTTTAATGTTGAGCTCCTTTGTGTAATTGCTTTATGATGAAAATGATTAAAATGAAAATATTAACCTAATGGAAATCATAAGAAGTAATTATCAGTTTAGAGGATGTCCTGAAATCAACATGTGTAACTATAAGCAACATATTTTGTATGATCTATTTTGTTTGTACTCTTATTAATGCCTCAACACCAAGTCAAGAGTTGTAAGCAACTCATATTAATGAGTTAGCACTTTGTTAAAGGAAAGATGTGAAGTATTGCATTAATTACTCACCACTATGTTAATGGAGAGTTGTTATTATGAAATTTGTTTTCCTAAATTTATCAATACAATCAAATCGTGTTTACTCATTTGAGTATCAATTACATGGAAATGTTTCTTCCATCTTTTAGTAATTGCAGGTGCATTACAAACCCTGGATGTGTAACTACCCCCAACCCTCTGTTCTCATTTATTATTATTTATTTCAATTTACTGTTATATTAAAGCTTTCATTGACTATTGTTATTTTGTATTGGATAATATAGTTTTTTGTGATCTATTTCTTATGTGAATCCATTTGTCTAGGTATCCTTCCAAAATTTCAATGTCATATTTGTTCTGTCAGTAATGTAAAAAGGATCTTGTCTCAAGAGAGCCTTGGATTCATGGGTCTTGTTCAATTACATTTGGCCTTTAGGATGTGGTGATTTCCATTTGCATGGATGTCAACCAACATCTACAGTGATAGTGATTATATACAATTTCCATACACAAAAGATAAAAGAATGATACTATTCATGAGATATACACAATCCAGCGCTGGTGGTGCTTTGTTGGATTCAACAAGCTTCTACATTCAATATGGTGATCAACATTAACTGTGATAGTGAAAACCTTACTCAAACACTGCAAGCAAATGAATGAATACACTTGCAAACAAACCCTGTTGCATTTGCAGTTGCTTAAATACAAAAGGTGAAAGAATAATTTCCCTAAATTGCGGATGGCATTCATTAACAAAACTCCTTCTCAAAACACACTATATAGTTCACAAGTAGATCACTCTTGGCTCTTTATATATATATATATATATATATATATATATATATATATACTCTTTTTGTCACTTGCGAAGAAGCAAGCATCTAGTTTAAATCTGTCACTCATACATGTTACGCCCATATTTATTACCTTCCAACACATGCAAAGTAGTTCGTTTACAGTGCCATTTTACATATGCAAATAATATATTCAACCTCAATTTCATATTTGCAAGAAGAATGATAATATTTTATAACTTGGTTGAACTTGCTTAATGACCTGATTTTCCACATCCTTTTTTCTTAATCCCCTTGTACAAATATCTATCAAAATTTAGAGTAATAATAGAAATTAAGTTCGATTTGGTATCATGTTTATAGTTATACAAAATGTTTTCTTTGCATAGCTTGACTTGAAGACAGTTGTTTCCACATCTATAATTCTGTACTAGAAATTTCATGGCGAGAGACTGTTAGAACAAAACAACACTATCTGCAATGTAACTATGATATATTTGAATAACAAGGTGCACAATAATCGGTTCTGTATACATGAACTCTACTTTAAAGCTTAACTTTTTATAATCGTCTCATAAGGCATTAATCATGCGCTTCATCTCAGCCTGTCTTCTTGGATCAGGATCTTCGAGTGCTCTCTCAGTAAGCACATGTTTGATACGGCACATCGACTTCCTTACCTTCAAAAGCCAATAAAGAAGCAATATTTTACAATGTTAAGCCTTGGAAAAGTGATGTCAAACAACCACCAACAATCATTCTAATAATTTGCTAAAATGTATTGCATTATATCCCGCATACCTTTGGAAGCCTTTCCGGATTTGGGAACTTCAGGTTCTGAGCATGCATCATTTGCTTCTGAGACATTAGCATATTTTTCTCCTTCAAGAGAACATACCATAGTTTATGAAGGTCATCCCATGACTTGAGGCGGAGCTCAGAAGCCTTCCAGCCTCGCCCTAGATATTGCACAGTTATTTAATGTATTACAATCTTGATGAATGAAAGAAGGATAATTATAATGCATATCACTAATGAAGCAGCATTTGTTTCCATGTAAATAAACTTTTACTTCTACATAGACTCTAGCATTGATCAAGAAGAAGGAAAGATTTGAATGCCATACTTCAACGATCTACCTAGCTCTAAATCAAGGGATAACCTTGTATTTCCACTTCAGGGATAACCTTGCCTTATAATGCATATCAGTAAAGAAGCAACCATTTGTTTCCACATAAACCAACCCTTACCTCTGCATATACTCTAACATGGATAAAGCAGAAATAAAGAACATTAATATATCCTATAAAATAGGCATCACAAATATCAGAAAAAAATTCTACCAAAGCTCGTGCATTTATCCTGCACCTACAGTAGAACTCACAGTTGGACAGTCCAACTTGGACTTCACATAGAAATCAGTATCTCCTCTAAAGAGGAGAACATGTTAAACTCTAGGCCCCAGCTAATTAGGCATTCCCAAGTAGTATAGCACATATGCATGCACTCATTTTTTCAGAGTAAAATACTTGCATACAAACAATTTTATCGTTCCTTATGAAAATAACTGATTATAGCTAGCTTAGGTATTCTATCTTATCTAGCTTAACTATTCTATATTTGGAAGATGCCTTAGGCTCTCCTTCACTGTCTGTGGCGAGTATGCTAATAGGTTTCTGAATCCCATTGAATGCCTTTTATCTCTTATGGACATTAACGTGTTTCATTTCATTTCTCTATCATATCTTGCCATTAAAAGAAGATAGCTTCCCAACCAAATTTGTTAATCTTCTTGTCTCTCAGCACCCTGTTTAGTCCAGCACTTGTTTACCTTCGTTATAAATGCACACCTTATTAGTTATCATCATTCTGCTACTACCACACAAATTTCTTAGTTGTTCACATGCTGCTACATACACCATATTTTTAGTTCTTTCCTAAATTTTGAGGGCATTATTATAATATTATCTGATGTCATATATTTCAGAACCTTCCTAGAATATTGCATATGTGTGTTTAGTTTTCGTCATTCGAGAAGAACATGTCTAGGACAATTCTGTTGATTCCAGTCCATTGGGCCCATTGAGGCCACTTTCATACAACTTTATCGTTCATTGTAATATTAAGTGATTATATCTAGCTTACATATTCTATGTTTGGAAGATGCCTCAGGCTCTCCTTCACTAGCTGTGACGTGTATGCTAATAGGTTTCTGAGTCCCACTGAATGCCTTTGGTCTCTTAAGGACATGAATAAGTTCCATTTCATTTATCTATCATATCTTGCCATTAAAAGAAGATAGCATCCCAACCAAATTTCGTTGGCTTCTTGCTTCTCAGTGCTCTTTTTAGTCCAGTACATATTTACCTTTGCTCTAAACACACACCTTCTTAGTTATTATCATTCTGCCACTACCATCCAAATGTCTTAGTTATTCACATACTGATACTAAAAAAAAATTGTTCTCTTCTGAGGGCATTATTATCTGCTATATGTCATATATTTCAGAACCTTCCTAGGATATTGCATATGTGCTTAGCTTTCGCCATTCAAGAACATGTTTTATTCTATAAAAAACAATTTTTATTGTTTCTCACCATACAGACATTTCAGATTTCTTCCAAATAGGTACAAATAATTTCCAAAAAGGATTTTATCATAAACACATGACATTCAAAAGAATAATGTCACCCCATATTTATAATGGTATTGTTCTATCTTATTGCTTTCAGCATCTGCTCTGATCTTGGCCATGTGTTTCAATCTTAAAAAATTAAGAAACGAAGCTGTCAATCCATCCCTAGCGTTCCATACTTGGGAAGTTCTCTTATATAAAAGTGTTCAGCATGTAAAATACAAATTATATCCTTAAAATCATCATAACTTTCATATAATGCACTGTTGATTAATAACTCTCAATGATGCCTTTGACAATTTTCGGATCACACATGTATAAGAAGATGAGAGAAAATTACTGAAGTCCGTTGATATTGTATTTTTTTTCTGAGCTGATGTATCTTATATTATGAAAAATAAACCATCAAATTATAAAGCACAAAAAACATTTACCTATATGCAGTAGCAGATACATTCATGGGACCGTGAATAGGCAAATGACCCTTGGCTTTGGCTTGGGCACTCACATCGTCAAAAGCCAATTTCTAGAATGCGTGGACAGAACTTTCAACTCCTTCAAAGATATACTTGCAGCACAATTTCCAAACAGACAAAGGGACAGAGAGACTTGGATTAAAAGTGAGACAGATATAGTGACTTGGAAGGAGTCCTCTGTTACACCAGAATCACTCCTGAGACGTGGGAAACCCGCTCCAATGGTTCCTGCGCTCCCGGGAGCTTTGGAAGTGCAGGGGAGCGTTCCGTTTTCAGCAGGAGCGACAATGGGAGCTGGGGACAGTTCCGGGAGTGGTGTTGATTGATTTTTTGGAGTTCTGGCGTTCCCAAGGTGAGGTGGCACAAATTGGCGCCAAAAAAAAAAAAAATCTGTTCCTGCCAAAAGACTCCCAATCCTCCATAAATGCTGGCCGGGCCTCCTTTTCATTCCATCACTGAGGTTTGCTGTAGGTTTGGTGTTTGCTGTTCAGAGCAGGAGAGCGCACAGTTGAGAGCAATCAGTGGCTACAGTGCATGAGGTTTGCTGTTTATTCGTTTGCAAACAGTGTAACCTCTGCGTCCACCAAGTTGTATCTGCTTGCCATTTTTGTTGCATTTTTTATTGCTGTGTTTTCTCTTCACTGAATGTGACCACAGCATATAGAGAGGACTTGAGAACAACACACCTAAGCAATTGGGAACTCAGCTAGGGCATCAAAACAGAGGCAGTTTCAGAGGTTAGAATCTCTGTTCTTATTTTCTTTTTCTTTTCTTTTTTTAAATTTACTGTTTCAAGGTTGGTTTATGGTGTTTATTTAAATGATTTCAGTTAAATAAATGGGTTTACGAAACATTCAGGAGTTCAGTATCTTATTTTGACAAGATATTACTAACAGTGGCGTGCAAGGACATTTTCTTATGATTTGCGAGTTAGATTGTTCTATTAATAACGCATACTGTTGGAAAAAAGAATTTTATAAATGTTTTACAAGTTTTCATGGATTTCACGTATAGTAGCAGAGATGCATTTTTCTTATGATTAGCAATGCAGGCTGTTGTATTAGTAATGCATAGTATTGGCAGTTAATGGATTTTAAACTTGCAATATAGGTGAGCAAGTCAGAGATGTTGTTTATTTACATTCCAGGATGCAAATTTTTTTAATTGGGTGGTCATATTCTCTAAATCCCGCATTACATTTGCTTATATGACAAAATCAATAAATTGTTCCCGAATTACATTTGCTTCATTAGGTCTATAATTCTCTAGTTGAGAGCAGGTTTCTTTCATTCCTATCACTAACCAAAAAGCTCAAGTTTCCATTGTTAAGCTTTTATTGTTGGTTCAAATTCTGATCCATAGGCAGAACTTGATAGATACATTTGCATTTTTGTATACAAGTACACGTTATTTTTTTATTTTTCATTGTACATTTTGTTTATAATGTGTTTTTTGTCTCTTGTATTAATCAGGGAAATCATGGAGGGTGGTAGTTCAATACCAACAAGTGGATATGAAAAAAATTTTATTCCTCCAATTCAAAGTGGTCAAGTCCAACAAAGCACAATCCTTAAGAAACCCTTGTTAAAGTTTGTGAAGAAAAATTACTAAAAACAAGAAAAAGAATAGTGGTGGTTGTGAAGAATGGATGTGCACATTGTGTAACCATGTGTTTAAAGGAAGCTACACTAGGGTGTGACATCATCTTCTATCCCTATCTAATGATGGGTTAAAGGGTTGTACATATATATTGAGAAAATGAGGGAGTTGACAAAGCTTCATATGGCTGCCTTAGGATCCAATGTAATGAACTTGGACAATGATTGTAATTTTGAAGTACCTAGATCTTCTTCTCATGATATGGAAGATTCGGTTAATCAAAATGCATCAAACCAATTTGAGTTTGTGGGGGGGTCTACTTCTAGGAGTAAGATGTCTGCTAGTTTTGCTCAAGAATGTAATGAATAAAATAATGTAAATAATGATTAATTAGTTAATTATTAATTAGGCTGAAGGGGCATGTCTAAATGAGACATGAACTTTCGTGAAGAGGCACTTGCCTAGGTATATAAGAAGGCCTCATTTGTAATTCTCAATCATCAATTCATTCATCATACATTTTATATAATAATATTTGTATCCTCATGGATATTTTTATATTCCAAGTCTTCTGGAGTATTTAACTTGAGAAGGAACTTTGTTCGCTTCATTTGGTATCAGAGCTGTTCGACCCTCTGGCCGCTCCGCTGCTACACAAAGTCGTGTTCTCCGATCCAGGTCCTTGACCGTCAAATTCGTCAACGTTGTTGTCATCGAAGCATTTCGCTACCATAATTTGGAGTTTCTCTAGCTTGCCAGTAGGCCTTTGGCCCTATTCATTTTTTTTGAAAAAATAAAAATAAAAGAAAGAAAGAGAAGAAGAGATACATTAGAAAACAAAAAAAGGGGAAAAGACAAACAATATATATATATATATATAAAGAATAAAAATAAAAGTTGAAATAGAATTGACTTAAAAATTATTAAAAAATAAAAATAAATAAAACCTATCTACGGCTAATCCAAAGTACAGCCGACCGACAACCTTACCTCATTAAACATGCCCACCAAAGGCATCCACTGTCTGCAGCAGTCAGCCACCCAACAGGAGCAGTCGCCACGATAAGAGTCGTTGCCACCGTTGCAATTCGCTAACCGTCGGTCCCTTGCAGCAATCACTGTCACTACTACGAATTCTTCTACCACCTCTTCTATCCGTTGCATCGATTTCTTCTTGCCGTAGTCTCCACTCTTTCCGCCGCAACAATATTCTCCTTTCCCTAAACCACTTTAGCTTTCCTCCCTGGAGCCGATATCTACAACCATCCACCACTATCTTTCCCTACTGCTAGCCCCGTCGCCAGACATCATCCGCCAACTGCACTCAACGTTTCCAACAGCTCCACTGCCACCCTTTTCACTGGCTATGCAAACACCTTTTGCCTACATAGCCACTGTCGCCCGACCAGTGCCGCCTAGTCATCTAAACATACTCTGTCATCCGCAGCCATCCACACGGCCATTCCGCTGTAACATTTAAATAAATAAATAAAAGTTCCACTTCCCGCAGCATTGATCCACGCTGCCCCCGTGTCACTGTTCCGCTCCCTACAACATTGATCCCCGCTGCCCCCGCGTCACTGTTCTGTTGTTTGCCTCCACAGTAGAACGACTGTTGCCATGTCAACTACCCATTGGCCTGACCACCGACAGACGTCCCTCCTCCCATCTGCGATTTGCCAAACACTGTCGTTAATATTCACGACCCTCCGTCAACAGTGAAGTGAAGCAGACATGACTTGTCTAAAACGTCACACCTTGTGATAATAATTTTATTAATTTTTTAGGAAGTTATATTTTGGTAAAGATACTTTTGACAAATACAAAGGGGGTTATATTTTGAAAGTATCAATTTAAGGAAATAAAATTCCAAAAAGCTATTATTAATTAAAAAAAAAAAAAAAAAAAGACAGTCATAAGGGATTAAAAAAACAAAAAAAAGGAAAGAAAAAGGAAAATAAGGGACTTTCAAAGTGCATAAAAGGTGATATTAAAACAGAAAAGGTATATTAAGAGAAATAATTAAAGAAAAAATAAAACGATCATATAAAACCTTAAGTCATCTCGATAAATGCAAATGGAATCTAACTCAGAAATAAAGGACGAGAGAATTTTAGAAACCTTACCCATCGACGCTCAAGTGCTTATTTAAAATTAAAGGAACTCTCATAGGAAAAGATGTCACTATTGCTATATCACCCGCTGAAGATAAAAATTACATAAACCCTAAAATTGCAAACCAAATGGTGATTCCTGAGTCAAATATAATAAAAAAATTAGACTTTTTTGACAAGAAAAAATACGACATAAAAAGTTTACAACTAAATATTGGGGATTATACTTTTATCTCTCAATTTACTATGAAAGCCTTAGTTTTTGACGTTAGTGACATTGTGTTGGGTTCACCATGGATGGAAACCCTAAGTTCACTTATCCTAAATATGAAAAATAAGTTTTTGACATTCTCCTACAAAAAGAAGAAAATAACGATACAGGACGTTAACTTGAAGCCAAATTCAGTGATGCCTGAAGACATACAAGAAATTTCAAAAGTAATTTTTCAAGAAGGTAAAAAGGCGATACAATTTATGCAAAAGGAAATTGACAAAATCACCACTAACAAGAATGAAGAAGTTGCTCGCCTCAAGGACCACAACGAAAAATCACTAACGCAAATTAAGAAGCTGAAGAAGGACAAGAAGTCATTAGAAAACAAGGTGCAACAACTTGTCGAAAAGGAATCGTCGAAACCATCAAATGTAGAAATTCATGTAGATGAAAAGACATCAAATAATGATCTAGTCAGTAACACAAATCTAGAAAACAACACAAACAAGATATGGGAAACTCAAATCACTAGAATTCCCTACAGACATCCGAATCACGGGAGTAGACAACTCGATCAAGCTACGTATTCAGAACAGAATCAACAAGCTGATATTCCGAAGAATATTAATGTCGGTGTAATCCACTCATGTGATAACAAGTCGTCACAAGTTGCTAGTGATTGCAAGATTCCACAAAAGATTGATCTAGGATGGTCTGATCCCTTCTCAGTGCAACATTTTTGTTTGTCACTTAGAGAATCATATCACCTTGTATCGACAAGGATGACTGCCCCGAGACGAGAAGACGTTTGTAGCAGAAAAAGAAATCAAGGCCTTTCATCAACAAGCTTTTTGAGGAGGAAGGCAATGTAATGAATAAAATAATGTAAATAATGATTAATTAGTTAATTAGTAATTAGGTTGAAGGGGCATGTCTAAATGAGACATGACCTTTCATGAAGAGGCACTTGCCTAGGTATATACGCAGGCCTCATTTGTAATTCTCAATCATCAATTCATTCATCATACATTTTATATAATAATATTTGTATCCTCATGGATATTTTTATATTCCAAGTCTTCTGGAGTATTTAACTTGAAAAAGAATTTTGTTCGCTTCAAAGAACAAAATTCTAAAATCTAGAATGTATTACATAGGGATGAGGCTGATGATGCTATTGCTGATTTTTTTATGGAAAATAGAATTTCATTTAATGCTACCTATTCTCCACATTACAAAGAAATGGTGCAAAAAATCATAGTTGTTGGGCCAGGATATGCAACTCCAAATAACAACAAAATGAGGGGATCATTGTTAGATAAGGGGGTGACAAGAATGCAGGGGCTTATGGCCCCCCTTAAACAATCTTGGATTTATTTAGGATGTTCAATAGTTATGGATGGTTGGATAGATATTCAACAAAGGCCATTGTTGAATATTATTGTTACATCTCCAATTGGGCCCTATTTTTTAAGAGCAATTGATTGTAGTGGGAAACTAAAGGATGCTACCTTCATGTTTGAAGTATTGAAAGAAGCAATTGATGAGTTTGGTCCTTCACATGTCGCACATGTAATCACAGATGTGGCCATTGTTTGCAAAGCAACAGGTTTGATGGTTCAAAGTCAATATAAGCATATCTTTTGGACTCCTTGAATAATGTCATAAAAGACATTGGAAAAATATCTTGGATTGCAAAACTCATTTTAGATGCAAGAGATGCACAAATGTACATTTGCAACCACCATGCCTTTTTAGCAAACTATAGGATGTATTCAAGGAAGAGGTTTTAGAAACCTGCAGAAACAAGATATGCTACATACTTCATTCTTCTTCAATGTATGGTTGAGGTGCATGCATCCTTACAAGCTATTGTTGTTTCCCGAGAGTGGAATGCATGGTCTGAATCTAAATTAGTGCAGGGAAAGAAGATAAGAGAGCAACTTCTTAATGATGATTGGTGGTTCGATTGTAAATACGTTGTTTCTTTCACAACTCCAATTGTGGAGTTGATTAGGTATGCAAATTCTGATTTCCCCGCCCTTGGATAACTTTATGAATGTATTGATAGCATGGTAAGCAAGATAAGGCACATCATTCGAGAAAGAAACCCCTCTTTGGAGTTCTTCAATGAAATTCATAAGATAATAGGGAAGAGATGGATAAAACTCAATACCTCTCTTCACATGGTTGCTTATGCTCTTAATCCAAAGTGGTATATGGAGAGAGTAAACAGGGTTCTACCCATTGATGATGAAGAAGTGAAACAAGGCTTTCTTGATGCCATAAGCAAAACCTATACACCCAATGAAGCAAATGTAATGCGGGAACAATTTATTGATTTTTCTACCTTAAACCCTTCCACATTCTCTCAAGATGCAAGGGTGGACATCAACATTTATGCACAAAAGAATCCCATTGGATGGTGGAGAATATATGGGGAAAAACCCCAAGAGCTTCGAAATCTTACCTCACGCTTGCTATCTCAGGTATCTAGTTCATCGATAGCTAAAAGGAATTGGTCCACTTATAGTTTCTTTCACTCTGTTAAGAGGAATAGGCTTACCTCTAAGAGAGCAGAGAAATTGGTTTATATGCATAGTAGTCTTTGACTTCGCTCAAGGAAGCTACCTGAGTATTTAGAGGGCCCTGCAGCAAGATGGGATGTTGATGCTGAGGATACTTCTTAGATTGATGATGATGAGGATAATCCTTCACCAGAGGCAGGTTTAGTTGGCATACCTTTGGGTAGCATTGCAGGTGATCTTGATATTGATGATGGTGATGATGGATTTGGAGTGCCTAGCGACTCTCAAGCTTATATGGATAGTCTTGATGCCAAAGATTGCACTTTATGATCATTTTCAACTTTAGTCTTTAATGTTATGTTTTGGCCTTTGAGCATTTTTTAACCATGTTTTACTTTGCCATTTGGGCATTTGCCATTTTTTTTTACTATGTACTACATTGGGCATGCTAGCAATATGAATATTAATATGATGTGTTCTTTGATTTTCACTATGTTTCTTAAATTCAAGTGTCCCTTGAATCATTTACATTTTCAAATTTTCAGTTTTGAATTTGAATATTACCGCTCCCAATTAGCCGTTTCCTGTAAATTTTGGGGAAACCTCTAGTTGTTTCGAACACCCGTACCCAAGTTCCCAACGTTCCCACATTCCCATGTTCCAGAAACTCATGCAACATAGAAGGACTTTGAAGAAGAGGTTTGCAAAGACCAAGCAATGTTTCCCACCGGTGGATATTTCCTTGAAGCAAGGATGAAAATTTACACCCCACAAATTGCCAACACAGCTCGAGAAAGAGCATTCCCAAAGCAGGTGCTTAAATGCCTCTACTTTGCCACAAATGTCACAAGGTTCACCAAACTTTAACCTTGAGATTCGAAATTTGGCGAACCTCGTCAAATCTCATAATCATTGACCATGTCCACGGCTCAAGCTCATAACCTTGTGTCACAACTCAAGCTTGTAATCTATCCTAGTAGTTTCCAAGTCCATGATAACATTTTTTATGTTTATTAATGTTGGTTTCTTATTATTTATGTTATGTTTCATTTTAAAGTTAATATAGAAAGTATATCTAGACGAACCTAATGGCAAACCTCATCTGAATCTCATCAAAAAATTTGAATTCATAGAGAACCTCATCATTGTTGGACCACAACTCGAACCCAATCCATGTGACTTAGGCCACAATGAGAACACCAATCATCATAAAATCTACTTTTAGCAAACCTCAATTTTTTGGGCAACCATTGATAAATCACCAAATAAAAAAACCTAAGTTTATATGAAATCACCAAACATTACTCGCCTTGGTTATCCATCAAACTTCACTATCCAATGAGCTTCGTCTTGCATCTTGTTTCTGTTGATTTGAGTAGCTTCGGAGGTACTCCCACTCGTAGGGTAGAGGGTTTGGGAGAAGTTTGACCCACATGGGCTTTGTGGGCAATGTACCCAAGTTGTGGGTTTTGCACCCAAAGTTGTGGGGATGAAACCAAGAAGAGTTTTTTATGGTTTGGTCATTGAGGGCATGTGATGCACCCTTGAAGCGCTAAGGGGTATCAAAGGCTTCAATGACGTGGTGAAAGAACCAACAGAAGAATTTTATCTCTTGTGTTAGTTGCGGTTTGGCAAGTTAACTCATGTCGGTTTGGGTTAAAGGTCACCACCCTTGGTGAGAAAGACACCACCATAGAAGACTATAAGAAGAGGTGAAAAGGAGTCTGTTGGAGGTCATTCCAAGAGGCATATCTCATGTGAATTTGCCCTAGGAGGTTTGAATACCTCAAGAAGTCGCAACACCTTAACGAGGACAAATAGTGAAGCACGAAGGGTTTTCTCTGGTTTGGTTGAAGGTCGAGTTTCTGCTCAAGGAAGAGGAGGGTTTCCTCTGTGATTTCACACCTCAAGTGAGGTATGATCTGCGTAAGTATGGAGGTTATCTTCAGTGGTTTGTGCCCTAGTTAGGGTTGGTTAAAGGGCACGTTTGTGGAGGAGATTGTTGGTGGAATAGGCCTACCCTGAAGGGTTTTTAGGGCAGCAGTTTGTGGCATCCATCCAAGTGCATCTCATCAAAGGAGAAAGACATCTGAGGTAGCCGCAGATTTGAAGTGGAGAAAAGGATGTGTTTTGGTTTCTTTTCTTGTGTTTTGTTGAGGCTGAGTTAGGTGACTACTAGCGGAATTGAAGAAGTAGATTTTGTGCACATGTTGAGGTGTAAATTCTCTATGTTAAGGTTGAGTTGTAACTGTGCATTGAGGAAGGGTCGAGCTCCTGTTGTGTTGATGGATGATGCTCTTGTAACCTGTGTTAGGGCAGTGAACGGAGGTTGCATTACTTCAAGGATGAGTGCGAGAGATCAAGGTCTTTGAGAGAGGATTTGCGCTGGTCTTTGAGGCTTGTTAACCCGAGTTGGGGTGGCCCTGTAGTTCTTACAAGAAGCCCTAGACAAGGCCAAAAACCTCAGTGTATATTGTGCACAGGGCTGAGTATTTGAGGACAGAAGAAGACGTCATTGAAAGGTATGTATTTGTTGTTGATTTATGGTAGCATCGGATGTGCTCTAGCCTTGAAACTTTGTATATAGGCTAAGACACATGTATTCATAATACCCAAAAAGGATTTTGGAAAATTCCACTTAGAGATGGTTTAATTAAAATAGTTAATCGTTTTTAATGTTTTCCTAAGTCTAAACTTAGGGAATTGATTAATTAAAGGGTATTAATTAAATTAAGTGTGAATCTTCTAAATAAAGTCATGGATCACCTCCAAGTTAATCTTAGCCCTTGATTATGTTTTAATCTTGGCCGTTGAAGGGTCAACGAAAGAATATAAGGAGGGTGAGGGGCCTATGGAAAATACAATTTTGAGCACATTGAGCATTTGGTATTTTCAAGCTTCTGAGAGAGAAATAACTTTTTGATCAAGATCGAATCACTAGGGTAGGGTTTGCTAAGTGATTTGATTCAGTGATCAGTCCCAGAGAGAGGCAGATGTAGTAACTGGTCAGGAGGACCAGGAGTACATTTCAGAGAGAGGCAGCAGTGACGCAGAGAAAGGCAGCGCAGTCACCTTGAGGGGTGACGCAGTTCCTGAAGGGAATCACACAGAAGTGACGCAGTGCCTTTTGTATTCAATCCGAAGATAGCTGGAAGCTGGGGTTTTTGAGCCAGGAGGGCCAAATCTCAGTTTCAGATCTGCCTTGATCAGTTGCAGAGGAGAGGTGACGCAGTTCTTCAGCTTGCCCACGCTGGCTTACGCAATTGCAGCATAGGCATCACGCGGAGGCAGAGAGGGCTTCACCAGCGCTGTTCAGATCAACCAGGGATTTGCAGAGTGAGGAATAACTCACATTTCTTCTATTGCCTAGATTTTCTCTGAAGGGTGAGTCGGATATTGGAACCCTAGTTGTACTCAAGATTCTACTACTTAATAATATAAAACCCTCAGATCTACTGCACCAGTTTTCCCCAGTTGGGTTTTTTCGGGGACTTAGTCCAAAAATAACTGTGTTAAATGTGGATGTTTTTCATTGTATTTTGTTCAATTTGTTTCAGCACTTGGATTTATTCCGCAGCATTATTTGTGTAGATTGCTTCAGTGATTACTTCGATATTTCACTGTAATGAAATAATTATGAAAAATAATAGAAGTAATTCAGATTTGTTGTAGTAGGAATCCAGATCTAGGATTTTTCACATGGCATCAGAGCTTATTCAAGCTGAAGTGCACGAGAAACAAGAGTGAACCAGCAAATCTGCGCTGAAGAAGTTGGGTGTTGCATAAACAACAGCTGATTACCCCAAAAGTTACGTAGTCCAGGCCAGGAGGGCATTCCAACATAGAGAAAGCTCCCTTTGAGAGAGGTGACAAAGGGGTAAGCTTTTTCAGTTGCAGAAAAGGCAACGTAGCAGACCAGCGTAGCTGTAGGACGCAGTTGCTGCACAACAGTGAGTGTTGGTGCATAAGCGTCAAAAAATTTCTAAAAACACAGATTGGGGATTTCTTGACCTCAAAGAGTTTTCTTACTCAAAGAAACTCAGTTTTTCCCGTGTAGTAGCAGAAGCATTGACTTACTCCTCAAGGAGTGCGTAAGTCTAGCTGAGCAGAGGGTTAGAGGAAGATATCGACAGTTAAGGAGATGGCCAACAATGGATTGTGTGACCAAGATAGATTGGAGGGTGCCTCCAACTATGTTATTTGGAAATCAAGGATTTAGTTTCTCCTTGATGAGCATGATCTAAAGGCCCTCATTGACAGCGTAGTTCCGGAGCCACTGGATGCAACACATATGAGAGCCTTCAAGAAGAATATGGCAAGAGCCAAACAATTGATCCTAGATGGTGTAAAGGATCACATCGTACCTCACATAGCAGCAAAGAACACTGCTAGAGAAATGTGGGTAGGGTTGGAAAAGCTATACCAAGGATCTTCCAAGTAGCGGAATATGTATTTGGAGGAGAAGATGCGTAATACCAGGATGAAGAAGGGAGAGCGTTTTGACTCCTTCCTGTCTAGAATTCAAGATAACCGAGGCCAGCTGTCAGTAGTGGGATCAACACCTAAAGACTCAAAGCTGGTAAGGCTCACTCTGAACTTTGTTTCAGAAGACTATCAGGTCTTTGTCCAGAGCATTCTGGGCAGAGAAAAGCTTCCAGGATGGGAAGCGATGTGAGCAGCCTTGCAGCAAGAAGCGCTGAGGAGGGATCTCCTCAAAATCCATATTAAGAATAGCAGTAGCGGTTCGAAAGTCAAGGAGGAAGAAGATAACATAGCCCTTGCATCAAAGGGGCAATAGAGGCAAAAGAAGAAATATCTGTCCAAGATCAAGTGCTTTAGGTGTGGGGAAATGGGACATTATGACAGACAATGTCCTCTTAAGAAAAAGGATAAGGAGGAGAAGCAAGATCCTCAAGCCGGAGCTGCCAATATTGAGGCAGAAGTTGATTATGCTATGTTCGCTCATATTCCGAAAGGAGAGAAGTGGGTTGACTTGGAGTTGTAGATCCAGAATCTACAAGTGGCAGGATCATTGAGTATTTCCGAACTCTTGGATCACATGTGATCTACTGCATCCTAAAGACAGTAGCAGGATGGACAGTTGCAGCGGAAGATGAGAAGACAATGCAGTGGCTAGCAGTACTAGAGCCTGAACAGCGCAGAGAGGGAGCAGCAGCATCAACAATTGAGCAGCAGCAGCGTAGTGCATAGTGGTGCAAAGCAGTGCAGTGTAGTGCTCACGTAGCGCAGTGTTTTTTTAGAGAGCTAGTGCAGAAGTTAACAGCAGTCAGTCTTATTATTCAGATGCATTTTTACTTGTCCAAATTCAGATGTTTTTCTGTTGCAATTAGCAACAGTGCAGCAACAACAGTAGTTGAGCAACAGCAACGGCAGATGAGCAGCAGTAGCGTAGTGCACAGCAGTGTAGCGCAAAGCAGTGCAGAGCAGTGCTCATGCAGTGCAGCAGCATAGTTGCAGAATTCAGAGGGAGTTGCAGTACAATGGTAGTTGGCAGCAGCATGTAGAGTCAGCAGCAGTACAGATGCAGCATTTTTGTGCAGTGTCGGTAAGTAGCATCAACAGCACAATAGCAGATGTTCCAGAAGTCAGAGCAGCACATTGAGTTGTATTGCTAGAGCACTTTCCTCGCTAAGAGGGAGTGTTGATTTATGGTAGCATCGGATGTGCTCTAGCCTTGTAACTTTGTATATAGGCTAAGACACATGTATTCCATAATACCTAAAAAGGATTTTGGAAAATTCGACTTAGAGATAGTTTAATTAAAATAATTAATCAATTTTTAATGTTTTCCTAAGTCTAAACTTAGGGAAACTGATTAATTAAAGGGTATTAATTAAACTAAGGGTGAATCTTCTAGATAATGTCATGGATCACCTCTAAGTTAATCTTAGCCCTTGATTATGTTTTGATCTTGGCCGTTGAAGGGTCAACAAAAGAATATAAGGAGGGTGAGGGGCATATGGAAAATACAATTTTGAGCACATTGAGCATTTGGCATTTTCGAGCTTGTGAGAGAGACACAGCTTTTTGATCAAGATCGAATCACTAGGGCAGGGTTTGCTAAGTGACTTGATTCAGTAATCAGTCCCAGCGGGGCAGATGCAGTAATTGGTCAGGAGGACCAGGAGTACATTTCAGAGACAGGCAATAGTGACGCAGAGAGAGGCAACGCAGTCACCTGGAGGGGTGACGCAGTTCCTAAAGGGAATCATGCAGAAGTGATGCAGTGCCTTTTGTATTCAATCCGGAGATAGCTGGAAGTTGGGGTTTCTAAGCCAAGAGGGCCAAAACTCAGTTTCAGATTAGCCTTGATCAGTTGCAGAGGAGAGGTGACGCAGTTTTTCAGCTTGCCCACGTAGGCTTACACAGTTGCAGCGTAGGCATCATGCAGAGGCAGAGAGAGGCTTCACCAACGCTGTTCAGATCAACCGAGCATTTGCAGAGTGAGGTATACCTCACATTTCCTCTGTTGCCTAGATTTTCTCTAAAGGGTGAGCCGGATATTGGCACCCTAGTTGTACTCAAGATTCTGCTGCTTGATAATATAAAACCCTCAGATCTGCTGCACCGGTTTTCCCAAGTTGGGTTTTTCTGTGGACTTAGTCCAAAAATAATTGTGTCAAATGTGGATGTTTTTCATTGTATTTTGTTCAGTTTGTTTCAGCACTTCGATTTATTCCGCAACATTAATTGTGTAGACTGCTTCAGTGATTACTTCGATATTTCACTGTAATGAAATAATTATGAAAAATAATAGGAGAAGTAATTCAGATTTTTTGTAGTAGGAATCCAGATCTAGGATTTTTCACATTTGTCTTTCTATGTTATTGGATGCAAGGGATAGTAGGGTTGTTTAGTATGTTTGAACAACAGATTAAAGCAACCTTTGTAGAGAGTTTTGGAGGTCTGTTAATTGCTATTTGGAATGCCCTAATACAGTGAACAAGGGCAAGCTTGTTACTATTAAGCGGGCAACTTGTTTATGCCCTAGTTCAGAGATCTCAAGGGTGGAGAATCAATGATAAGAGGGTTGATGTGACGAGCCCTAGTTCAGTGATTTTCTAGTGGACAAATCAGTGATAAGAGGGCAACCTCCAAGCCTTAAGTATAGTCTTCTTTCGAGCAACAAAGAGGCAAGAAGTGGGCAGTTGTGAAGGCCCAAAGAGTTGGCACTCTTGGAGGAGCAGGAGAGCAGCTAGTGGGCATACTTGTGTTGGCCAAAGTTCAGTGGCTCTTGGAGTAGTGTGAGGGTTGATAGTGGTAGTTTGAAGAGCTGGAGATGCAAACCTTCTGAAGGAGCAAAAGTTGCAGTGATCAGCAGGAGAGGCAAAGTACCTGCCATATGTGTTCAAGATACGTGGACTAAAAGGACTATGGAAGAGCACCATCAACAAGTAAGTCAAGTGTACTTTATTCAGGGACAAAGTGGTCATCATAGTTGTCGATACCAAGCCCTAGTTTGTCTTGTATCAGGGTTGATTGTAAGGGCCATGATCCCTCGTACGGAAGCCCTAATATTGTTGTATTAAAGTTTGTAATATAACAAGTTGTGCGATAGAAGTTAAAAATTGTCATGTGCACGAGATTGATTCATTGCTTTATGTTTTTTGTTGTGCAAAGTAGTAATGTTGTGGCATTTGAGTGTTTTTGTGATCGTGATCTTAGACTCAAACCATATTCTCGAGTGTCGTGGAAAAATCAACAGTTACAACAAAATCTAGCACTCTAGCACAAAGCCTCATTAGATGACCAAGATAGACTGCAACAACAAGAGTGTCACCACTATCACCTCAGTGACTACTTCCCCCATTTTAGACATGGATATAATCCAACAAACAGGAGGATTCCTTGGCGGATTTTAAGGATCAAATAACCAAAGGCACTTAAGCTAAGTGCCCCCTACGGGTTCTATAATGATATTCTACCAATTATTAAAAGAGGAAATTAGGGTTTGAGGGGGATAAGAGAGTAACTTCCATATTTAGGTTTAAAGGTTACAATGGCTTAATCTAGAGGCTTAGATTAACCAATACATGCTCAAATAGTTTTCCTGACACACCAAACAAGAAATTACATGAAACTATCATAAACTTGTTGAAATTTGATGACTAAAATTTTTCCTGCAATCCCAACCCGGTTTTAATTTCACCTTATCACTCCCATTCAGTTAAATGCCCTTTCCCATAAACATACATTCAACATATAGAATTCTGGAAATGAAATTTTCAGATTAAAACACATGGGACTGTCAACACATGCTGAAAATAAATATGGACATAAACAAACCAGCGACACATAAAAATACACACAGATTTTGGTCAACTTAAACCCAGGCAAAACCCCTTTAATCTTCTCCAGGGAAAACCTGTTAGAGAGCTCTTCAAATTATTGATCTTTCAAGTTCAGGAAAAATACATTTGCAGACAAAACAAAACAACAAAATACAACTTATCTCTTCAACCCTAAACTCCTTGAAAACCATGAACACTTTGTCTCGATTTCCATGCCCACTTGAAGCTAAAAATATGTATTGTACGTGTACGGACTGTATTGTATGAATTCCGTATGGACTGTACGGATTTTTAAAAAATTCAAATACTTCTTTCGAATTGCGTGCAACTCACATCATTAAATGATGTTCGTACTGTACCTTATGGTGTCTTCTATGCCTTGATTTCTGTGCCCAACGTTGCCCAGAAATCACTCCAACTTGTTGCAACAAATTTCTCCTTCAGAACTTTTCTCCAGCCCTCAGCCTCCTTTCTCCAATCTGCTCATGAAGAATGAATGCAGTCTTTCTTTTCTTTTCTGCCTTTTGTTTCCCTAAATGACTTTTGGGCAACCCTTAGATCTAATGGCTTAGATTCATTTAGATCAAGGGATGAGAATAAATGTGCATTTAATTCTCACTTTCTATTTTTTTTTAACACACCCATTAAATAAATTACCCACATTGTACTTTATGTCTAGAGTCACTTTTCACTTTATAATTTAACATTGACTTTACCACTTATAAAGTCATTTTCACTTTATAAAGTCACACTAAGGAAAATAATTATTTTGGACACTTTTCCTTCGGTAGAGACTAACCCATGGGAAACCACTTGTCCAAGGTACGTTAAAAATCAACACTCCATCTTACCGAGGAAAATGTTTCTCACCACACCCATCTTGGTCCCTGAAATGGACATGCTTGCCTCTTAGCAAGGACTTCGTGAGAACATCGGCCACTTGCTCATCTGTCGATATATACTCCAGCTTCACTGCCCCCTTCTGAACATAGTCCCTGATGAAATGATATCTGATGTCAATGTGTTTTGACCTGTCATGAAACATTGGATTCTCTATGAGTTTAATGCAACTCTGAGTATCAAAGTGAATAACCGTCAGTCTCAAGTCCTGATCAAATAGGTCATACAACAACTTGCGAAGCCAAATGGCCTGACAACTAGCCTGGCTAGCGGCCATATACTCAGCCTCAGAATAGCTCAAAGCAACTGACTTTTGCTTTCGACTAAACCACGACACAATTTCCGAACCCAATTCAAAGCAACACCTTGAAGTGCTTTCCCTGTCAGAAGCACACTCTGCCCAATTTGAATCTATGTAACCTGCCAACCTCACTCCATCTCTTCGCCTATAGTCCAGACCATAATCAACAATGCCCTGCACGTAGCAAAGAATGTGCTTTGCAGCTACCCAGTGCACCCTCCTGGGCTCAACCATGAACTGGCTAAGTGTGTTCACTGCAAAGCATATATCTGGCCTTGTGTTGACCAGATACATCAGGGACCCAATAAGCTGCTTATACAATGCGGGATCCACCAAACTAGAATCTGAAGCATGAAGCTTCTTCTAGTTAGTGATCATAGGTGTAGACATGGGTCTACAATTTGCCATGTGAAATCTACTCAACACATCCATAGCATACCGCCCCTGCCCTAGAAAGATATGCCCCTCCTGCCACATCTGAAGCCCCAAAAAGTAATGCATCGGCCCAATGTCCTTCATCTCGAACTCCATAGCAAGATCCTCCTTGCAACCACTAATCAGTCTCTCTGCCCCAGTAATGAGCAAATCATCAACATACAGCACAAGAATGAGCGGATCATCCCCTACAACAATGTAGTATAGGTTTGGATCTGCATCACTCTTCGTGAAACCCATCTGCTACAAGTAAGTATCAATCCTCGAATACCAAGCTCTCAGAGCTTGCTTAAGTCCATAGAGTGCTCGCCTCAACCGACATACATGGGTCTCCCGCCCAAGTACCCCAAAACCCTGTGGCTGCTCAACATACACCTCCTCCTCTATAACTCTGTTCAGAAATGTGGTCTTCACATCCATCTGATGGATCTGCCAATCCATTTCTACAGCAATTGAAATAAGGGACCGAATAGAAGTGTACCGAGCTACGGGAGCGAAGGTCTCATCATAGTCAACTCCCTCTATCTGTGAGAACCCTCTAGCCACAAACCTCACCTCGAACTTCTCAATGTTGCCATCCGCAGCATGCTTGATCTTGTAGAGCCACTTGGAAGTCACAATTGACTTGTCCTCAAGCCTAGGCACCACCTCCCAGACATTGTTCTTAATGATAGAGGCATACTCCTCCACCATAGCCTCTCTCCATACCTCCTAGATGGAAGCCTCCTCATAGTTAGTAGGCTTAGAGTCAACAATGTCGGTAGCATTAGCTACATAACTGCAAAATCGCTCAAGTGGCACACTCTCCTTGTTCACCCTCTTCCCAGGACCAATGGACTCTACTTCCTTCAAGGTGTCTTGAAGCCACTTGGGCCTCCTCTTCCCTGAAGAAGCTTCCCCATACGAAACCTCATCCTCTGCCCCCCCAGTCTGGTGAACCTGAAGATCTGCCAATTGACCTTGGTGTGCCTGTACCAACACCTATTCTCGAAGAACCTGTACCGGCACCTGTGTCAGCGAAGTGCCATGTGAACTCTATACCAGTGGACTCCCTAAAGAAGTGCTCGGTGAACTCGCCACTGTTGCCCCAGATGTCACTGACACTGAAGTACCTCTTGTACCAGTTGATCCAGAACCTTGAGATCCTGCTCCTTGTACCTGACCTCCCGCCGAGGAGAAGTTTGTAACTCTCTCTCATCATACTCTCGTGATCTCTAATAGGCCCTCTCCTCCTCAAACTTCACATTCCTCCTAATCACCATTCTACGTTTAGAAGGAATGAAGATCTGATAGGCCTTCGAAGTTTCGTTGTAACCCATAAAGATACCCTTCTCTGCCATGGGTTCCAGCTTCGTCCTCTGCTCCTTGGGGATATAAGAATATGTGCGACATCCAAAGATACGAAGATGTCCCACATGAGGCTTCTCTCCAGTGAAAACCTCCTCCAGAATCATATTCCCCAATCCTCCATGAGGACTCCTGTTCTGAAGATAAACAACAGTATTACTAGCTTCATCCCACAAAAACAAAGGCAACCCCTGATCATGAATAATCTCCTTAGCAACCCCAACAATAGCTCTGTTCTTCCTTTCAGACACCCCAATCTGCTAGGGGTTGTAAGGAACCGTGAACTCTCTCCTAATGCCCTCCTATGCGCAGAAGTTAGAAAACCCACCATTGGTGTACTCACCACCATTGTCTGACCTCAAAACCCAAATCTTCCTACCTGTCTACTTTTCCACAAGAGCTTTGAAATATTTAAAGCGACTGAAGACCTCACCCTTAGTCTTCAGGAAATATATCCAAGTCCCCTTAGGGTAGTCATTAATGAATATAACATAATACTCATAACCACCCAAAGACACATGAGACATACGACCACTAACATCAGTATGAATCAAGTCTAGTATGCCTGTAGATCTATTGTCACATGCTAGGAATGGTAACTTGGTGTACTTTCCCAAAGCACACCCTCTACAGACCTCATAATGCTCGACATTGAAATCAGGAACTCCAGTAGTGATCTCCCTCAGAACTCTCAAAGCTCCATGATGCATATGCACCATTCTCCGGTGCCATAACTCGCACAAGTCTCTACTGCTGATGGTACTAGTGTGAGTGCTACCAGATGTGCTCCTGTTGACTAAAAACTAAACCTGTATAGCTTCCCAAAGCGGACTCCAATCACTTTGGCCGAAGTGATGGAAGCTCCCCTGGGATGCATCAATGCCTGCCCTCCTGGGAAAGTGACATCAAACCCCTTCTCCTCCATAATAGACACTGAAATCAAGTTCTTCTTCATTCCCGAAACATACAAAACATCCATGACCTTCAAAGGAGGCAAAGACTCCCTCTCAAAGGTCACAGTCCCCACACCAACAGCTCTCACAGTGCGGTCATCTCCTAGTACAATCTCAATATCAAGTGCCCTCTTTGCAAGCTCTGAAAAGAACTCTCGTGCACCTGTCATATGGCGGGAAGCCCTGCTGTCTATGTACCACACATCGGATAACGTACTCCTACTAGATGTAGAAGTAATAAATGCAAAGTCCCTGTCAAACTGTGAAGCAAACTGCTCCACCTCTGTTGAAGCTGCAGTACCCTTCTTCCCCTTGTTTTTCCTCTCAGGACACGTAGCAGCATAGTGTCCCATCTTCTAACATGCCCAACATTTAACTTTGGACATATTCGTATCTTTCTTCTTCTTCTTCTCCTTTCCCTTAGCCCCATCTGATAAGGCCCCTTTCTTGGCCTTCCCTTTGTTCTTCCTCCTGGATGTGAAGGCTACATCCTCCTCATCTGCTATCTTCACTCCACCACTACTAGTCTTTCGTATCTCATGTTGCACACAATCATCCCAGAATTTGTCCCAATAGGAAAGATTCTCCATAGAGGTAAAAGCATCTCCAAAGACATCCCAAGACTTAGGAAGTCCTGCTACAACTATCTTGACTAACTCTGTGGGTGCAACTGCCTCACCAATAGCAATGAAATTATCACGTACCTTGTCAAGATAATGAACTACACTTTCAACCTTTGTCATCCTGATGTTCTTCAATTGTTCTTTGAGTATCATCTTCCTGCTCTCATTGGTACTTTGATAGAGAGTGGTTAGAGTCTCCACATCTAAAATGCATATGTGTTTCTTCTCACCTAAGGAACCACATGATCCTTCAGACTGTCCATCATAATCCTTTTTTCCTTTACATTATTTTTTGTGAATTCAGCAAGTTCATTTGCAGCAATAGGAGGTACAACCTCTTACCGCACTATGTCCCAAAATGTTGCCTCCTCAAACATTGTCTGAATTATGTCCTTCCAAATGGCATAGTTGGATATCCCATCCATTTTGTCCTGTATCCTTAAGAACATGGCTATGACTGCTGTCCAAAATTTACAAAACCAAGAAAATGGAGAAATGAACTTTCCAACACACCTTCTTGTTCCAAAAGTTCAGTCTATGTGAAATTTCACCTTGTTGTCCCAAAATATCAGTTTGTTGTCCAAACCACTGTTTGTTGTCCCAAACAACTGTTTGTTGTTCAAACTGCAATTTTCAGCCTATAGCTCTGAAACCATGTTGAAATTTGATGACTAAAAAGTTTCCTATAATCCCAACCCGGTTTTAATTTCACCTTATCACTCCCATTCAGTTAAATGTCCTTTCCCATAAACATACATTCAACATATAGAATTCTGGAAATGAAATTTTCAAATTAAAACTCATGGGACTGTCAACACATGCTGAAAATAAATATGGACATAAACAAACTAGCAACACATAAAAATACACAGATTTTGGCCAACTTAGACCCAGGCAAAACCCGTTCAATCTTCTCCAAGGAAAACCTGTTAGAGAGCTCTTCAAATTTATTTATCTTTCACGTTCAGGAAAAATGCATTTGCAGACAAAACAAAACAACAAAATACAACTTATCTCTTCAACCCAAAACTCCTTGAAAACCATGCCCACTTTGCCTCGATTTCCATGCCCACTTGAAGCTGGAAATATTTACTGTACGGATATAGATTGTACTGTACGGATTCCGTACGGACTGTATGGATTTGCGTACCGTTGTACGGATTTTTTTAAAAACTTTGTTTTCAAAAACTTCTCTCGAACTGCGTGCAACTCACAGCATTAAATGATGTTCGTACTCTACCTTCTGTTGTCTTCTATGCCTTGATTTTCATGCCTAGCTTTGCCCAGAAATCACTCCTTTAGCTTGCTGCAACAAATTTCTCCTTCAGCCCCCTTTCTCCAATCTGCTCATGAAGAATAAATGCAGTCTCTCTTTTCTTTGCCCCTTTTGTTTCCCTAAATGACTTTTGGGCAACCCGTAAGATTTAATGGCTCAGATTCATTTAGATCAAGAGATGAAAATAAATGTGCATTTAATTCTCACTTTCTATTTTTTCTAACTCACCCATTAAATAAAGTACCCACATTGTACTTTATGTCTAAAGCCACTTTTCACTTTATAATTTAACATTGACTTTACCACTTATAAAGTCATTTTCACTTTATAAAGTCACACTTAGGAAAATAATTATTTTGGACACTTTTCCCTAGGTAGAGACTAACCCATGGGAAATCACTTGTCTAAGGTACATTAAAAATCAACAAAACTAGCAATGAAAAATCAACAACGACAACAATATAATAGCTTATGATAGCAACAAATTTAGCCCTATAAACTATGATAATAAAAATGTAAAATGAGGACTAAGATTATAAGTAAATGAGAGGAAAAATTATAGAAATTTTCTATGATTAAAAGGCATATAACAACACTTAAAACCCTGGACATCAACCCTAATTGATGTTGAGAAAAAAGGATACCAAGGAGGTGTTTCCTAGTGTTTTTCACCTTTGACTTAGAAAAACATATGAGACACCTTTTTAGTGGGTGACTTTCTGAGTTATTAAAGTCATGTGACCTTTACTTACTTTATGAGTTACAAAAAGTACATAGAACTTTATATTATTAAAGTTACTTTACGTTTTTAAAGTGACTTTATGAGAAAAAGGTACAGGGTACAAAAACAGATTAAAGTGACTAGAGGAAGCCATTAATGAAGGGGGAGACATGAAAATGAGGTCATGGGAGATTAGATATCCACCCTTGATCAAGGAGAGCTGAGACCTAATCTCAACCATCGATCAAAGGGTTAGGGCTTCTCTTAATTAGAGAAACTAAAAGGGGAAAAAAGGCAAAGGAGAGAAATTATTCTTCAAGTGTAGAGTTGGAGAAGAGGAGAGGAGAAGAGGAGGTTGAGATAGCTTTTGCTGAGGAGAAGAAGGAGAGGTGAAGAGGTTGAGACAACCATTTGCTAAGAAGAGAAATTACAGCAAGAAGACCACCGTGTTGAGAAATCAATGCAAGTAGACTTAAGTTTAGATTTCTCTTTCTTGATAATTACTTGTGAGTTATGTTGGCTTCTTTTACTTCTTTGTTATATTATCTTTCATAAAGCAATTACCAAATTATGTGTGTATGAAGATCACAAAACACAAGACACAAGATGGAGGCACTCTGCCAGGACAAAACCCCTATCTAGGGGAAAACTCAGTCAAAATCTCTTCCTTCAATAGTTTTCTTGAGATAATCATAGACTCTTCACCCTAGACACAGAATTCCTCCAACCACCAAGTCATCCCTTCCTTCCAATAGCTTTGATCTATACCTTTGACCTTGCAGCAGCAAAACTTAGATCTATGCAGCAGCAACACTTCAACCTATGCAGCAGCAACACTTCGATCCCAACAACTTCAACACTCCTGCAGCTTCGACCTACTACAACAGTAGAACTTCGACCCTGCAACTTCGATCCAGCAACTGCCCAATAACTTCGCAAAAGAGAGAGAGAGAGAGAGAGAGAGAACCTAAAAACTTCGATCTTGCACTTTCCCTTCTTCTTCCTGCACTTCGCACTTTTTACTGTACTACTTCTTATGTGTATCGAATTTGTTGAGTGGACGAGCAAATAGATCGAATTGCACTTGTATATATAGGCTTCTTGTGGGTCAAATTGCTCCCTTTCAGGCCGACTTCATCAAGCAAGGGCCGACTTGGTGTACTGAGAGGGGGGTGAATCAGTATTTCTTTTCAATTGTTATTATAACCAGTTAGATTCTACACAAAAATCAGAGAAGTGAATAATTTTATTATAGAAGGAAGAATAATGATCCTTTTTAAATGAATGAGTACAATGATTGCCAAGCACCAACCTGGACTTAGTGAGGCTCCGACCTCTAGGGCTTCGACCCTATCTTCTTCAAGGCACCAACCTTGTGTTTAGGGGCTCCTACCCCAAGGACACCAATCCCTTTTATCTTCTTTTGATAGAGAATGAGAATAGTACTTACTTGAATGTCCTTGCATATTCTTCATTGTACAATCAGCTCCAAAACTGCTTATGTTGACTTCACTGCTCAATCACCTTGTTGTACGTGTTGACTTCAATTCCAAGATTACCTTGCTTCACTGTGTTGACAATATTACTTCATTGTTCAAGAGAGAGTTCTTCACTGTTCAAGAAGGAAATATCATTGTTGTCTTTCACCATAAGAATACTAGCAAAATATAGTTGATTACACAAACAGTCCAGCATAATCAACAGTCTGAAATATTAGTGTCACAGATCCACCACAGTCAGCACCCTTAGTTTAACATAGATAGCACCCTGACTCGCTGTAATAAATCTGTAGTGAAGTCTGAAATACAAGAGAGTGTCTTGCTATCTTATGCACTGAAAGCTTCAGAAAAATACGAAGTTTAGACCGTCCAGCAAAGAGTTCTGAGCCAAGGGTTTATACACAGTCCAAAATTCTTCACAGTCAGCAAGAATAGGCTCCCATAGACCAACGAAAATAGGAACAACAACTTCAGTTCGAAGTTGTAAACTCAGTCCAGGAATATAGGGGGTAGACCTGAGTTAAGAACTGATGTATAGGCCCACGAGTCTGAGATATAGAGCCACAAATCCGAAGTACAAAAACCCTGCCTTGTCGCGGTAATAACCCTATAATGAATGACGAGAGACAGTCCAGCAATCCGAGCTATAGACTGAGTTATTTCGCTTCCTGTTCTTATGTTATTCTTCCTGAAAGTTCACGAGATGTGAATTGTTATCCTCTTCACTGTATTAGATGATCGAATTCTGTGTTTTTCACCGAAATTTCTTGACTGAACCGAATGAGTTTAACTTTATATTTATAGTGGTTTTTCCTTTTTGAAAGGACGTGATTATTGGGAAAAGGGGCCGACTTGTGTTCTTGAGCATAGGTCGGCTCAATGTCAAAAATATATTTTTCAACTTGAAAATTCAATATCTTACAAACTACTAGGAGTTTTGGGACAAATAAGGGCTCATTGGAAAGGCAAAATTATGCTCTAAAAGATGGTATAGGAATCATATTGAGAGGCTGCCTCTAAGGCAGTGAAAAAACATTTTTTTTTAACGTGATTGATTATTAGTGCAGAAGGTGATGGACAGCAAGGGCTTCTTCATTGTCAAACATCACCAAGTGTTTTTAAGTGAGGTCTCCACTTGTTATGTCTTTCATAATCAAGTGATCTCCAATTCCTTCATTGTCCATGTTATCATATATGTTATCATGTGTGCCATCAATGTCACCATGTCATCAAGATAGTGCAGCAATATTTCATTAACCATATGCAGCATGATCATCACAAGGAGAGCTTCTTCATCAAGAGTATTCATTCATTCAACCTGTTGCCATCAATGACAACTTGGATTAACAATCTCCCCCTCTGTCATTGGATGGCAATATTTTCTTCTCTCCCCCTTTGACATCAATGGCATTGGGGTGCCAAAGTGCTCCCCCTGTCATGCTACTCCCCCTAACATATTGTACCCCTCACATGCTGCTTGATTTAATGTGATGTAAGAGCAATGACCCCCATCTTTTGGCGAAGATACTCAAATGCTTCTCGTGGAAGGGGTTTTGTAAAGATATCAGCGATTTGCTCTTTTGAATTGACATATTCCAACCTGATATTGTGTTCAACAACTTGTTCACGGAGAAAGTGGTATTTGATTGGAATATGTTTGGTTCTTGAGTGCATCACCGGATTCTTTGAAAGACTGATGGCGCTAGTATTGCACAAAAAATAGTAATTGGATGCTTAGTTTCTATGTTGACATCCTTCAAGGCTTCCTTCATCCATAGAATTTGTGTACAACAATCAGCGGCAGCTATATATTCGGCTTCAGCTGTAAAAAGGGATATAGATGATTGGTTTTTGCTAAGCCAAGATACAAGACAATCCCCCATAAAGAGTGCATTTCCACTAGTGCTTTTTCGATCATCCATGCTTCCGGTCCAATCAGCGTTAGAATACGCTGTCACAATAAGAGTTGAACTCTTAGGATACCAAAGACCGAAATCAATCGTTCCTTTAAGATATCTGAGAATTCTTTTCACGGCTGCTACATGGGATTGTTTAGGACTTGACTGAAATCTTGCGACCATTCCTATTGCTTGCATAATATCTGGTCTTGTAGCAGTTAAGTATAGGAGAGCTCCAATTATTGACTTGTAAAGAGTTGCATCTATTTGTGGGGTATCATTGTCTTTGTTTAATTTATAATCTGTGGTCATTAGTGTGCTCATAGGTGCACAATCTTCCATCCCATATCTTTTAAGCATGTCTTTAGGATATTTTGCTTGAGATATAAACATGCCTACAGAGGTTTGAGATATTTGTAGCCCAAGAAAGTAAGACAACTCACCAATCATTGACATCTCGAATTTTTTGGACATATTTAGAGCAAATTCATGGCTCATTTCTTCATCATTGCTAGCAAAGATTAGATCATCGACGTAAACAAGAGTGATCAGAAGTTTTTCCTTGTCCATCTTCATGTAGAGATAGCAACCTGCCACTCCCTTTTTGAAACCTTCTTGTTGCAGATAGTGATCCAACTTTGCATACCATGCTCTAGGGGCTTGTTTTAATCCATACAAGGCCTTTTTTAGTTTGCATACAAGGTCTTTTCCTTCAACAAGATCAAATCCTTCTGGTTGCTCCATGTAAACTTCCTCCTTGAGATCTCCATTCGGGAATGTTGATTTTACATCCATTTGATAAACATTGAATCCTTTTGAGCAAGTAAATGCTAAAAACATTCTTATGGCTTCCATTCGAGCTACTGGTGTAAAGGTTTCTTCGAAGTCAATTCCTTTGATTTGCGAGTATCCTTTGCAAACAAGTCTAGCTTTATTTTTGATGATTTGTCCATCTTCATTCATCTTGTTTTTGAATACCCATTTTGTTCCAATTATATTTTTATCTTTTGGGCGAGGTACCAGTTCCCAAGT
Source organism: Pinus albicaulis (assembly GCA_034641835.2). NCBI lineage: Eukaryota > Viridiplantae > Streptophyta > Pinopsida > Pinales > Pinaceae > Pinus > Pinus albicaulis. The sequence goes on along the minus strand of CM076571.1, from coordinate 84,779,472 downwards.
CTCATTTTTTTCGATTTGAGACATTTCTTCTTCCATGGCCTTTATCCAATGAGGATCTTTGCTTGCTTGAGAAAAAATTTCAGGTTCTATTAAAGATAATAGAGCCACATCATCTTTTCTAGGGGTGCTTATCATCCTTCTTCGAGTTTGGATTCCTTCATCTATATTTTCGATGACTTGTTCTTCTGGATGATATCTTTGAACAAACTTGATCTTGGAGGGAGTTTGTGAAGATTCATTTTGAGGTTCACTTTGAGGTTCTTCATTCTCCTCTTCTTTTTCAGGTTCTTCTTCTTCACTTTGTTCAAAGAAAGGCTCAACTTCATGATCTTCAATTCCTTTTTCTAGAAGGCCTTCATCAATCTTTACATCAATGCTTTCCACTATTCTTCGTAGACGATAGTTGTAACATTTGTAAGCTTTGCTCCTAGTGGAGTATCCAAGAAATATTCCTTCGTCAACTCTAGAATCAAATTTACCTGGTGAGTCATCATTTATTTTTATGAAACATTTGCTTCCAAAAACCCTGAAATATTTTACTGAAGCAGCTCTTCCTTTCCATAATTCATAAGGAGTCTTTTCATTATTTGGTCTTAGTTGAGTTCGATTTAAGGTATAAATTGCGGTGCCAACTGCTTTTCTCCAAAATTTTGGTTGCAAATCGGCTGCTAGTAGCATTGTCCTTGCCATTTCTTGAATGGTTCGGTTCCTTCTTTCAACTACTCCATTTTGCTGGGGTGTCCTAGCAGTAGAGAGTTCTCTTTCGATTCCATGCTCTTTACAGAATTCATCAAATTCTTTTGAGGTGAATTCTCCTCCTCTATCTGTTCTAAGACATTTAATCTTAGAATCTTTCTCATTCTCAATGACAGCCTTAAGATTTTTAAAACATTCAAATGCTTCGGATTTATATTTTATGAAATATATCCACATCATTCTAGTATAGTCATCAACAAATAGAGCAAAGTACCTTTCACCCTGATGAGCTGGAGTTCTAGTTGGCCCACGCAAATCTGCATGAATGATTTCCAAAGGTTTTGTTGTTGAGAACTCCTTAGTTTTGTGGCTAGTTCTGGTTTGCTTTCCATGTTGGCATGGGCCACATACAACTTGATTTGGTTTGCACATTTTTGGAATATCCCTTACTGCATTAATTTTGCCGATTTTGACTAGGATATCAAAACTTGTATGCCCCGATCGCTTGTGCCATAACCAACTTTCATCTGTTTGACTTAAGTAACATTTATCTTCATGGATTCTACTGAGTATGTGAACATTATCTCGTGTTCTTACTCCTTTCGCCACAAGTTCTCCCGAGGATGAGTCTCTTATTTCACAGTTTTTTGTACTAAAGACAACATTATGTCCTTGGTCACAAATCTGGGTAACACTTAAGAGATTGTGTTTGAGCCCTTCTACCAACAAGGTATTTTAAGCCTTTCCTAGTCCATTGACAAGGGTAGCAGTTCCTTTTCTAATGATTTTAGCAGATCCACTTCCAAAAGATACATTTCCATTTTTCTTGTTCAATGAGATAAACTTCTTTTGGTCACCTGTCATATGTCTTGAGCATCCACTATCCACGAACCAATGATTTTCTTCACTATGAGCACATAGAGATAGGCCACATTTATCAATTTTGAGATTTATGTTTTTAGCTTTCTCCCTTTTGAGAGGACATATCAAACTTAGCCAAGGGATCAAAAGAATTGTAAGTTTTGATTTGTCCTTGCTCTTTAGGACCATGTAGTTGGTTTGTTTGATTTTTCAATCTTGGTGCTTCATTCTTATGAGCCTTGCAATGTTTAGCTTGATGCCCAAAGTTTTTACAATTGTAACAATGCCCAAGAAAAATAGTTTGATACCTATTGTAGTATCCATAGCTTGAACCAACATTCTTCCTTGGAGTTGCTCTTTCTTCAATTCTTGGTTTTGAGATGGGACTTTGTTCCTGACGAGATGACTTTTTGGAGTGTAAAAACTCAGGTAAAACTTGATAAATATATATTATTAATGATGAAAGATGAGATGATTACAATGAGGGATCGCCTGGGCTTTAAATATAGCCTCATGGTGTCCCTTGGCGAAGAGGCATGATCTTTGATCATGCCCTTTCAGTTAATAAAACCTAATATAACTATAACTAACTAATAATTAATAAAATATTCATAACATTGCCCCTCTCTTAAGATGCTTTGTCCTCAAAGCATATGTAATCGACGGACAACGTTGACGAATGTCTGATTTCCGCGAACGGCGAGCTCTTGCTTCCCATATTTTAAAAAGGTCATGGAGCATATTCTCGAGTTCAGTTTGTTGTTGATCTGGATAGTGAAAATATCTGATATCGACAGAGTCGGATCCTGTCTTGATTTCGGGAGACTCTTCATGGCTCCCTTTTGAAGATAACATTTCTAACTGCTGACATTGCACTGTAGATACGACTTGATTTCCTGGGGTTGGAATCCATACAACTTGTATTTCTGCCCTTTCCACTTAAAAATTATAAACTGCTTCTGATGGTTGGCAGAATAAGTACCTAGAGTTCATAGCCATTGAATTCCTAAGACCACATCTACTCCTCGTAATGGAACGGTGTAGAACGGAGATTCTAAATGAAAGTCTTTAATCTGCAATTTGACTTTATGGCATTTTCCTACTTGTTCAATCTTCTTACCGTCGGCCACCATTACCTTCATATTAGGCATGGGAAAAGTAAAGAGGTTGAGTCTTTTGGCCATGGTGGAATCTAGAAAATTGTGCGTGCTACCTGTGTCTATTAGAACCATTACATTGTTGTTCTTAATATGTCCTCTTAACCTTAGGGTTTGAGGTTGTAATATGCCTGTCATAGCTGATAAGGACACTTGCGGAATAGTTGCGCCCTCCACTTCTGGAGAGAACTCTAAATTGTCTTCTAACCCTTCTATACACGAATCAGTACTGTTAGTGTCGTTAGTTGCTTCACAACTGTATAGATTTTTTGCTTTTCCATTAGCACATCTGTGCTTAGGGTCCCAGTTTTCACCGCAACGTTTGCACTTGCCCTCTCGTATTCTTTGTTTTTCCAGACTAGATTTTTCGTCTTCACGAGGATGGACAGGGACATATGTTGTGTCAACTACATTTTCAGATTGAGGAAACCGTCGTCTCGAATATACTTTTTCTGGTTTTGATAATCTTTCAAATTTCTTTTCAGCAGCTTTTGCTTTTTGCCTTGCTACTTCTACGGACGTAATTTCATGTAGTTCTAGCTCTTCTTGTATGTGGACTTTAAGTCCTGAGATGTAAGACTGGATTAGACGAGATTCCGACAATCTGGGTACTCGTGTTGCCAAAGTCTCCCATTCTCGCGTGTACTCATCCACATCTCCTTTTTGGCGTAATTTGATAAATGTTGAAAAGAACTTTTCTTCTTTTATGCCTTGAAACCTTTTGAAGAACGCATCCTTAAATTTCCTCCAACTGATAGCGAGCGTCGTCTTTTTCCACCACATATACCAATTATATGCTTCCCCTTCCATTTTCATGGAAGCATGCTTAATTTTTTCGTCATCACTAGTAATGTCATAAATCTCAAAATATTCTTCTGCCTTATTAAGCCATGCAACGCTACTTTTTTCATTACCATCAAATTTGGGTAGGTCGATCTTGGCTTTGCGCTGATATGCTAATGGTGGAACAAGAAGGGGATATTGATTAGCGAATGCATTCCAGCGCTGTTTGTTTTGAAAATCTGCATTACTATCTTCTTGATGATGTGGAGAATCAGTCCTTCCCTGATAATCTTCCGAGTTCCCTGAATCTGCGGAACTGTTTTGTTGATTTGGTTCCTTGTTAGGAGATGTTGGGGATTGTGTCTGATTCAACTTATCTATTTTATCATTTAGCTTGTTGAAGAGTTCTGTCATATTGTTCATTGTTTCGTTCTACTTGTTCATTGCTTCTGTGGTCTCATGATGATTTAGCCACATTTGTCTTTCTATGCGATTTGTCGTATCATGAATCTTTTTGATGTCGTTGGAATGCTCTGCAACTGTACCTTCCAGATCGACTAATCGCCTTCCAAATTCTTCGGAGTTATTATTAATTTGTTTCTCAAGATCTCCCAATTTCTTCTGGAATTCCGCCATCGACATTGACGACGACATCGAGCGTGTATGAGGTGGGGAATACCTTTCTGCCAGATTCTTAGTTTCTCCTCTTTTTCTTTTCTTTTTTAAATTAATTAATTAATTAATAATATTTTTTTTTAAAACTATATAATTATTATATATATATAATTTTTAATTAAAAATTATATAATATATATAATTTAATTATATAATTGTTATATATATATAATTATTAAATGAAAATTATATATATATATATGAATTATATAATTATAATATATATGTATATAATTATCAATCAAACTATATATTATATATTTTATATAGTTAAAAAAAATCGTTTTTAGAATTATGCACGTTCCGTTTGACTATTCCCCGGTTCACAAATCGATTATTAATATATATCGATGTCGTTTCGTTTAACTGTTCCGAATTGCCACCGTTTGACCACTGTTTTTTTTATTATTAATATCCGACAGCGGGGTTGCACAGAAATTAAAGACGGAATGGAGTGTAACGTATGGTTAAACGCTGTATGTGGTCGTATGGTTAAACGCTATAGAAAACGTATGGAGTGTAACGTATGGTGGTGGTCGTATGGTTAAACGCCGTATGTGGACGTATGGTTATGGTGGTGGTCGTATGGTTAACGCTGTAGAAAACGACCACTGTTCGTATGGAGTGTAATATTCAATTTGATCGGAGTCTGTCAGCAACAGTAAAAAAACGTGAATTCAATTTGATCGCTGTAATATTCAATTTGATCGCTGTAAAAAAACGTGAATTCCACCCGTCTGTCAGCAACAGTGTCAGTGTAAGTGCCAGGTGGATGGGCGTCAGCAACAGGTGGTCGAAGTTATTTTAACCCAATCGATTTTTTTAACGCTGTATGTTTAGTTACAAAGCCGTCCGATTTTTTAAACGCTGTATACTTTATCTGCTGGCCGAACAGAATTGTAGGGCGGACGTGTTGACGTGGGGAGTGGGGGCACAGGCGGAAGGGTGAATCGATACAAACTGGCAACGGATAAGTTCTTTGATACCAATGGAGTGGGTATTGAGGTTCGAGCTACACAAGAGACTTTTCTTGCCTAAACATGCCCTCCAAGGTGCACACAGTCCGAGGTTTTTATCACAAGTTTAAGCCTTAAAAATGAGCCTTCCACAATTTTGCAATTCCAAGTTCTGATTAACTGTCACAGGTGGTTTTTCCTCCACAGATGGTTGTCAAGGGGCCGAAGGTGACAGAACCTTTAATAAGGACTGTAGTCCGAGCTTTTTAACAACCCTCTTCCTTTACTGTCCAAAGTCCGAGCTTCTAGAAGAGTTGCAGATTCGAGTTCTTACAAGATGACTGTCCTCAAAAAATTTAATAGAATTTGCCCAAAAAACAGAGATATCAAGTCCTCCTTGGTTTTCTTCAGTACATGATCTTGAAAAAATCTGATTTAAAAAATCTGCAATTCTGGAATTGCAATTCCTGGGTGATCACACAGATCCAAAGAGCGATGGCTCCAATACCAATGGAGTGTAAAAACTCAGGTAAAACTTGATAAATATATATTATTAATGATGAAAGATGAGATGATTACAATGAGGGATCGCCTGGGCTTTAAATATAGCCTTAAGGTGTCCCTTGGCGAAGAGGCATGATCTTTGATCATGCCCTTTCAGTTAATAAAACCTAATATAACTATAACTAACTAATAATTAATAAAATATTCATAACACTTTTCTTCTAGGATGGCGAGAGAGTACATCAGCATAACTTCCGGCATTATTCTTTGTACTTGATGATTCTCCTTTGAAACCAATTCCAGACTTGTCGTGTTGAGGTTTTTGAGTATTAAGAATGTTTTCTAGAGCTAGAGAGCTTTGCCAACTCCTTTTGACTTGCTCTAATTCCTTTCTTAGAGATAATATTTCAGCTTCACGTTTTTCACAAATATCATCCTTCTCTTTTAGCTTAATGTTCAAGAAGTCTTCCCTCCTTTTTGCTTCCTCTCTTTCTATTTTGAGAGAAATTATCTTCTTTTGTAGATTCTCATTTTCTTCAATGGCATTCATTAGCAAACTATCCATGTTTCTTTCATCTTCCAGTTCTGAGTCATCATCATTTGTAAATGCCATGAATAACATTTCTTTGCTTCCAACATAATCACTTTCCTCATTTGATTCATCATCTCTTTCTTTGTGATGACGCATATTTCTGGTTGATTTCTTTTTGATGACTACAAATTTATCTTCATCGGACTCATCTTGTTTGGAGAAGAAGTTCTTCTTATTAAACCCTTTCTTTTTGTACATCATCCTTTTAGAGTCCTTTTCATCATCATTATCATGTTTATGGGAACATTTTGCAGCGTAATGACCTATTCTTCCACAATTGAAACAAATAAGAGGGTACTTACCTTTTAGCTTGGATCCCCTTTTTAGTCTTCGTACAAATTGAGCTAATTCGTTTTCAGTATCAGATTCATCGTTGTTGTAATTCCATCCTTGTCCTTCTTTTGTAGATCCTAAGGCTTTGAAGGCTGCTTCTTTGAAATTTGGCCTCCCTTTCCTCATCTCATACGCAATGAGAATTCCATGGAGTTCATCCATCTTGAGAGTATCTAGATCCTTCAGGAAGCGATCTCAGGATTTTTTGAACTATGGTGCTTTCTTCAATATTTTCTCCTAGTCTTCTAAGAAAGTTAACCAATTCAGCTATTCGGAGGAAATATGATGCAATATCTTCTTCATCATCCATTTTCAGACTCTCGAATTGTCTTCTATAGGTTTGAAACTTTGCCTTCTTGACTTTGGAGTCACCATCATATAGAGAAACCAACTTATCCCATACTTCTTTCGCTGAGTCACAGTTCATGACTTTCGTAAATTCGGAATCGGTAATTCCACTAGTGATGGAATTTAAAGCTTTGGCATTAGCAATGTAGGCTCTTCTTTCATCTTGATCAGTTGGAAGATTGGCGGGAGCTTTGTACCCATCCAGAACAGAGTGCCATACTTCAGGACCAAGAGACATTAGATAGTAGGACATCCTCTTTTTCCAAAAACCAAAATTCGTTCCATCAAAGATAGGTAGTTTCCCTGTTGCTTACATGTTATTCATTGTGCCTAAGAATCCTTCTTCTAGCTGTTAGGTTGATATTGAAGAAGCTGGCTCTGATACCAATTATTGGAAATACTAAGAGGGGGGTGAATCAATATTTATTTTCAATTGTTATTATAACCATTTAGATTCTACACAAAAATCAGAAGTGAATAATTTTATTATAGAAGGAAGGATAACGATCCTTTTTAAATGAATGAGTACAATGATTTCCAAGCACCAACTTGGACTTAATGAGGCTCCGACCTCTAGGGCTTCGACCCTATATTCTTCAAGGCACCAACCTTGTGTTTAGGGGCTCCTAACCCAAGGACACCAATCCCTTTTATCTTATTTTGATAGAGAATGAGAATAGTACTTACTTGAATGTCCTTGCATATTCTTCATTGTACAATCAGCTCCAAAACTGCTTATGTTGACTTCACTGCTCAATCACCTTGTTGTACGTGTTGACTTCAATTCCAAGATTACCTTGCTTCACTGTGTTGACAATATTACTTCATTGTTCAAGAGAGAGTTCTTCACTGTTCAAGAAGGAAATATCATTGTTGTCTTTCACCATAAGAATACTAGCAAAATATAGTTGATTACACAAACAGTCCAGCATAATCAACAGTCTGAAATATTAGTGTCACAGATCCACCACAGTCAGCACCCTTAGTTTAACATAGATAGCACCCTGACTCGCTGTAATAAATCTGTAGTGAAGTCTGAAATACAAGAGAGTGTCTTGCTATCTTATGCACTGAAAGCTTCAGAAAAATACGAAGTTTAGACCGTCCAGCAAAGAGTTCTGAGCCAAGGGTTTATACACAGTCCAAAATTCTTCACAGTCAGCAAGAATAGGCTCCCATAGACCAACGAAAATAGGAACAACAACTTCAGTTCGAAGTTGTAAACTCAGTCCAGGAATATAGGGGGTAGACCTGAGTTAAGAACTGATGTATAGGCCCACGAGTCTGAGATATAGAGCCACAAATCCGAAGTACAAAAACCCTGCCTTGTCGCGGTAATAACCCTATAATGAATGACGAGAGACAGTCCAGCAATCCGAGCTATAGACTGAGTTATTTCGCTTCCTGTTCTTATGTTATTCTTCCTGAAAGTTCACGAGATGTGAATTGTTATCCTCTTCACTGTATTAGATGATCGAATTCTGTGTTTTTCACCGAAATTTCTTGACTGAACCGAATGAGTTTAACTTTATATTTATAGTGGTTTTTCCTTTTTGAAAGGACGTGATTATTGGGAAAAGGGGCCGACTTGTGTTCTTGAGCATAGGTCGGCTCAATGTCAAAAATATATTTTTCAACTTGAAAATTCAATATCTTACAAACTACTAGGAGTTTTGGGACAAATAAGGGCTCATTGGAAAGGCAAAATTATGCTCTAAAAGATGGTATAGGAATCATATTGAGAGGCTGCCTCTAAGGCAGTGAAAAAACATTTTTTTTTAACGTGATTGATTATTAGTGCAGAAGGTGATGGACAGCAAGGGCTTCTTCATTGTCAAACATCACCAAGTGTTTTTAAGTGAGGTCTCCACTTGTTATGTCTTTCATAATCAAGTGATCTCCAATTCCTTCATTGTCCATGTTATCATATATGTTATCATGTGTGCCATCAATGTCACCATGTCATCAAGATAGTGCAGCAATATTTCATTAACCATATGCAGCATGATCATCACAAGGAGAGCTTCTTCATCAAGAGTATTCATTCATTCAACCTGTTGCCATCAATGACAACTTGGATTAACGGAAGGTGAACTAATTCATTTTTGACTCCTAAAATTATTCTTTTTACATGATTCAAAAGCCCAAGAAGGGTCTCATAAAATATACAATGACTCTAATGACTCAATATAAATCCTAGGAGTCCTCAATGGGGACTTTGACTAATAAAAGATGACCCAAGCATGAAACCCATGCTTTAATAAGTCATTGTAACAATAATAAAATTTACTTTTTCATTCTTTTTATAAGTACATTACATAATGACTCAAATACATTAATGAAGACTGAACCTAGTTACATTCTTCAATGCACCAAACTGACACGAATTTCCAGGCTATGAGAGCAACACACAACCCGAGAATAAGCCTAAGTTTCCGGCCACGTGGGCGAGGTCGGTCGTGGGGAGAATTCAAGGAGGGTTTCAATGTTTGCCTTCGAAGAACAGGTCTAAAATCCAAGGCAAAATAATCGGAGTTTGTTGTATTTCGGTACAACCTAATTTGTTATGGAATCTGGAGGGAAGAGATTGTTGTAAGTGGCTTGAAATTCAAGGGGAAAATTTTGTCGATGCTTTTTATTCGGAGAAAAACCTTGCTAAATCATGCGATCAAATTCCGAAGGCGAAATTTGAGAGGGGGGTGTTGAGCAGGTGCCTCGACTTTTGAACAAAAAAAAGTTAGCAAGGCACAAAATTAAATGCTGGAAAGTTCATTTAGTGGCACGCAGTTCAAGGAGTAATGATTGCTAGACTGTGCACAAACTTCAAGGACAATAACAAAGTTTTCAAGGGAGAGATAAGTGTTGAAAAATGTAACTAGTATCGGTCTTCATAATTGTATTTGAGTCATGATGTAATATATTTTTTAAAAACAAAAAAATATTAAAAATAAAATTATTTATAAGCATAGGTTTCATGCTTCGTTTTTTTTTTTTTTAAATCAAAAGCCTCCATTGAAGGCTTCTAGGGTTTGGGCCATGTATTATTTTCCTTGTCATTATGTAATAGACCCTTCTTGGGCTTTGTATGTGAAGAAAGAAATTTTTTTTTTAGTCTAAAGTGTCATTTATGCCTCCATATCACTGCAATCCCTTTGCCCCCCGATCAAGTTGGCCTCATTAGGAGAATTCGACCCCACAAAATGACTATAAAAGCAGTGCTACCTGACCTCATTTGAACACCAATCAAGCAAGTTTGATCTGCAATTAAAAGAAGAAAGAAGTGCAAAATTCCAACGAAAGAAGGAGAAACCCTAAATCCAAAAAACAAGAAACCCTAGTGAAGGATTTGAAGACTATTTTTCTCTCCTTTCTACCACACGTGCGGGTACAAGGTTGCAGGGAGGAGTCGAAAGTTGCGGTCTGGGTCGTGAAATTCTAAAGCGGAAGGCCAAAGAACAATTGTTGCGAGTTGAAGAAGGTTGAATAAGGTTGACTATTGAAGTTTGTCTAATCATATTGGGACGCTAACTTGGTGGATTGAAGGAGGTCTTTTGGTTTAGTCAAAGGTCTTGGATATCTCATTTGATTTGGTTCTAAAGGAAGAGGAGAGAAGTTTTGCGTTTTCTGCTAGAAGAGAGATTTTAGCCCTAACTGAGAGCCTATATCGTGTGTCCCTATTGTGTTGATCTTCATGTACTTATGTTGTCGGTAGTTGCTTGATAATAAGAAGAGAAAAGATGATAATAAGAATTTTAAAGATAATCACAAGTAACTATCAAGATAAGAAAATATTTTTGCCTTCTGATTTTCTAACATGGTATTAGAGCTAAGGTGAAGAAGAAGGTAAAAAATGTTGGAATCACGATTGTCGTTACACCAAAACCCGCAAGTGTTAGTAAACGGACGCATTGCCAGAGTTAACGGATCCACGAGAGGCAGTTAAGCACGTGTCACAAAACACACGGGGAGCACTAGTTTATCCAATGTCCAACAATCTCCCCCACAACACAAGGTCGAGTGTGATTCGAACTCAAGACCTTTGGCTTTGATACCAATTGTTGGAATCACGATTGTCGGTACACCAAAAATCGCAGGTGTTATTAAACGGACGCATCACCAGAGTTAGCGGATCCACGAGAGGCGGTTAAGCACATGTCACAAAACACACGGGGAGCTCTAGTTTATCCAATGTCCAACAAAAGGGTAGTTGATAGATCAACTCTCATCATCTTAAGGAAGGATTCAAAAGAAGTTATCAAGAAAAATCATAAGGAGATAAGAAGCTCATTTGATAAAAGAAAGGAAGTCTAGTTTTCATCAAGTACACCTATGGCCTCATCAACGAAATCTGAAAACAAGCTTCAAGGAGCATCTAACTATAGAGCATGGAAGACAAGGATGGACCTCATCCTTGCAAACAATAAGGTATTGGATTTTACACTAGGAAAAGGTCAAGGAACCCTCAGATGATGCAGGAAAGGAGAAATACAAGGAAATTGATATTGTATGAACTTAATTGTGGATGGAGTCAAAGACAACTTGATTCCCTACATATCCACTCTATCTAGACTCTTCAATAAAGATGTATGATGCTCTCTCAAATCTATTTACAATCAAGAATATTGAGCAAGTAGCAAGTCTTAAGAATGAACTTCGAACAATTAAAATGACTAAGTATGATACAGGGTCCTCATATTTTGTAAGAATTGTCAGTATTATAGACGAACTACAAGCAAAAGATGAAGTAGTCCCTGAAAAGGAACTTGTGATCGTTGCCTTTGTAGGAATACCAAAGTTTTGGAATGCCTTTGCAGTTGGAATTAGCAGTTGGAAGAATTCTCCATCCTTTGAAGAAATATGGTTTGCCTGTATACAAGAAGAATATCGTCTCCCCTTGGTAGAAGGAAAGCAAGAAAATGAAAAAAATGTCTCAAATGCCTACTCTGCTCATGTCAAGAAGAAAGGAGGATATAAGAAGTTTAAGAGACAAAGAAAAATCAAGGGAAGACTGACCTCTCTAAGATAGGCTGTTATCATTGTCACAAGACAGGACACTATAAAAATCAATGTCCCGATAATCCTAAGAACAAGAAGAGAGAAAGGGACCAAGCAAATGTTGTTGAAGATGATAACCCTCCAAAGAAGTCCAAGGAAGAAGAGTCTGAAGTCAAAGACTTATTTTATTAAGTCTCATATATCTTTCATATATAGTATAGTTTTTTGTTTTAAATCTTTCTTTTTTGATTTTATAGATTTAATATGTTTTGTTCTTGAGATTTTTTGATGAATTAAAGGAATCCCGCAGAAGTCTAGGATGATTAAGATCAACAGGAAACTTCCTCGCCTTTTTCAAAAAAGATAAGTATCTTGTACTTTATTCCTTTTCACTATTGATTCCCTCTATTTGTCTAAGTTTTATTTGTGCTTGTTTATAATTCTCTCTCTTGTGTTTTCCATGGAAGAAAATTTTGCAGGAATACTTTAAATCAAGAAGGAGACTTCAATAAAAAGAAGGAAGCTTTGTTGTAGAAGGAGCCCTTCAATAGGAAACCCTACAAGGTTTGTAAAAAGGAGCAACTAAAGGTATGTTTAAGACCACATCATTTGTTGCTAGTCTTCTTCATATTAAAAGGTATTATTATTTTGTATTGATTTACATTACTAACTCTCTCATGTCTAGGGTTTTTGAATCATAAAGATTCTTATTTGTTAGGGTGATTAATCTCTATTTAACCCTTGTCACACATTCTATCTTTTGTCTACTTTGGTAAAACCCAAACCTTTAGGGTTCACTATAAAACCCTAACCTTTTGATGCTTAGGGTATGTTGACGTTAATAATGAAACCCTAGTCCACTTAGGGTATATTGATAAAGTCTAAAACATATAATGTAAACTTAATCTCTTGATGTTTAAGGTTTGTTGTTGTTGTCTAGGTCATATGTTGAAACCCTATATTTTTAGGGTTTGATGAATTAGGGTTTATGACAAAACCCTAGTTTGGTAAAAATTGTTGAATACCTAACATTAAAGTTTTGATGTTTGTATCTAGGGTTTACGACAAAAACCCTAGTAGAATTGATATAAGATTCTAGAACATGGTAATAAAACCCTACATGTAAAATGTTTTTGCTATGATTGAAGTCCTAATTTGATTTAGTTGTTTAGTCTTGAGGATGTAATCTAGGGTTTGTAACAAAACCCTAGCAAATTTGTTGTAATAATCTAGGGTATGAAAAATGTAACCATTGTTGATTATAATCCTAGGTTTTGGATGTCTAAAGTTTGATTTCTTATTCTAAGATGCTCCCATTATGATGACAAGCTAACCATATATTAATAAAGTTAACTTCATGCTCCTGTATATTTGCGCTTGGTTGAACCTGTTGTTGAAGATTTGTAGGTACACAGTCATCAAGATGTTGAACATGCTGACCTACCTCATACTTGATAATGACTTAACGATGATGTTGAGCATGCTGGAAAAAGGAAGTTGTAAGAATCTTGGTAACATTGAAGTATACATTGTTGATGACCTTGTTTTCCAAGTGAGGATAGAAGGAACGATGTTCTGGAAGGTTGCAGTTCTTTGATGATATGATGATGTGAAAGAAAGAGACTGTGTGGTTGAATTGTTGATGAATTTGTCTCGTAGTAGAAAAGAATCTCAAATAAAGAAAGCATATATATCCCCAGTTAAGAGGGAGGGCACTTTGTGACAATAAAGAAAGAATGAAGATTGGAAAATGGCTAACGGACTACAAATGGTTATTTTGAATGTTTTGGAAAGTGTTGAGGTTGAGTTTGATGTGTTAGAAAATGGGAAAGGTAGAAAGATTTTCTTATGTTGATAATTACTTGTGATATTATTATGTTCTTATTAGATTGTTTATCTTCTTTTCATCAAGCAATCATCAAAGCAAAACCATGAAGATCGTGGACACCAGATGTAGGTGCTCAGCCAAGGCTAAAACCCCTATATAGGGGAAAACCCATTCAAGAACTCTTCCTTGAGTACTTCAAATGAGATAGACCAAGACCCTAGACAGACAGATCTTCCTCCACCAAGTCGGCTTTCGAATAAGATATAACAACCTTCAATAGTCTCTTCTTGTCAAATACCTACAACCCAGCATCAACCTAGAAATTTCAACCCCAGCGTCAGAATTTCAGCTTTCCAGCAACACTCTAGAACTTCGCACGTGTGGAATAGGAGAGAGAAATTTTGGTTGCTTGATCAAGATGATGGTCTCTTTCTTCTTCGTTAGATTCCTACTTCTTGTCCCTTGAATTTTGCACCTTTTTCTTGCCCAGAAGTTGCAGTACGAACTTGATGAGTGTGTGTGTCAAATGAGATCAAGTTCTTACCTTTATATAGTGATTCTTCCCCTTTGTTTAGGCCGACTTATCTAGTTTGAGGCCAACTTAGTGGAGGAGGCCTAATTGACCTATTTTACAACAAAATAAATTTCTTCTTTGACAAATAAATCCCAAGAAGGGTTCTTTACAATATGACATGGACAAAGACACTAGACATAAACCCTAGAAGCCTTCAATGCAGGCTTTGACCTAAAAACAATTGACCCAAGCATGAAACCCATGCTTTAATAAGTCAATTGCTTTAATAATAAAATTTATTTTTCTTTCTTTTGACAAATATATTTTATTATGACTCAAATATAATTATGAAGACAAACACAAGTTACATTCTTCAACACTCCCTCTTAATTATGGAGGTATTTCTAATTACATATATACAAAGGTACACGGAAGATCTCCAAAATGAACTACGAAGAGTTCTAGCACACCTAGTGTTGCAAACTAGAAACCTAACCAGGGAATTCTATCTGGGTGGGTCTAAGACGGACTCAAGCTTTCAGCCAGTCTAGGTACCATCGGGCTTACTTGCTAACCATCAACCCAGGGATCTAGACGCGTATCCAAGGTCAGAGCTCTAGGACCAACGCCACCCTCCCTCTTCGGGATCTAAACATCAACACATAGGCCAGCCAGATGTCCTCCCAAGCATCCACCATTAGATGCTTCAACTCTTGCTATCAAACTAGATATATTCATTTGTCCAAGCCATAGTTTTAAAAACCGGCCGGTCAGCTAAGGCACTGGTATAAACTGCTCAAGCAACCGGGTTAAGGGAGGCCTGTCACCTAAAATGGTCGGTTAACCAGACCTAACCGGCCGGTTAGGTGTCCCATGCTCAAGTTTGTGCTACCATTTCAGGAGGGCAAGGGGGGCTTCACTTGACTTTGCCTACCCTCTCATTTTCCTGACGCATCCTCTTGGCAATTAATGGTAATGTTAAATTCTTAAAGTAAAAGTGACATTTCCTTTATTTTTCATTTTCATCCTTTTACTTAAATTTTTAACATTACCATGAAATGACTCTGGATGTTTAAGAGTGGTTTCGTCCTCATTGGATTTCATATGGAGAAACTAGAATTTTAGATTTCACTCAAAATTCAGCAGACTTAATGGTTTTCAGGGTTTCATGGTTTGGGGGTTTGCAATGTTTCCATTTGTTTCTATCATGTGTAAGGGTATGAGATTGGCATTTGATCAAGAGCATGAAATCATTTAAGAACCTTGATGTTGGTGGCATTGACTGTTGAACTTTGTTGATGTTGGTGGTATTGATTGTTGAACTCCCCTACCGTGGCCTTAACAAGAATGTACCCTTCACTCAAAAGAAAACAACTGGTTAGGCATGCTAATCTTTTTCTACCGCATTTTAAGGTTGAGGAGATGAACCCTTCACTTAAACCAAAATCATTGGTTAAGCATGTTAAACTTTTTCAATTTCTATCATGTTATAAGGTTGAGCAATCCAAGTCTGAAGACTTTGAGCTAGATGATGTTTATGTATCTCTTGTTGATGATCCCATTTCTAGTAGCGATGAATCAATGATGAGTTTCATGAGAGACCATGTTGCTCAGTGATTTGTAGTTTTGATGTCTATTTTTGCTACCACTACTACTACTACTAAAGTTGTAGAGAAGTTTTAGGAGTCCTCAAACTCTGAGCCATATTATTTATGTAGCTCATGTTGATGATCCCTTGTCTAGTAGTGGTGATGATTTTGATCATGATGAGGAGTGATCATGTTGTTGATCACTAATATGTAGTCTTGTACTAGGCCAATGGCCTCATAGCTTGTAGCATTGTTTTTGGACTTTATGGGCCATTTGGAGCCTCATTGCTTATGTATTTTTCGATAATATGTATTGCACTCGGTGCCATTTTGATATATTCACCTTTGCATGGTATATAAATGAGCAAACTTTGCATATTTTGTCTCTATTGGCTTGGAATCATGGTTGCAAATCTTAAAAATAGTTTTTTTTATTAAAAAATAATTATTTAATGTATTCTTTTTAAAACCGGTTCATTGAGATCTGACCGCTCCCGGTTAGACCGGTTCCGGTTAGAAACCCGGTTCAATAGGTCCACCGATCCGGTCACCGGTTCCGGTTTTTAAAACTATGGTCCAAGCATGCTTCCAGAGTGTTCAACCTTCTTACGGAGATATTTAACTGTACAAACACAACCCCAATCAATAATAAACTTTCAAATATACCTACAAGTAAACAAAAAACTTTGGGGTCCTCATTCATTCGGATGTTGCTTATATCATCATCAAAATCATCCAATCTACAATTTGTTGGAAGCTTTCTTCTTCTTTCATTTCTTTAGCAGCACCAAATATATCTTCAATTCTTTTGTTTGCAAATTCATGAACATTTATCGATAATACCTTTGCTTACTTCAAAATATTCATTGTCATAATATCCTCTCCCTCTCAATTGGGGAGATATACGCTTTCTTTTATCCAACCTTTTTCTCAACTTAGAGATATCAACCACTTCCTTCTTTTATAATATCGGAGAACCTTTAATGGATCTTTTTCTTACTTCCTTCACCATGCTTACCAATATTAGCAAGTCAACTTTACTTACAAACATCTTCAAGATCTTGTACTTGTACAACTTTTTTTTTTCCACTGAAGAAAAAATAAATAAATAAATAAAATTTCGAACTTTTTATAAATATTTCACAAAAAGTTACATCGTAAATGCCGCAACATTCCATATGAGAATATCACCCTATGAAAATTCGGGTCGAGGCAAAATACATCCACATAAAGCAGAAAAACCAAGGAATAGCAACTACACATGTGACTCCTCCCAAAACGGAGGCGAGGACAACATGACAGAGAGTATCACAAAACAGGTTGTCAACCATAATAAACTAGAAGGGCCTCCAAGAATGGAGAAACACCCTACAAAAATGTCCACCTGGGCCTCTCGGATGAGAAAACGGCCCCAAAATAAAATATGTCACCAGGAGAAAAAGAAGTCTCAAAAAAATATATACATAACTGATATCAAAAATTTAGAGTTCACCAAGTATGTTGCTTTATACAGAAAGCCTCCAGGAGATATATCATGGCTGGAGGAAAAAATAAATAGCATATGTATAGAGAAGTAAAAACACCAGTCAGTATGGTTTGGTGTTCGACACACGAACAACCAGACCATCTTTCTCCTCTATATTCCACGAGCCCGGATCAAATTGAAGACCGATCTTAGACAAACTGTCAACCGTCTTAAGCGAACAAAGTTCCTTCTCAAGTTAAAATACTCCAGAACACTTGGAATACAAAGATATCCATGAGGATACAAATATTATATTATAAAAGATATGAGATAGATAGATATGTTACAATGAGGCCTTGCTTATATACCTACGCAGGTGACCTTTCATGACTGGGCATGTCTCTTAGACATGCCCTTTCACTAACTTAATGACTACTTACATAATCCTTAACTGACTATTTAATAATTATATTTGTTATATTTGTTATGAATTATATTCATAACATTGCCCTTTCCTTCAAAAGCTTTGTCCTCAAAGCTTATAGTTGACACCTTTCTTCAGTTCAATCACGCATCGTTTTCTTCATTTGCTTTCGTCACAATTTAATATATCAACTTTTATTTATTTATTTGTTATGAATTGGCCCTTCCTTCAAAACTTTGTCCTCAAAGTTTTATGGATAATAATTTCTTCATCTTGTATTTGTTAAAATACTATAATTTTAAGGAAATCTTCCTTCTTTCCTTTCCGAATTGGATTTAATTTCCTTTTCATCAATGATTGATTTCATTTTGTCTGTTGAATTGAGTTTTTAGGGTTTTTAAGGTAACCCTTCCTAACTTTCTCTTCTTCTTTTTAATGAAGTTATTATTCCTTCAATTTTTTATTTTTTATTTTTAATAATTTAATTAATTAAATAATTTTAATTAATTAAATATATATATATATATATATATATATATATATTCTTTTAACAATTGATTTTTTTTTAACTCTTTTTTTTGTTGAAAGGTTACAACCCTAGTGAAACGTGGCTATTCACATATATTCACCTATAAAATATATGTCCACTTATGTGTATTTCTCCACGTAAAAGTAAACTTACCATTCACAAGATATTTTTATTCCTTTACTTCTTATTTTACCTTGCAAATACCATGGGCAATTACCATGGGCTTCCAAAACCATGAGCTTGTAAACCACTGAAAGAATAATCAAAATAACCTTACCTACTCTTCCTTATTTCTTTTTCCTTTTTAATTTTAATTTGTCTTGGTATGTACATATATGTACTTCTTTATATATATCTCTTTTTTTCTTTTTTTTTCTTTTGGAACTATTTTCTTTTAAATCTTTTTTTTTTCCTTTTAATTTATTTCCCCCTTTATGTTAACTTTCCTTCTCTCTTTTATTTTATATATATATATATATATATATATATATATATATATATATTTCTTCCTTCTTTTTTCATTTTTTTATTATGGCCAAAGGCCTCTGACAAACTCAGCAATGGAGAAACTCCAAAATTTGTAGCGAATACTTCAGTCACGACGGCAACAAGGTTGACGATTTTTATGGTCAAAAACCTGGATCGGAGAGTGTGGCTCTGTGCAGCGCTTAAGCAGCCGAAGGCTCGAACTGCTTTGATACCAAATGAAACGAACAAAGTTCCTTCTCAAGTTAAAATACTCCAGAACACTTGGAATACAAAGATATCCATGAGGATACAAATATTATATTATTAAAGATATGAGATAGATAGATATGTTACAATGAGGCCCTACTTATATACCTACACAGGTGACCTTTCATGACTGGGCATGTCTCTTAGACATGCCCTTTCACTAACTTAATGACTACTTACATAATCCTTTACTAACTATTTAATAATTATATTTGTTATATTCGTTATGAATTATATTCATAACACCGTCTCGCTGGGTTCCCTATAAATATGGCATACAGAAATCAAAATGAAATGAGTTGTTAGAGCCTGTATTTCTTCTAGAATAGGAAGCAATAAAATGTTTAGACATCTCCGAGAGTTGTTAAACTAGTTTATGACATTCAAAGAATCCCCAAAGATTTGAATCGAATCAATGCCCAGATGAATAAGCCAGCAGAGGAGGGATTTTAGCGTTTGAAGTTCAGCAAAATTGTTCGTGCCATCACCAAGACCCACCGATGCAGCCAAGGAAGAGTTTTGATTTATGTGAATAATCACCCCAACACCACAGGTACCATGGTCCGCAGCCCCATCAAAGTACGCCCAAGAGAAAGCGTAATCAATAATTTCAGTTTGACACCTCTGAGGGCTATTTGGGATGTTGGATGGGGGCAAGGAGGAGATAATGGCAGCGCATTCAGACGCCACATGATCAGAAAGAGTAGTTGTATCCTTGAAGACACTTTTGTTTCTGGCGAGCCAAATACCTCAAGAGACTACAAGGGACATGCATCTGAGAGGTTGATCATTACAGTTATCCCACCAACATTTCCACGCTTCCCTACAATTATTCCCTCTCCAAATAGCACCAATGTTGCAAAGGGTCTGAGTGAGATCCAAACCTTCCTTGAGAATGGATAAGAGAGGAAAAGATGTTCAATTGTTTCCTCAGCGGCCTTACAAAGACAACACCAGCCCAGGCCAATCAAAAACCTCTTTTGAAGAAAATCCCAGGTGGGGACTTTATGCCTCAATATGCACCAGAAAACAAATTTTGTTTTAGCCGGGCCTTCTAGTTTCCACAAGGCCTTGTACCACCATTCCAACTGCCCTTGCTCATTTGTTTTCATAATTTGAGCGTACCCTTCTTTAGGGGAGTAGAAGCCAGATTTGGAGTGAATCCAGCACAGGGAATCTTCAAAATCTTTAAGGCGGGCGCCAGAACACTCCAGTTCCAAAATATAACCCCGCCATTCCTACTTCCACTGGTCTTCAAAACCCAAGTTCTCTGCAGTTCCCCAGGCCTGAGCCCAAATAGTAGTTCCCTCTAGAACACTGATCTGATTCAGAGTTTTAAGGCCTTTAATATGAATGGATTCCAATAAGCCTTCCGAAAGTAAATACCTGTTGTTGCAGCCCACCCAGGGGTCTAGACCAATGCGGCACCTCTCACCATTACCAATTTTCCAAGCTAGCGCCTTTTCCATCAAACCAATTGGTGACAAAGTAGCCTTCCATATTGAGGAGACTGTTTGTGGATTTCTCCGGAATGTGGATCCAGTCATCAACCGAGAGGGGGTCAATATATTTCCTCCTGACCACAGATGTCCATAAATTATTTCTAGTGAGGACTCTCCAACCCGATTTTGCCGCCAAAGAAGTAGCAAAATGTCAAAGGTTTTTGATATCCCAACCACCCCATTCTTTAGGTTTTGCAATTTTTTCCCAAGCCACCCAAGGGAGAGTCTGTTTAACATCTTTACCAGACCAGAGAAAATTGTTGCATATACTTCTGATTTTGTTGAGAATACCAATGGGAACCCAAGCCAAAGCAATCCTATAAACCAGAATAGCCATAAACAAGGATTTTATGAGAACCAAACGCCCAGCTCTGGAGAGGCACTTGTGGCTCCAAACAGTTATCCGCTTTTCAACCTTAGAAACCAGCCAACACCAACCCTGCTTTCAATAGGAGTCTGGTTTGAGGGAGAAACCCAAGTATTTAATGCAAGAGCCAAAGGAGTATTGTATGAAAGGGAGGATGTTGTAAGTCCAAACCAGATCAGTCTCCTGAATGCCTTCATGGGTGAGGGTGGACTTTTGAAAGTTAATGGTCATACCAGTGGCTTTCATAAAAAGATCCAGCATATCTTTCAGACACTGGATCTCCTACCTGTTCCCATTGCAGAACAGAAGAATGTCATCAACAAAAAGGAGATGAGAGATGAATAGATTTGTAGCCACTTCGACCCCCCCAAAATCCCTGGCCCTCCAAGCCTGATGAAGCAGCTGACTAAGACCTTCAGCTGCAAGGAGGAACAACAGAGGGGAGAGAGGGCACCCTTGTCTCAACTCTCATTTGTTGAGAAAAAAAGGAGAGGCAACCCCATTAATAAGCACAGCAAAAGACACATTTGTAATACAGCTCATAATCCAGTTGATAAAATCAACGTGAAAACCCAAGTGCGTAAACAGAAGCCTAAGGTAGAGCCAGTTGATTCAATCATATGCCTTTGAGAGGTCAATCTTCACTATCATACACTTTTTTCGGGACAGTTTAATACTGTGGAGTGTCTCATGTGCCACACCAATGGCTTCATGTATTTGCCTGCCATCCAGGAAACCAAATTGTTCTTTAGATATAGAGTTAGATAAAATGGGCTTTAACCTGTTTGCAATAGTCTTGGCAATAACTTTGTATATACATTTACAAAGAGAAATGGGTCCAAAATCATCGAAAAAGTTAGGAGAATCCTTCTTTGGAATGAGAGCCAGAAAAGTCGTCTTGAGAGCATCATGGAGGTGGCCACGGGATCTGGACTCTTCCACAACATTTGTGATGATATCCCCCATAAGATCGAAAAAGTGTTGGAAAAATTCTACCATCCAGCCATCCGGGCCAGGACTTTTATCTTTTTGCATGGATTTAATAATAAGTTCAACTTCTTTTTTCTCCACAGTAGCCAGAAGATAGTCATTTTCCTCCTCGTCATCATATCTAGGAAAAAGTTGAGCAACCTGAATGATTTCCCCAATCGAGACACCACGCTAATCATCATAAAGGTTCTTAAAGTAAGATTTCCGAGAAGAGATAGGTCTTTAAAAGATTTTGCCATGTCACCCTCCAGGGTGGCAAGTTCCCAGATAGTATTAGAGTTCTTTCGGCCCTTGGCATAATTGTGAAAAAACTTTGTGTTCTCATCACCGGCCTGTAGCCAGATGGCTCTACTCTTCAGCCTCCATCTTTCTTCATTGTCCTTCAGTAACGCCCTTCTCTTACTTTCCAACTCTTTTAACCTATCTCTTGTGTCATCATTGAGGAAGCCCATATCAACATTCCCATACAGTCGTTCCAGGGCGACAGAAATGTCCTGCAGGTCTTTTGAATCCTTTTTCTCCTTCTCTTTTGCCCAGATAATGGTAGCCCTCTTGATGTTTTTCAAACTGTTGATAAGTGCCTGGGCATATGAGCCACTCTCTGCCACATTGACAGGTCTCCAAATGTCAAGCACCAATTTATGATAGTCCCCCTATTTCAGTCATCCCTCATTGAATTTAAAGGGGGAAGCAGGTTTTTTATATGGTCCTTTCAGCTCAAGGAGGATCGGAGAGTGGTCCAATTCACCCTCGGTGCCAACCCATTGGCAGAAACTAGCAACCCTGCAGGCAAAATCATCGCTCAAGGGAAAACGATCCAACCTTTTGGCAATCTTGGCCTCACCCACCTAATTGTTTCTCCACGTGGGGACAAACTTGATCTAGTTTGAATCAATCAGGTTGCCATCCCACAATTTTTTAAGGAAAAAGTCCACAAGCTTATCAGTCCTATAATTTGGACCCCAGGCCTCTGATCTTCCCAAGGAGAAGTTTAAGTCGCCTCCCACAATCAAGTGTGGGCCTTTCATGAAGGATTTGTCAAGCAAAGTATTCCAGAAACCCACTCTATCTACACAGGGACCATAAATGTTGACAAGAGTGAAATTTGAGACCAGCTCCAGGGATGAAACTTTCACCCCAATCAAAAGTTCTGGGGTCCAACAATTTAAGAGTTTGACAGTACCATTTTTTAGCCTTGTAGTAAGACCTCCCGATCGCCCCCTTACATCAGAGGTAACAAACGTCCATCCAAGTAGGAAGGAAGAGAGAAAAGTAGAAATATGGTCTCCAGATCCCAAAGTTTCTTGAAGAAATAAAATGTCAGGTTTGTAATGGATGATCAGGTTTTTAAAGGCTATTTTTTGGGGCCACTAGCCAGGCCCCTACAATTGAAAGATAACACAATCATTTAGTCACCAAAGCCGAGTAAGCCGCTGCTCTAAGCGCCCCTTTGAGGGATAGTTGTCTACCATCAACAATATCAATTATTGCCTTTAATTGGGCTTTGGAAAGATCTGATTTTCTCCCTCTCATTCTTTTGACTTTATCCACGGGAGAAGATCTTCCTAACCCACCGTGAACTTCCTTATCCAGCGCATTTTCTTATCTTTGGGTCTCAGGTTGTAGGGAACAGAATCTATAGATAGTTTAGGAATAGTGGTAATAGTGCTACCCATAGCCAAAGAGATATTACTAACACAGACAGAAGAATTTGATCACGCCTGGAGGGACCAGGAAGTCTCATACAATTTAAAAATAGAGCAAAAGAGTTTAAAGCAGGAGATGAGGGGCAAGGGACAACTAAATTCGACATTGGATCAGCAAGGGCGGGCACCATCTACTCCTGACTGGGCTCCTGAACCGCATCATGCATTTCCACTGTCTCTGTAGGAGTCAAACCGGGGAAGCTCTTCCCCCTTATGTGTGATATCCACCATAGGCTCCCCTCCCACTCTGTCATCCACCACCTCCTACTGATGTGGGGCGTCAAATCTAATGCGGGGACCATGGGTAGCCCCACTTATGTGTTTCCTACTTTTGTTAAAGCACAGAGGGTAGTCCCGCACCAAGTGTCCCAACTTATGGCATCGATGGCATCTAAACGACAGATGTTCATAGTCAATCAGTTGTTCAATTGCATGTCCATCAGTGTTAAGCATAATCTTAGGAATCAGGCCTTCTCTCAGAGCTAGTTTTACCAAAATGCGGGCAATATTCCTAGAGCGGGTTTCCATGAACGACATATCTACCTCCAGAAAAGTCCCCAAACTGTCTCCGATAGCCTGGAAAACCTCCAAAGTCCAGAAATGCAGGGAAGCGCAGGGAGTCTAACCCAAACAGGTAATTCATCCCCTCGTTATTAGCATCAAAAAGAGGAGTCCACTTCTTAAAAAGTATTGGGGCAATGGCAAAACCCTATTGTCTCTTTAGGACCTAATTCCAGTCTCTCTGGATTCTTGAAATTCACCATAAACCAGCCTTTCGACAAGGTTATCACCTCCACATCCCTGTAAGGAGCTTCCGCCCAGCTCTGCTTGATCCATTCTGAAATGTATTCCACGGGGAAGAATTTTCCTCTGGCTCTGCCTACCAAAATGGAATCAGAGGTAGCCATCACCCTGTCAAAATGGAGATCAACCCCGAATACCAAATTTGGGCATTCAGAACTTTCCTTGATAATTTTCCCCTTCTTTCGCTTCACCCCAGCCTGACCATCAAATTTAACCAAAAACTTTGAGGATTTGGAGTGTACTGCCAAGGCCTCCTTCTGTTTGGTGCCGCCAGATGGGTTTTTAACCACCCCCCAGAAAGATATCATCCCCTTTCGATCTCAAGAGAGGTGCCAAATAACCCTAAGTCGGGTCCCCAATACCACCTGTCCAAAGTCCCTGACAGTCCACCGTAAAAATTTTCCCTTCCCTTTCGCCTACATACCCCTATTGTACTGGGGGGCCTCCGCTCAAGCTGCCAAAGGTAAAACTTCCTAAACCCTCTTGAGTACCCCACTCCAAGTCGTTCCACCCGACAAGTTCATTCACAGTTAATCCGCCCGGATAAGCAGTATCCTTTCTCGGGCTTGTGTTAAAAGAATTAGCATTAGCATGCCAAGAAAACCCTCCACCTTTCACCTCCGGAAACACTTGAACCCCAACACCCAGGTTTGGACCCAAGCCCAATTTACCTTCACCGCTCGCCCCTAACACAATGTCATCCAACCCACCAGACATAAACAGAGTAGAGGGAGCGCGTGGGGATTTAGGGCCTTTAACCTTCGCCGAGGCAAAAACCAAGCCACATCTATCCACTACCAACCCTTTTGACACCGAAGGAGAGGTCGTCACAGGGTTGATAATAACTCGAGGGGTTAGGGTTTTAAAGTCATCCCCTCCCAGGGAGGCGAGCCCTTCCATAGGGTTCCACCTCAGCTTCTCCACCTCAACACGCTCGGTGTGAGACTGGGCCGGAAGGGAAACCATGGCCAGGTTTTGTTTAGTTGGTTCCAAACCCCAAACAAACGGGATATCCTCCGCTGCGGGTTACATGTCAACAAATTCTTTCTCATTACCCATAATGCCAAAAACCTCGGACCGACAATAATAAAACAGTAACGGTAGTAGCCTTCAAGGCAATAAAAAACTAAGGAAACAAGGAGAAACGTCGTTCAATACCCTCCCAACACAGCCAAACAGCCCCCTCACTAAACCCACCACCTAATAACCTCTGACACCCAACAGAAAAACAAGACGTCGTAACTAGCTTTGCAGAGAAAAGACAGTAACCGTCACCCCAAAGATTACAGGGACAGAGGAAAAAACCGGCCCGAGGAAAAAAAACGCGAACAAACAGGTAACTCGAAGCGCGCTGTAACAAGGAAAACTTCACCACGGCAAAAAAAGGTTCACGAGCTTCCCCTGGGAATAAAACAAGATTGTAGCATAACGGAAACCACAGGGAAACAAACCACAAGATTGACCACCCATGTGCCAAAACCAAGACCCGAGGTCAGAAAAGTCAGAAAGTGGCAAGTGGAGAGCTCATCCCTCAGTCCTACCGCACCTGGCTCGCACCACAACTATACACCCGTCCCCATGCAGCCAGCCATCTGTTTGTCCCCGGTTGCGCCTCTTCATCCACCAATTGTGGAAAAACGTAGTTCCCTCATACTAGAAATTTAGGGTATCGCCATAGCAACGACCCTCCATCGCCACTCAGCTAGGGTTTGGTTTCTTGCACAACTTAAACAGCAAGTACAACCAAAAACAAATATACAGAAGCATGAAGTTAGCTATATCAAAATATTTTCAATATTATAATGGAAGCATTAGACTTTAGACATCAAACAACTAAACCTAGTTAGGTTCACGAGACACATCTTCTAATATGTTAGACATCAACTTCTTGCTATGGTTTTGTCATAAACCCTAGACTTCATCATCAAGACTTCGAGCAACTCAATCAAGATATCAGTCTCATAATATTTAGGGCCTCAATATTACTTTTAGAGATATATGACAGACTCTATCATGACTTAATGTAAACCCTAGATTCCATCTTTGAGACACAAAGCCTTAGATATCAGTGATTCAATCAAATAACAATTCTACTATGCATCTAAGGTTTGGACAATATATTTTACATGACAAACTTCTACTAGGGTTTGTTGCCAACCCTAGACTAAATCATATCAAAAACAATATCATATCCAAGAATATCAATCTCTACTAGAGCTTTACAGAACCTAAACTTCACAAACTAAAACATGAATAATAACAATTAGGATAGCATACTTGCATATACATATCTAAAATGCATTTCACATCAATATCTACTAGGTAAACCCAAGACACAAACATTAATACATAAAAGTTAGAAACACGACAATTTTCATTCCATGCTAGGGTTTTAATAAAACATACGAACATACACCTAGGGTTTCATTCCTAGGATCTTGTTATAGATATTACACAGGTTTAGTTCATAAACCCTAAATTACCAAACCCTAAAGATCTAGGGTTTCAATACATGACTTAGATATTAACATCAAACCCTAAAGGGCTAGCACCTCTATCATAAGAATACCAAAACATCAAAAGAATAGGCATTCCAGATTTCATCAACAACCCTAAGTAGACTAGGGTTTCATAATATTGACATACCCTTAGCAATAAGAGGCTAGGGTTTTACAGTGAACCATAAGAGTTAGGGTTACACAAGAATGATCAAATAATATCATGGGTGTAGATTCAACCTAATGATTAATCACCATAACAAGAATCTTTGTGATTCAAAACCCTAGGCATAACGTTGTCGGCAATGTAAAGCAAATTTCAAAAAGAAGAATGATCGTAGCTTTTACATGAAGAGAACTTTATAACAAAGCTTATAGTCTAGGACATACCATGAGGGAGGAGTTACTTGAAAAGAAGTGTAACTCATCCCAAGAATAGAGAGAGAGGTACACTTGTCTTGAGGAGTTACAATTCGAATTAGGGAGTGAGAGAGTTACACTTAGATATGAGAGAATATTTGGTGAGAGTTACAAATCAAATTGAATGAGGGAGTTACAAGTGCATTTAATGAGGAGGAGTTACACTTTTTCCATACATTGAATTAGTGAGGGAGAGTTACATTCTCTCAAGTGTGGAGTTACTATTTTATTCCAAAAGAGAGGTTCAATTTGCCAAGTAAGAGATTCTCAATTTAATTTACTTATTTCGTGAGAGAATTCGTTTTTATTAATCCACTAAAGGTGAATGACATTAGACTATTTTATAAATAATAGTATCATAATAATAATAATACTAGTAAGAATAAAAAATATTAATTCTTGGCTTGTATAATCATGATTGATTTAATTTTGAAGTGGATTCCATATGTCAAGATCATCCTTGATCATTTAGACATGAGTTTCTATTTTTGGAAAGTCACTTCCAAATTGAGATGTGACTTACTATTTTTGGAAAGTCATATTAGAATTGTTAAAAATGAAATTTTATTATAGGTGGTTCAAACATTACTAAAAGATATGATTTCTTCTAGGAGAAATTCATCCCTGAGCTGTCAACTTTTAACATAGCCAAGCATTAGGGTTAGGGTTTTTTATATAAAAATGGAAATTTGGTCATTTTTGGTGAAAGGGCCTTGAATGGGGTTTGCAGCATGGTCAGTGTGTAAATTTTCGTAGATGTTCTATGCTTGATGCAACTTTACTTTTATCCCCAATATCAAACAACAATCACATAAACAAGAAAGTAAAATGTTGATAGAACATACCAATAGATCGACAAAAGACAAGCCAAAAATTACACTTAACTTGATCAACAAAATATATGTGTTGTGGTGTGTTACAGCGGTCAACAGGATGCTTCAACCAGCAAAGTCTCAATATGGTCAACTAACCAGAAGTGTCACACAACCCTCTCGGACAGCAATATCAGTCAATGAAATTCAACGTTGTCACAGTGAACAGTCAACGCAAAACAACAGCAGAAAAAAGTCAACGCAGCCCAATCAAAGTCAACGATCAACCTCGATTTCTGTGCCAATAAATGCGGATTCTAGAAATTGAAATTTTGACCAAGATTGGGGTTAGTTTGACCATGCGTTGACCAAAGTCAACACTGGTCAACTTTGCGCTGAAAACCCTTTGTTGAAAACAGAAATTCTTTTTGCTGTGTTTCCCATGTGTGGAGAAGAAGAGACTCCAAGTGATAATCGAACCAATCAAATGAGGAGAGAGAATGTGTGATGATGGATGAGTGAAAATGACCTCCAACATTGACCTATATATATCCATTAGTGAGGGTGTGTGACACATCTGCTAGGGCTTCAAGCCTACATTTCAATTCAGGCCGACCTACACATATTTTAGATAAATTCAAAATAAATGTTCTGCTCATCGGATTAAGATGATCTTTAGATCGATCTTGCACCTCTCTGAAAGAGGAATCCAATAAAATTATTGGCATCTTCATCTGAGCATTACAACATGGAGTTTGGACCTAGTTGTCCAAAATTAACACTCCCTCTCAACTAGGGAGAACTCCATCCACCTGTGCCATCCAAACATCGTGCGTCATTCCGCCGTAACTTACTTTGTTGGCTTCTTTATTTCAGAACAAAAGTGGGTCAGTCACAAAGACATCATTCTCGGCTGACAAATTCAACCCAGAGGTCCGAAACCTCTATAGGACTCAAAAGAGTCAAATACCAACTCGAAGTTGGTTTACTTGACTCAAAGTCAGTTGGAGGTCCGAAACCTCACTAGAATTGATCCCAGATCAAATGGTTGGACACGTGCCATCCTAGACATAGAGAGTACGATAATCTCTGATGCATCCATCGGTCTTTGCTACTGGTCTCTAGCTTTTCCCACCTCATTGACCAAATGAGAGGTACTTCCCATGAGTTCGGGACTCAATGGATAGGATGCATACGGGGCACAGATCATGAGAGGTGAACCAACTCAACATCGTAATGGTGGGACAATAGCACCACAAGGTTTGGCAAGCCTAGCCCCGTGAGTGCTTAAAGCTCCGAGAAGCTATCCCCAAAGCCCCCTAGAGCTCCAAGAGCTCATCATCCAACAAGACCCTCAGCATAGGGTCGTTCCACGATACCAAGATTCTCACGAAAGGTTAGGAACTTGACCTTCCCCAAGGGCTTCGTGAGAATGTTCGGGCTTGCTCATCAGTGCCTATATGATCGAGCCTTACAACGCCTCGTTGTACCATATCCCGGATAAAGTGGTACATGATATCAATATGCTTGTATCGATCGTGGAACACGAGATTCTCGGACAACCGAATCCCACTCTAGTTATCACAGAGTATCACGGTGGTATCTAGCACATGCCCGAACAGCTCACTGAAGAGCTTTCGCAACCAAACTGCTTCACAATAGGCCATACTCGCTGCAATGTATTCGGCCTCAACGGGGCTCAAAGCCACCAACTTTTGCTTTCTGCTCATCCACGATATCGAAGTAGACCCAAGTGTGAAGCAGCATCCTGATGTGCTCTTGCGATCCACCACAATGCCAGCCCAATCGGCATCAGTATATCCATGGAGTGTCACGCTCCCTCCAGTGTATCTCAGCCCATGGTTTATCGTGCCCCGAAGATATCTCAACAGGTTCTTGGCACCAACCCAGTGAATGTGATGAGGTTCAACCATTTGTTGACTCAAAGTGTTCACTACAAAACATACGTCCGGATGAGTGTTCACTAAGAACATCAAGGCCCCTACTAGTTGACGATACTCAGTAGAATTTTCTAGCACAAGCCCAGCAGCGCTGCCACTCAACTTCTTAAAGTTGAGCTCCATCGGTGTCGACATGGACTTACAGTCCACCATTCCAAATCTTTCCAGAAGCTTCACAATATATTTTCCTTGAGAGAGGAAAATCTTGCTAGGTCTCTGCCAGACCTCCAGGCCTAGGAAGTAATGCATCAGTCCTAGGTCCTTCATCTCGAACTCAGCAGCGAGCTCCCTCTTACACTGATGAATGAGAGGGTTAGCACCTGTCAGGAAGAGGTCGTCCTCATACAGCACTAGAATGAGAGGCTTTTCTCTATCAAACTTGAACTAAAGGTTCGGATCAACATTACTACGAGTGAAGCCCAGCTTCATTAGGTAGCAATATATCTTTTTGTACCAAGCTCTAGGTGCTTGCTTCAACCCATAGAGGGCTTTCTTCAACCTGCAAACATGGGTGTCCTGATCCTCGACTTCAAACCCCAGAGGTTGCTCCACATACACCTCTTCCTTTATCGCACCATGCAGAAATGCGGTCTTCACATCCATATGATGAAGATTCCATCCTTGTGTAGCAACAAGGGCTATGCTAGATCGGATGGTGGTATATCGAGCCACAAGTGCAAATATATCATCATAGTCTACGCCTTCCTTTTGAGAAAAGCCACAGGCAATGAATCTTGCCTTGAACTTTTCAGCACTACCATCAGGTCCATGTTTGATCTTATAGAGCCATTTTGAGGTGACAACTGCTTTGTCCTCTGGTCTCGGAACCACATACCAGACATCATTCTTCATAATGGACTCATATTCTTCGTGCATAGCATCCTTCCAGACTTGATGCTTTACGACTTCCTCAAAAGATCCAAGCTCAGATTGTACGATTGTACTCATGGCTGTTAGATACCCTTAGTATCTATTCAGCTTCTTGCTTTCACGGAATGTCCCCCTTGGGGCCATATGTCTCTCGGCATCCTCAAGAGTGTCCCTGAGCCATGATGGTTTTCTCTTCATTGAAGGAGGTGGATCAATAAGGTCCATCGGTCCTTCAACATCGGGCATCATCTCATCCTTCGGTTCTTCTTGATTTCCAAGCCTTGCTTCATGATCTTCCTCAGATCTCGGAAGATTGATTAACTTCCTCAGGGAAGCATCTTCGTCAAAGGTAACATTGTGGCATATCTCCACTTCCCTTTGACCAGGCACATAGACTCTATAGGCCTTCGAAGTTTCGTTGTAGTCTACAAACATTCCTTTCTTCCAAGAAGCATCCAGCTTGCTCCTCTTCTCCTTCGGTTCATGAAAATAAACAGGACATCCAAAAACTCTAAAATGTGAGACACTAGGTTTCTTACCAGAGAAGACCTCTTCCAGAGTTTTGGAGTCTAGAGTGTAATGCAAGCATCGGTTTTGTATGTACACAGTAGTGTTCGCAGCTTCTCCCCACATAAACTTCGGAAGACCTTGTTCACATAGTATGACACAGGCAGCTTCCACAATGGTCCTGTTCTTTCTTTCAGTAACGCCATTTTGCTCAGGAGTATAGACAGTAGTGGTCTCCCTCTTGATGCCAGCTTCTCTACAAAAGTTCTTGAACTCGTTCGTCTCATATTCAGTGCCATTATTTGTCCTCAATATCTTGATCTTCTTCCCTGTTGAATTTTCCGCCAAGGCTTTGAAGGTATGGAACCACATGAAAGCCTCATCCTTCTTCTTCAAGAAGTATCTCCAGGTATTGCGAGAGAAGTCATCTATGAACGTCATATAATAAGAACATCCTCCCAAGGATGTCACGGGCAGCATTCCAGACAGATCAGAATGTATTAATTGCAAGACATCAAATGTCTTTGTGACACTTGAGGGGAAAGGTCCCCTTATATGCTTTCCTTCGGCACAGCCCTGACATACACCTTCATGATTATTTGTGAATTCAGGCATCCCCGTCACCACCTTCCTTGCTTCAGGAAGGGCTTTGTAATGAAGGCATTCAAACCTCTGGTGCCATAGTTCAGTCTGTCAGATAGTATCACATGTCATCGCTCCCAGTGGACTTCCTCCAACCTGGTAGAGTGTATCAACTCTAAACCCAATCGTGATAGCTTCCTTGAAACTCTTCCGGGATGCAAAATCTTCCATCAATGAATTCCACATTGAAACCTTTGTCTTCCATGGCCGAAATAGACACAAGGTTCTTTTTCAAATCAGGTACATATAGTACATCTTGCAAGCGGAGGACTTGACCTTGAGACAAGTGGAGGGTCACAGTCCCTGTCCCTTTCACAGGATATGTGGCATTATCTCCAAGGATAATTTTCAGATTAACATCCTTCTCAACCATATCAGAAAGTGCTTCCTTGAACCCAGTGATGTGCCTTGAGGCACCACTATCTATCAACCAGACATCCATAGTGTCGGATGGAGATGCAGCAGAGAGGGCAGATACAAGAATGATTCATTTCTTTTATCATCAACAACATTAGATTCCTCATATCTGGAATTTCTCGACCTTTTGTAAGGTTGCCCATTTCCACCAGAGGGAGTCTTCCTCGTTCCTTTGAACTTGTTGTTCCTTTGATTGCCATTCCTCCGGTTGTTGTTGTTATCATCATCATCAGGAAAATCCTTCTTGAAAGGGCATTCTCTAGCATAGTGGTCTGTCTTGTAACATGTGTAACATTTGCCTTTCTCTCCCTAGGCCCCTGCTCTTCCTTTGTTCCTCGGACCACCATTGTTCTTCTTCTTAGCACGAGCAGTGAAGGCAGCATTTCCTTCATTTTCATATTCCTTCATCCTTGTCTCTTCTTGTACGCATCTCGATAGTACTTCGTCAAAATCAGGTATCACATTGTTATTGAAATGGTAGTATTGAATACATGCCATTCGGAGGAGAGACCTCCAAGTGCAGTGAGAACCATTTCTCGATCAGCTATTGTCTCCCCAATGGCCAGAAGATTATTTCTGATTTCAGTCAACTTTAGAAAATATGATTGGACGGATTCATCCCTACCTTTCTTCAGATTCTTCAGTTGGTTCTTGAAGAAAAGGACTTGATTTGCATTGTTGGCCTTGAACATGTTGACCAACTTATCATACATCTCCTTGGATGTGCCCAACTCAGAGATGTGGGCAACCAGACTCTTATGGGTTGAGTCCCTGATCATCAGCTTTGCTTTTATTTCCCCCTTCTTATACTTTGACTTGGTGGTTGCAGGTGCAGTGGATGGAGGCTCTTGGATTTTACCCTGCACATAGTCCATGACATCTTGGTCTTCCAACATAAGATCCAAAGTCATCTTCCAGGCATGGAAGTCTTCCTTCCCAGTCAATTTGTCATCATCTTTAAAGCCATTGTAGTTTGAGGTACCCATGCTCTTCTTCGGTGATTGCTACAAACTTGGGCTTTGTCTTCACCTCAGCTTTGATACCATGTAAATTTTTGTAGATGTTCTATGCTTGATGCAACTTACTTTTATTCCCAATATCAAACATCAATCACATAAACAATAAAGTAAAATGTTGATAGAACATACCAGTAGATCGACAAAAAACAAGCCAAAAATTACACTTGATCAACAAAATATATGTGTTGTGGTGCGTTACGGCGGTCAATAGGATGCTTCAACCAGCAAAGTCTCAGTACGGTCAGCCAACCAGAAGTGTCATACAACCCTCTCGGACAGCAATATCAGTCAACCAAAAGTCAAAGAAAGCCAATGTTGTCACAATCAACGATCAACGCAAAACAGTAGCAACAAAAATTCAATGCAACCTAGTCAAAGTCAACGATCAACCTCAATTTATGTGCCAATAAATGCAAATTGCAAAAACCAGAATTTTGACCAAGATTGGGGTCAGTTTGACTATGTGTTGTCCAAAGTCAACGCTAGTCAACTCTGCGCTGAAAACCCTAGGTCGAAAACAGAAATTCCTTTTGCTGCGTTTTTCACGTGTGGAGAAGAAGAGACTCCAAGTGATGATCGAACCAATTAGATGAGGAGAGAGAATGTGTGATGATGAATGAGTGAAAATGACCTCCAGCGTTGACCTATATATATCCATCAGTGAGGGTGTGTGACACATCTGCTGGGGCGTCAAGCCTACATTTCAATTCAGACCGACCTGCACATATTTTGAATAAATTCAAAATAAATGTTCTGCTCATCGGATCAAGATGATCTTTAGATCGATCTTGCACCTCTCCGAAAGAGGAATCCAATAAAAATATTCGCATCTTCATCAGAGCATTACAACATGGAGTTTGGACGTAGTTGCCCAAATTTAACACAGTATCATGTCAGCATTATCACCAAGATGTGCATCTTGTTCAGAGACTTCATTGTTGGTCAAAAACGATGGAGGACAGGTAGCGCTGCGCTTTCTCACTGGCGTTGGGTTTTTGTTGTAGATGAAATTTTGAGAGTTGGTAGCTTTTTGTGATGAAAGAAATTTTTTGAGGAAGTTGACGTTGTCGAGGCTTTTTCACACGTGTTGAAGTCATCAAGCAACTCAGGGTATGATCGGAGCTAAATCATCCATGGAGTGTTGCGCTTTTCTACTACTTTTTTGTGTTTCTGTTGTACTAGGAGATTGCACATCGTCGGTGTCGTGCTTCTACACAATCATCATTTTGACCAAGTTTTTCATGTCAAAACCTCTTGTAATTTGTTTTTATGATCATGTTAAATATTATGAGACTTAGAATTTAATGTAAATATGTTTGAAAAAGTTTTAGTCAAACAGTTCTATATTCACTTATTAGCTAGAAACAAAAATCGTATCAAGGAATTCTGTTCCTAGAGGTGGGAACTGATTTGTTTTAGTCTATTTATATTGTAATTGTTAAGAAGCAGAGGGTTGGTCAGGTTTGAGGAGATAGAACACTGTGCATATTGTATTTTCTTCATTTTCCAGTGAATGAAAAGGTAGGTGTGATTTACAGGGATAACTGTGTCAGCTCTTGATGGTGCTGTGATTTTCTCATGTTGTAAGTTTATCTTATGTTATTTCAAAACCTTGAATGTATGTCTTCATGTTTGGTTAAATTCGAATTTATCTCAGAATTCATTTTGAAAATGCTTTGAAGTAATTTTCCAAACAGTTTACGTTTTCTTCTCATAGCAACATTTAGAATTCATCCCACAGTTTGATGCTCTATATGTTGTTTTCACCATTCTTCCACTCACCCTCCTACCACAAATTAACTTGGTTACACTAGGAAGACTGTCTGCCTTTCCCCTGTAGAAGAACCCTCATCTCTTCATCCTATCACTGGAAAAATCATCAACTTGACATGACTCCATGCCCAATGGATTTGTCTCCCTTCCTGTCGACAAACCTTTAAAACTTATACCCCACTAAGCACCATACCTAGCCTAACATCTAAGTGATTTAACATTTCAGACAAAGAGAATCCTCTCTGAAGTTAGAAGAGCTAGATTCCAACTTCCAAGTGGTTTGTGGTTACCTTTGAGTTTCTCTCTTCAGCCTATAGAAATTACGGAGTGCTAACACCAGGTTTGAAAGGTATTTCTTGATACAAAGCGCCCTAGACCAAAGAATCCTGAGAGAATAGGGTCTAAAATGATCCTTGTGAAATGGGAATGGTAAAAGCTGCAGGACCACAATAAAACCCTAGTGGACCCAAACAAGGTCAAGGGCTTCAAGTAGGACTTCAAACAAAAGAGCTTGACCAGGTATGGGAGGAGAAAAGCACCAAAGAAAGTCGGTTTGACTTGAGATGTTAATGCAATGATCCTTAATGAAGCCACTAACTAGAGGAAAACTAAGGAGAATTGTTTTTGAGCTAGGGTTGGCAAAACTTGAGATTCAACTGTCGAAATTGCTTCAAAATTGGAGGACCTTTCAAGGACGCACCAACGTAGCTCTAGACCAAATTTCATCAATTTTGGATGGCTACAATTGATTTTGTGTGATGCCCTAGGAGATCCTAGGGTTAGGGCTTAGAAAAGAGGAAAGAGAGGTGAAAAAGATTTTCGTTGTTGTGATCACCAAGGACAAGACCAGTGCCTAGCTTATTGGGAGAATGGAGTCAATCAGATTTCAATGTTTAGAGTTTCTTTTACCAAATCAAGGAGTTCCTAGCAACATTGTATGGCTTTAAGGGCAGCAACTAGGTTACCAAGGAAACATATACTTCTTGATGTTGCAATTGATGACTTATCAAGGTAATTATGAAGATCATATACCCCTAGGAAACATATGAAAAACCCTCACAAAAGCAAGCACCAATAAATTCGTATTTCAATTAGGGCAGTTACTCCAGCGTCATGAGCAAAACTCTCATACATTACACATGTGACATAATAAAGAACTATACCATGAAAAAGGCACTTACAGGAATAGTGAAATCATCCAATCATCAAGAGAGACAAAAATTGAAGCTCCGAGAATATAGACAAGATTTCCAAACATCAAAATGCATCAAAGACATCCAATTCATCCTCCAAGTGATCTAGTTAAATGAAATGATCTTCACATCAATATATATCCTCCTCTAAGGGGTTTGATTTTCCTAATTAGGCCTAATGACGCCCTAACTAATAAAATAATGTGCCAAAATAACATTCCTTAGTGACAAACCTATTAAATTATGCAACTAGGGCTAAATTCCACTTTGGACAACTCATTGGATGAAGATAACTATTGCATTGAATTCCTCTTTTTGAGAGGACCAAAACCGACGTAAAGATCACTCAAATCGGACAAGGAAAAGTTTGTTTTCGAATTAAATCCCACACGTGCAAATTGTCAAGGTCAACTACAATGACATGTAGGCTCAAGAAGCCCAAAGGACATGCCTTTTCACCCATATGGATTCATATAAATACAAGAGTCATCTCACCTCATTTGGCACCGCAACATCACACAACATATTTTCTCTCTCCTTCTATTGGTTCATACAACCCAGAAGAAGAAGACTTCTCTCTCTGTCATGCAAGTACAGGTGGCCAAATTACAGGGCTGACTACAAGGCCGAATTACAGAGCTGAATTACAGGGTTGACCAGCGTTGACTTGGGCATAAGTGACATGATTTAACTGCGTTTTTTGGTGATTCTTTTTTGTTTTAGCAGGCCGCAAACATTGGGATCAAATTCAAGGTAATTTGTGCTCCTTGACCGAAGCCCTAATTTCAGAAGTTGACCACAGGTTGCTCTTCCATGTTGACCAGAGTTGACTGCCCCAAATCAGACTATTTTGGGCTCCTTTTGTTCTGCTAAAGAGGGCGCATTATTTGCTCCAGCATCGAGCTCCTTGAAGATTATTTTCACTGTTGTTGACTTGAGCAGACTTCAGGAAGATCAGTTTTGGCTACAATTGACTTCATCACTCTCTTGAATAGTTGCTTGGCATTTTCACATTCTTTCGATATTGAATTGACATTGGATGATGTACTTTCCGTGCTGAACATTTGAAGAAAATCTAATAAGAAAAAGATTTGCAAGGGTTTTCCCCATAGTGGGTTTTGCCCTGGTCATTGACCAAATTTCTGTCTCTTATCTCTTGGTTGTCTTTCATTGTGCATTTGTTTTTAATTGTTCTATCTACTATTGCTATACTACTATTGGATAATTGAAGAAGTGAAATTGTTAAATTGGATGTTATTGGATATTCTTGAAGTAATAGTTGCAGCATAGAACAAATTGATGAATAATTAACAAAGCACACCAAGATAGCTTCATAATATAAAAATAATCCTCTCAAGAGGGCAAAATAGTAGATACAATATGTCGAAGGGCCATTGAGGAGGCCTAGTGGAGTCCAATGGTGCCAAGATGAATGAATGAGCTCTTAACATAGTGATCAAGGGGTTGGCCCCATGATATCCAAAAAAACAACCTATGGTGTTCCCAAGTGGCTATGGGGGCACAAAACATCCTCATGGATCTCCAAATGGATCGAACAAGCCTACATCCCATCTGTAAAGGCTAGAAGAATGATGCAAGCCCTTCCATTGTCTCACGCAGCAAGACACGTCCTCATCTGGGCCCTAGATCAGCTGCCAAGTGTGTGGTGCAAGAGTGGAGTTGGTTGAGCAAAGTGATACAGGTGCATCATCATTGTCCAACAGGTGGAACACGAACAAGCAATGAGTGAACTGAAGGATCCCATGGAGTGGAAATCTGCTCTATGCTTGGCGAAGACCCGAGGCCAATATGACCCTCAAATGCCACTATGACCCTCTGGAGGGTTTGGAGTCCCAATGTTGCATGAAGCGGGGACGTTTTTGGAAACGGATCCTCAAAAGCGTCATTTCCCAAAAATCTAGGAAGCGAAGCGTCTCAGAAGTGTCTACTATATATATATATATATTTTAAAAAGCATCCAAAATACCAAATTGGTTGTAGAAGATATGTAAACATGCATATTTGTGTACCTAAATCAAGATAGATATGGCATCCATTATACATTAATGATTAATTATTCGAGCATCAACCATCCAGAATCTAGATTCTTCTCCTCTTGTCTAGCTTTTGCCTCTACCTCTATTGTTTAGGGATATTAGTCAACATTGCTCAATTTTGATCAAACTACCTAATCCAAGCCTTAAAATATGGTAGAAAAAGCTTAACATGCTTGATCAATGATTTTGACTTGATTGAAAGGTAATTTTTTGCTAAGGGCGTGACAAAGGAGTTCAACAATTAACATCACCAACACTGGGGTACATATAGAGCTTGGTGCTCTTGATTAAATGCCAATCACATACCCTCATACATGATATAATGATTAATCTAATGAAATGCCACAATCCTAACTATCCTGAATTCCTAAAAACTCTCAAGTCTGCTGAATTTTGAATAGGATATGAAATTCTATTTTTTACATATGAAATTCGATGAGGCTGGGACCACTCTCAAACATCCCGAGTCATTTCATGGTAATGTTAAAAATTTAAGTAAAAGGATGAAAATGAAAGATAAAGGAGAATGTCACTTTTACTTTAAGAATTTAACATTACCATGAGGGAGCATCTGGGAAGCATTTAAGGAACATCAAGGGAGCACCTTGGGAGTGTCTGAGAAGCCCTAACCCAACTTAAGCCAAAGAAAAAATTAGAACCCTGTGGAACCGCCCATCTCCCTTTGGATCCGCTTGGGATCTGTATGCATCCATGCCCGATCCGTCGTGGATCCGTGGTTGATTTTTCGTCGGATTCGCAGTTCAAAAATCCAGAACCGCGAATCAGGTTGGCACAGTTTCGAATTCCCAGGAACCGTCTTTGTCGGCCCGATACGTGGTTCAAAAATCCGGAACCACAAATCGCGTTGGCACGGTTCCAAATTTCCAAGAACCGTCTTTGTCGGCCCAATCTGCGGTTCCGGATTTCTAAACCACGGATCCATACAGGACACAGTTCCCGATTTGGATTCTTGAGGGGGGGCAGGGGGGTAGGGAATGTTTCCTGCAACTATGGTTTGGACCCCGTATCGGGATACCAAACCCTAGATGAAGACCCGCCTGTAATCCTGTATAAGATCCAATGCGTCCCCCCACCTTCCAATACAACCAAACATTAGTGCAATTGAGTAAATGAGCTTACAAATCATGGAACCAAGTGGACACTTCATAGTGGCATGCCCTTCTGTTAAATTTAGATAGACATGGTATGTTCTATGCTTAATGCAATTTTACTTCAACCTTTCTTAGGGCCGATTCAATTTAGCAATCACATAAACATGAAACTAAAATACTAATAGAATGCAATAATAAATCAACAAAAGACAAGCCAATAATATAGATCAAATTTTACATTTCTTCTTGTCCAGCAAAGATAGAGAGTGATATCCCTTACGGCAGTCAACAGGATGCATCAGCTAGCAAAGTCTTTCTCAACATTAGATCAGCCAACCCTACAAGTGTCACATACACCCCTCAAAGACAACTCCTCAAAAGTTAACGCTGGTCAATACATAGTCAATGCAGAAAAGTCAACGTTGCAGTTTAGGGCTTCGGTCAACAGGCTGCTTTTTCCTCGATCTTTGTGCCCTCAAATGCGGCCTCACAAGATCGGAATTTTAGCACAATTTGGAGGTCAATACTCCAAGGTTTGACTACGGTCAGCGCTGGTCAACGCACCAGCGATCAGCCCTAAAACAATCCACAAATTTTCCCAGTTGCTTTGCACGTGTGAGAGAGAGAGAGGCCTCTAAAAGGCTGATCGAACCAATCAGATCACAAGAGAGAATGTGTGATGAGTTGATGAGTAAATGATCTCCAAGTCTCTCCAATTTATATCAGTCAATGAGGGTGTGTGACACATCTATTAGGCTTGTGAACCTACATTACAAATCTGGTAGACCTTGCACGTGTGGAAAATAAAATCAAAATATATGTTATGCTCATCCAAACAAGATGATCCTTAGATCAATTTTGCACCTCTACGAAAGAGGAATCCAACAAAAATATAATCCTCGTCATATGAGCAGTGCAACCTGGAGTTTGGACCTAGTTGCCCAAAATTAACACTCCCTCTCAAACAGGGAGAACTCCATCTGTCCACTTGTGCCATCCAATGATCAGTACCATCGTGTACTATCATATATCATCGTGCGACATCCTGTCGTAACTTGCTTTGTTGGCTCTTCTTCGTAAATAAAAAAAAGGTGAGTGACAAAGACATCACGCTCTGCTGACTCGAAGTCCGCTTAGAGGTTAAAACCTCTCTCGAACTCAAAAAGAGTCTCATACTAACCCGAAGTTAGTTTACTGACCCGAAGTCAATTTAGAGGTAAGAACCTCATCATATTTGATCAAAGATCAAGGTGTTAGACACGTGCCATCCTAGACATAGAGAGTACAACAATCTCTGATGTGTCCATCGGTCTTGCTATTGGTATTTATCTGCATTTCCCACCTCATTGGCCAAATGAGAGGTACTTCCCATGAGTCTGAAACTGCATGGGTACGATGTGTGCGGGGCATAGATCAAAGAGAGGTGAGCCAACTCAATATCATAACGGTGGGGCAGAAGCACAACAAGATTCGGCAAGCCTAGCCCCATGTGTGCTTATAGCTCCAAGAAGTTATCCCCAAGCCCCGTGGAGCTCCCAAAGCTCATAGTCCAACTCAAGCAGGACCCTCAGAATAGGGTCTTTCCACGATTCCAAGCTTCTCATGGAAGGTTAAGAAATTGACCTTCCCCAGGGGCTTCATGAGAATATCCGCAACCTGCTCATCAATCCCAATGTGATCGAGCTTTACAGAACCTCGTTGTACCATATCCCGGATAAACTCGTACCTTATATCAATATGCTTGGATCGATCATGGAACACGGGATTCTCAAAAAGATGAATCCCACTCTAGTTATCAGAAAGGATAACAGTGGTATCTAGCACATGTCCAAACAACTCACAGAAGAGCTTTCGCAACCAAACAACTTCACAACGGTCATACTCGCTGCAATGTATTCAGCCTCAACGATGCTCAAAGCCATTGACTTTTACTTCATGCTCATCCAATATATCGAAGCAGAACACAAGGTGAAGCAACAACCATGTGTGCTCTTGCAATCCACCACACTGCCAACCCAATCGGCATCAATATATCCATGGAGTCTCAAACTCCCGGTAGTGTATCTCAGCCCATGGTTGATTGTGCCCCGAAGATATCTCAATAGATTCTTGGCACCAATCCAGTGAATGTGATGAGGCTCAACCATATGTTGACCCCCGATCGCATCATTATTTTATATGTATATACCGTGGGCTTGCCCTCCGTACTTAAACCTTGTAAATATTTCATTCCCGATCGATATTTTTCTTTGTAAAAACCCAAAACCCACTTTTCCAAAGTTTTGGTCTAAAAACCAAAATCACGTGTTAAATATTTTAATGGGTTGATTAAAAGACCGATCGCGCAATCGCAATCGGAGAAAATACAATGGGTTGATCAAAAAGACCGCATCGAAATTTTGCGATGCGATTAAGTCCCTGTGTTATAACCCCCGCCCCTTCCACTTTCCATTCATATATCCTGCTCCCGGGACCAAAGGGTTAGGTCCCAAGGCGCTTATCGCATCGCATAAATCAAATGGGTTGATTGAAAAGCACATCCTCGATCTTCCGATATGCGATTAGCCCCTCCTCTTTAACCCCCCCGGTCATATCATTCTCCATTCGCCCAAAGGCCCCGCAGCCGGAAGCCTTACCCTATTATATATGTATTCCGCCCACGAAATATTAAAATCTTAAGTTAAAATATCAAAACTTTGGGTTTTATCATTTCTCTAAGGTTTTCCGCCGGTCCGAAATTCAAGCAAACTCCACCGTCGATCTGATCTGCAGATCCGACGGTGCGGAACCTATCAAACCCGGTGGACCCCGCCAGCCGTGTGTCGTTGCCCCAAAGCAACGTGGTATTCATCGCACCGCCTTTGGGCAAAGGCGGTTTTTCCCCGATCGGCAACGAATCCATACATCGCTCGACACGTGGCTTGGCCATTGTTCACAAAACCGCTGTCCATCGCGCATTAATGTTCGGACGTGGACGCGCAGCGATATTCACGTCCACCTTCCGATCTGGAGCGGGCCATCCAACAGTTATCGCTCACCTATGCTGCCCGATGTTTAAAAGGGCTACGGCGTGGCATTTAATCAACCTCTGTCGTCGATCTGATCTGCAGATCGACGGTCCACATTCCATCGCCCTGTTTCATCCGTTTGACTTTCAACCTCCGTTCCCGACCGTCGATCTCTGCGCGATCGACGGCTCAGAATCAATCTTCTTCCGCCCGTTCTGCGATCTCTCCCGATTAATCCCGACCATTGGATGATGCCATCCAACGGCCACGCTTCCTCCATACGTCCTTTGCAGCAATAAATCTAAAACACGCAGGATTTCTTAATTATTTTGTGTTTTATGCAGGTTTTAAATGGTTTCCGCTGTTATATTGAAGAAAGGCCAGGGGTCGGGAGTGACGATTCCCGTGCCTTTAGTCCTTAAAAGAGAACCATTCACGGGCTTTGTTCAAAGATTTATCAATGTTTCATGAGCGTTGATAACATAAAGAGCCCTGCGCGTCCCTGCACATCGACAAGACACTGTTTTATTCAAAAGAACAGTTAAAGAGTATAAGTTTGAAGACAAAGCACAGCAGATGGAGATTAAAGATAGATCTGGGGAATTACGGCTAAGAATGATTATCAAAAGCCTAATTCCCTAGGTTAAAACACAATTAATAGAAAATCATAAGTGTTTAACAGAGAGAAAAGGCTTCCACCGCTTCAAAGGAGGTGAATTGATTCCTCAGCTACCAAAGGAGCCACCTGTTGCCTCAAACCATTCAAACGGAGGCCAAAGTTATTGCAGAACCAAATATTTTGCCTCAGCACAGCCAGGGAGTTACTTTTGCAAGGAAATCAATGCAGAAATATCTGCAGAGTTACTCCAAACATTACACAGAGCCTCAAAGTCAATAAAAGCTCCCACCGAGCTTTGATATTTATTGTAAAACAGTTAATACAATAGTCCACCTGTAAACTTCTCCATCGAGCCCCTCAAAAGGCCAAGAAGTCTTGAATCTGTATTAATTGCCTTAAGAGATCTTTTATCAGATCTCACCTCCTCATCCTTCTATAAATACTTCTGTAGAAGATGAGAAATTGTTGGTGGGTTGGTTATTGTTTTGATCACAAGTTGTAATACTGAAACTCTTTGAAGTAAGTACATAGTCTGTTGAAGTTGAAGAACAAATTGAAGTCTTGGAGATTTTGATGATGTTGTTGCATGCTTGTTCCTGAGAAGGCTCTATCATTGGATCCATGAGCTTGGCTATTGGTGAAGTATTCTGAATTGTCTTATGTTTTCCCCCCGTTTTCATTATGTTCCACAATTTCTTACTACAGTAGGATAGAAAGTATTAGGCTAAGAAATGACTCCTGGAAGCACCTTAGACCTGTTCATCCTTCACTGTTTTATGTTTTCTTCTGCTGAAGTATTTTAGAGGCTTTAAACTTTCTCTTTAGTCTTCATGCTTGTTTATTTCCTTAATAGTTTGAATAGTTGGTTTCAGCATGATTTATGGTTCTCCCTGCTTGTCTGCTGCCACTTAAAAACTATTATTGAAGTCTCCCTTTGAAGTTCTTTGCTTAAAGTGAATCAGAGAGGCCTTTTTTGATCTTGCCCTTTGTCCTCACTTAAACAGTTGGCTTAAAGGTCATTATAATTATGATCATGGATGTTTT
This sequence comes from Pinus albicaulis, assembly GCA_034641835.2. NCBI lineage: Eukaryota > Viridiplantae > Streptophyta > Pinopsida > Pinales > Pinaceae > Pinus > Pinus albicaulis. The sequence continues at coordinate 84,735,167 of CM076571.1, read as the reverse complement.
TTGGTGTTCCCTCTTCTATGACTGTAATTATCAGTAAATCTTTTATGTTTTTAGAATAAAATCTTTGAGGAAATAGGGTGTTCCCCGAATCTTAGATTTCATTTTGAAAGTTGTCTTGAAATCATTATTTACTTAAAGAATGTTTGTAGAACTTATGGTTAGCCCTGTCTATCAAATATCTCTTTATAGTTTAAATTATGTTTTCAGGTTCCCTTTGTTGAGAATTCAATTTCTCTTTCCAAATCATTAATGTTCATCCCATTCCAAAAACAAAAGGATCCTGTGGCCAAGTTAGATTTTCCCTTTGATATCCCATATCCTTTGATGAGTTTGTTATAAACTTTTCTTGACTCCATTGCCCAATGAACCAGATGTTTCTCCATTCTATGTATCCTTCCTAGATATTTCATGTTCTGTTGTATCAATTCAATCCAACCAAACAAACAAACAACACCTGCACTTAATAACTAGTCTAAAATCAATAACTATAAGCTCACAGGATAAACCTTAGCAAACAAACTTTTGAGAGATCCCTCTCTGAGAACAAGAGGACTAGATCCTGTAACTCTAAAGATTGGTTCTGATGTTGCCTTGTCTTTTGATTTGCCAAACTATCAAAACATGGGACACCAACAGCGGGCGACAGGTGCAAATATATCATCATAACCTATGCCTTCTTTTTTAGAGAAGCCTCAGGCAACAAATCTTGCCTTGTACTTTTCATCACTACCATCATATCCATGCTTAATCTTATAGAGCTATTTCGAGGTGACAACAGATTTGTCCTTCGGTCTCGGGACCACTTCCCAAACATCATTTTTCATAATGGACTC